>JAIFZK010000022.1:7622500-7637500 GCA_027481765.1 Tenualosa thibaudeaui
ACCAGCAATGTGTAGCTCCCACCTGTGATGCATAGCAGCTATTAATGTTCTAGGACGCTCACCACACAATAGCTTGAGGTGGAGAGGGAGAAAATGAAAGAGCCAACTAGGCTCTCAGGTGGATGATTAGGGGGCAGGGTTGAATGAGCCAGGACACCAGGGAACTCCCTGCACTCTCTTACAATTGCCATGGGATCTTTAATGACCGCAGTGAGTAAGGACCTTGGTTTAATGGCTCATTTGAAGGACAGCATCTCCTACAACACCACTTCCAGCAGTAACTTACTTTTCCAATGAGGTCTCCCATGTTAAAGGAGAAATCCGGTGTGATTCAATCCATAGCCCTGTTGTTTGAGGTCACAGAGTGCTCAAAAACAGAGGAAATTTTATACAACATAGGTTGAATAGCAAATTAGCTGCTAATGTTAAAGGCACACCAGGCAAACCTGTGATACCTATGAATTAATTCCTGATGTTCAGTGCAATGTTCCATGAAACTCTATTAGGCCTGCCCTCTGAGTGAAAAGTGATGGTAAAGGTGTACCCTGTGTGTTGAAAGATGTGCAACAAAGTTTAGGCGTATCATCTTAATGACTTAATGACCCTGTGTTTTAGGATGAAAGTATAAAGGCTGTGTCCAAAACGGGAAAAAATGCTGCCTTGGAAGGGAACGTTTGGTGGCAGAAAGGCTTCAAGGCATGTCCGAATCAGATAAATGCATAAAACTCTGCTTTTGAAAGTACCTTCATTTTGCCCAAATTTGTATTCCATGTATCCTTCATGCTGCCTTCAATGTCCAACAAATTTTTTAGTCAGCTGTCGATGCCTTCTACGACAGGTAACCTGTTAGACAGTGAAGACAGCAAGGCAGCAAATTACTACATTCCGTTTCGGACACCGCCATAGTTGCTGTGTACATTGAGTGGCTGTGATGATTAAGACCCAATGAGAGCCTCCACAATGGGATGGAATTATAATTAGTTGTGGAGGTGCCCATGGATTCCATGCCTGTTTCAGGGGCCCAGTGCAATTATCTTCAACGCCAACCAGAAAAACAGTTTCCACTACGCCAGATGTTTGCCAGCGATCCTTTGAATGCTGAGGGTTACTTGTTTTAAAATTAACAGGGATGTTCTACATTCTGTCAATCAAACAAACACACACACAGTCAGCAGACACCGCACATTCCTACTGTGTGTGTCTCACATGCTCATGGTTGAGCCGTAAACTGACTGGGCAAAGAGGGCCATTATCATCCCGATCGCAGTAATGACACAAGCTGATGATGCTGCAGAGGATGCCATGTCACGCTGCTTTAGTTCATTTATGTTTTCCCCTCTTTCATTTTTTTATCATCCCCTCCTCTCTCTATCCACACTAATGACATTCTCCTCATAGTCCTTCCTTCGTTCTCCTAATTAAAGCAAAGCGCTTCTGCATGCCTACCATCTGGCCGTTCACTCATGCACAAGGAATGCAGTGACTCAACTTGCATATGCAGGCAGAGACAGAGAGAGGGAGAGAGAGAGAACAAACAGCCTGACTTCACCTCTTTTTATGACCTCTGACGGTGACCTTGAGTTGCTGTTTGAGGAGTCTGTTAAAATTAGCCCTTGCGCTGCAAAGACTACTGCTGTGATGTCATAGGCTGTCCTGCTCTGAAAGAAAGACTCCTGATTGGACTCTCACGGCCTTGTTTCGCTATGCACGCATCTTCACACGGACAAGGGCAACTGATTACAACCACACACACACACTCTCCCACTTCCACACACACAAGCCGTTTGTATTATATAATAACATGATCATATATATTAATGCATGAGAAGACAGTGAATCTGAATCTTCATCTGAATGCATAGTGCCATGAAGTGCCTTGATAATAGTTCAAAATGGTGTCTATACGGTTCATGGACTATTTGTACACATTTCATTAGGAATAACAGATGCAGCGAAGACCAAATAAATTTGAATCGGTTTGTTTATCATCATCCCTGGTTGGGGGGACTCATCCCAGGCCTATTTATCTACTGGTATACAAGACAGAGGCTATGTCCAGTATGTGCTTGTAAAAAGCCTTTTAGTACATGTGGCAGTCTCATTTCAATGGCATTTCAAAGACGTAAGCTTGGTACTATTTCCGACCTGGTGTAAATACTAGAAACACAAAGCAGTGATATGTTTGCTGCCGTTGGCACCACAATGGGTTTAGCCGGCTTGTTATTGTACGGGTGGCTGTCCAGGTATAATCTTCATGCATGGTTGCCCAATGGTGTTCTTCCCAGGCTTCACCTGACACCCACACAGACACACACACACACACACACACATACAGAAGTGGTCGGCGCAGAGGACACCGCTGTGTGCTCACAGGGATGAGAGTGGCAGGGGAGATGCCATAGAGGGCCCAGATGGTGGTGAGTGTCACCACGTGTGAGGGAAGAGAGGGAAGGGGGATAGAAGGGGTGGTCGGTTGTCTGCTTTTATAGAGATGGCAGGACAGACAGAGTGAGTGGGTAGCAAGCTGTCTCTTTCTCACTCTCACATGCACACACACTCATAGACACAATAGACATACACACACACACACACACACACACACACACAGACACACAGACACACATAGAAGAGTACAGACATACAGTACATGCAATGTCTAATCTCTCTCTATCTCTGTATCTCTCTCTCTCTCTTTCCATCTCTTTCTCTAATCTCTGAAACAAACACAGACTCACAGCCCCCTAAGGTTAGGGATTCATGCAGGATGTTGTATCCTGTCTCTGATGGTGGACTAGCACCATGCTTCACATCCCCTGTAATAAAGATATCCACTGTAGTGATGCTAACCTACGTGTCACTGCTACATCAGCAAACTCACCAAACTGCGTTCACTGTCAGCAGCAAATAAGCCTCGACTGAAGCCTCATTAAAACAAGCTGTCCTGTGGACACTTTACCATTTGTGGGAGAAGTCGAGAAGATACACCATGAGTACAATCACAATAAGTAGTATAATGTGTGTGTGTGTGTGTGTGTGTGGTTGTTTGCATGCATGTGGTGTATGCATGTTTCTTTGCTCTGTTGTTTTGCATTACATTACATTTAGGCATGCTGAATATGCTTTTACTGGAGGACATTTACTGTACAGTGAGGTTTTGCAGTATGAAACAGCATGTTATTAGCCCATTAGGGTAAGGGGGACATTGAGATTCAGATAAGAACTACATACCTGTAGGCTCAACATGCGTAAAGCACGTGTGTAAAACAGACCACTTTATATACAGTACATCAGCATATAATCAGCATATGTTTATGAAACCTGCACGCCCTGTTCCAAATCCGGGTCACAACACCAGTGTAACCTGTGTCAGCCTGCACTGTCCAGCCCTGCACATGCCTGGGGTCAAACCAACAGCTCATAGCTCCATGAAATGGACGCCAAGGGTGCTAGCAAGTGAGCTAACACCTTAGGGTGCTAGTTTAATTGACTAGCATGTCTCTTAAGGCATCAGGAGGGAGGTTAACTAACGTGGGCAATTCCATAGAAAGTGGCCTTTTTGGCACATTCAAAACACCAACTAAAATGCTTAATATTTGTATGATGTGAATGGTTATATGAAATTTGAGGTTTCTGTATTCATCTCTAGAGAACACAAAAAAAGGTTCAAAATATTTAAACAATACTACATCACACAACTACCTGCTGAGCACTGTTACATTTGGTAAGTTCTAGTGATTTGTGCAGGGTAGAGTTTGACATTTTAGTGTTTATGACCACGACTGTGCATGAACCCAGAGTCACAAAGAGACTTTTTTTCCACCTTCTATTGTTTATGGTCTGCCAGGCATCCCCTCAGACTCACACCACCTTTGAGTAGGTAACCCAAGTCAAGGCACCAGCTAAGCAGTGGGGAGGCGAAGAGGGCTGTTCTGTTGTGGGTAGATGAAAGGTTGTGGCTTACCTGCAGGATGCCTGGTCAGGTGCTCTATCAAAGCAGGGGTCCTTTAGGCTACACATGTTACCCACACACAGTGGTATCACATGGCCTACTGTACAGCAAACACCCACTGAGAATGACTGAGTATTGAGCAAGTACTTGAGTATTAAGAACTTTTCGTCTTTTTTTATTTATTTTTTTGTTTGTCATCACTCACCCCTCTCTGTCTAAATATCTTCAACTGGCCTTCCCACCAGGCTATGGTTACATCAGTAATTAGTTTGCCTTGTGTCTCCCTTTGGCCTGCACGGAAGACTGGCTGGCACAGCCCTTCTCACTTTCCAGCATGCACACACAAACACCTCACACACACAGAGACACACACACACACACACACACAAACACACACACACACACACAAGCACACACACACACACACACATACACACACACACACACACACACACACACACACACACACACACACACACACACACACACACACAAGCACACACACACACACATACACATACACACACACACACAGAGACACACACATACTGTCACACACATGAATACAAAGAAGCACCCACAACCAGACATTAGCCTCCTCCTTTTAGTGGTCTGACAAATACAACCCCAGGACACCAGATATGTTGTCATCAGATTTTGTGTAGCTATGTGCGTAAGGACAGTCGTATGTAAGTGTGTGTGTGTGTGTGTGCATACCTCTACAGTATGTGAATATCTCTATGGTTTTTTTCCCTCTACTTTGCTCTCTCTTACTATTTCTTAGTCTAACACAGTGTGTCTGTATATCTACAACTTACTGCCATACTGAACCATTTCCGGTTTGTCTGTCCTTGTGTGTGTGTGTGTGTGTGTGTGTGTGTGTGTGTGTGTGTGTGTGTGTGTGTGTGTGTGTGTGTGTGTGTGTGTGTGCGTGTGTGTGTGTGTGTGTGTGTGTGTGTGTGTTGTGTGTGTTACCAAGGATGCATGTGCAAGTGGCTTCATCCATTTTAGAATGCCGTATGGCTCTGTGTGTGTATATACATGGTGCTGTGCTTCTCTGTGTTTTCATGTACATGTGTGCACTCATTAGTGTGTGTGTATGTGTGTGTGCGTGTGTGTTCTCTTTTACCTCAGTAGTTTTGTGAGTTCTCTCTCTATCTCTCTGTCCCTCTCTCTTGCAGTGCTTGCAGCTAGGCCTCTATGATGTGCTCTGCAGTGGACATAGCTTTCTCACGCCTCCCTACACCCTATCCCCCACACCCACCCCTATTGCTCACTCACTGCCTCCCTCAAACTAAAAGCAACATCCTGCATGGTACACCAACTAGCCCCTGACTCACCACTCTGTGCCACCACTACCACACACACACACACACACACACACACACACAAAGCCCACTCCTCACTGTTACCACAGCAGCGGGTGACTAGAACTGTGTCTCTTACACCAGTTATACACAAGGAAATAGAAAGGGTTAGGATTTAGTGTTTTAGTGTTAAAATTTAGTGTATATTTTTATTTTTAAAATTTTATGTATATTTTATGTAATGTCCATAATTTACATGAGTAAATGAGTACATGAGTACATGAGTGAAGTGCATTAAAGTCATTTTATGGTGCAGGTAGTTTTGTTTGTTTGTTTTGTTTTTTTTTTTCATTTTGTCTAAAATATTACATAATACAAAATATTCCACATGGTATTACATACAAAATATTACTTATGTACAAAACTGATACTAGATTTAGACTACAAACAAACTAGATTTAGACTCTTTTGACATGGCCTGGTGGTACCTTAAGGCTTGTTATTTAGTGCAGGTACTTTTAGACATAGACGCTTCATGCACTCTCAGCGCTGACAGGAAAAGGTTTGCCCAGACATCACCAATTGTGTGTCTGATTGGTTTCTCATGCAAACGCTTTTCTGCACACAAATGGAAACTTCAAAATAGGATTTTGTTTTTGAAACACCAGCAGGCAACTGCCTTTCAGTCAGAGGCACCTTAACTGCTTTCTCTCCTCTGAGTCATCATAATGTAATCCTAAAGTGTTTGCAGTGACATTTATAAGTAGCTTGGCGACTGATTTCTTACCCTGAAAGAACAGAGTCAGACTTAGCATACAGGTGACCTGAAGATTCCCCTTTCTGCTCTCATCTTCCCAGCTATTTTTAACCAAAGGAGACAGAGACATATGCAATATGGAAAGTGTCCACTGTTTTCCAAAACAGACTTACCTTGATCTGAAAAGAAAAAGAAAAGTAAAGGTTTCCTATATTTTTGTTTCCAAATAGCCTTGATACATCTCTCTAGCTATGTAGCTATCGACATCTAGCTAAACTAGACATATCAGTCAGCCTGGGAAATACTCAGTGATATGGTGCAGTGTGCCATGGCAACTCACTTAGGCACAATCCATGAGGACAGGTGACTGGTGGTCAGTCAGAGGGGTTAAAAATGTCATGAGGTCACTGGCATGGTTGACCTCCCGCTCCTTGCCCTCATCTCTCCTCGGCCTTCATCACTTCATTGCCTTCACTCATCATTGTCCATCCTTTGTCATATCAGGGGTAAATAAACAGATTAGCTCTCTGTGATAGACAGTTGGGGAGGGGAGGGGCGGGGTGAGGGGGGGAGTATTTGAGAAAGGTGAAAAGTTTCCTAGACTCCCTGCCATTATACAGTTTGATAAAATACACTTTCCTCGGCTGGACAGAGGAGAACAGTTTGTACCCGTTGGTACAGTATGTGTAGGTAGCACTCTGTGAGCAACATGACTCACCAGGTTACCTATAACCTTTAAATGTATGTGTGTGTCTGTGTGTGTGTGTGTGTGTCCTTTGATGAATCATACACTTTTTCTCCCCCACTCATCTAAGTAGCCTGTTTGGCCAGACTTATAAACAGTTTGCCAGTTTACACGAAGGATTTACCACCCTTAAATCTTTCCACAGTTATTGTTTTTATTTGTTCACATATTTTTGCAGACACCACGACTAATGCAAACTGCAAACTGTATAACGTTTCTCTCAGGCTACAGTCGACCTTGCCAACACTGTCACAGTGCTCCATAAGAGCATGCAGTTTGTCGTCATCAATAGCATATCATGCTAAGATGGACTAATTGGATTTTAATGATGCTGTCCTATTTTGGTTGGGATTCAGTGCCCTTTGTTGAATTGAATCGACCATCCAGTGCAAAATTCCTCACGGCCATGGGTGGCAAATTTAGCATCGTCTATAGATGTTGACTGAAGCAATCTTACATATCCTGCACATTTTCCACTAAATGAGGCATCATATTGATGCTCTCATCACAGAAAGCAATCATGTAGCCATTTTATGTGTTTTAAACAGTGGTGTAATACATATAAGGAGAAATCACTTTGCAGTGAAAATTACACAGGTGTACACAGGTGAAAAGACAAAAGCACAAAAAAAATACAATTCAAATAATGTGCTTTCGCTATTTGAAGATGACCATCCGCTGACCCAGTGCTTCAAAATGCCAAGAAAGCCAGGAATACACTGGCTGAGAGAAAGGCAAATTAAAAGTGCAATGTTGCCTGGGAGGGAACGAGACACCCCCAGACATTTCTGCCGCTGGGCCCATGTTCTCACCCTAGCTGCCAGGACGGGACAAGAAGAGATAAACAAATAAATAAACAAATAAATGTGTGTTCCAATGGGCAAGTGCAAGGAGTGCTAGATAATCTAACCGCCACTGTCGTATTAATGTTTAATTCTGTACAAGGGAGGGGAAAAAATTTAGTTCCTTGCTAAGTTTTTGTGAATTCTTGTGCCCTCAGGAGTGGGGTTGTGGGTTGTGGCTCTGGGGAGATAAAGGGTTTTTTTTTTTTTTTGATGGATGCTGCTGTGTGTGCAAAGCACTATGCCTCTCTTCGCATGGAAAAGTGGCAATGTGAATATTTCATCACCTTCTATGGCACACAAGAGGAAACAAGACACCAGATAGGGGATCCCAGAAGAGGACAAGTCTCATGGGAGTGTCAATGTTCCTAACATTTTTCTTTGATTTTCTCCTTTATATATGCCTCTGACAATTTATCCATCAGTATCTCATCTTTCACTACTATCTTAGTTCAGTTCTACCCTTCCCCCATCACCACACACACACACACACACACATATCCCATCATCTCTTCTGATCCTGGATCAGACATTTCTGCAGCTTGGTCCTCTCTCCTGCCGAGCGTAACTGACCCAGTGTCAGCTGATGGAGTGCGAGACCTGAGAGGCTTGCCACTGGAGTAGCACCAGCTCCTCTGCTGAATAGATGTCCGCTGTCAGCGTGGCTGAGCCTTACAAGGCCAGCCAACCCCAACTACTGCAGACATTACCAGTGACCTCTGCACAACCAAATATCCGAAAGCAAGGAGGTCATGCCTTCCTTTATTATTCTAAGGTGTGTGTATATGCTGTACATTTTTAAATCATAAAGTGAAACGTAAAGTGAAAGTACTGTAATAACTACCCATTTGGTTTACTAGGTCTAGCCACTTGTCCATAGCTGTGTAAACCACCCTCCTGATGACTGAGGTGCCAATAAGTCAAAGTCACACCCTAAAGTTTAAGATTACTCGATAGCACGGTCAGCCCCAATCCTTAGTGCTGTGAGTTGCAGGCCTTGGCCTGCTGGTGTAACTCACGTTCAGGAAATTATACTAAACTAGCGATAGCCACCCGGCCTATAGCTGCAATGCACTGCATGTATTTTGGCTCATTGAGTTTTGCATGTATGATTATTCCCTGGCATGCTAAACCTACATATTACTATTTATTATATTATATCATCATTATATTTTAATGCTGTATTGAGCTCCTGTTTAATATAAACAATAACCAGGTTGGTAGCAGGAAGTGTCCCGCTGGTCCATACAAAGACACACGTGTGCCATGAGCAGATGCCACATGGACACGCTTGGCATCAAAAGCCCTGTGTCAGCACACAGCCTGGCACTGCATCCTAGGTGCCCCCTCCAACACACCAACCTGCTCAGCCTACCTCTCATGCTGTGCACACATGTGACAGAGGAGCCGAGACACGCTTAGGTGAAGCCCTCGAGCCCTCAATGGAAAATGAAACTTGACACGAACAGGCTATTGAGTGAGATGTGTGTATGTGTGTGTGTGTGTGTGTGTGTGTAGCCTCAGTTGTTGTGTGTGGATGCGCTGGTGTGTGTGTGTGTGTTTGTGTTGCGTCTCTGATTATCTCCCCATCTCATTGAGCTGTGGGTTTCTTTGGGTTAGCCGGCCACGTTTGGAAATTTTCGGGTCGTGACTAGACTTGCGGGTGGCTTAGCCACGCTAGGGGTGTGTCAGATTTTGCCACGCTAAAAAAGGATCCATTTTCTTTCTTTGTTTTCTGTGGTCTGCCCGCTCTCCCTCCTGTTCCCCCTCCACCCTAGCCTAGCCTCTGATTAAGGTAATCGGATAGTAATGGCTACCTCAGTCACAGCAAGGATATGGTTGCACGATGCGAACGATTGAGTGGTAGAAATCAGAGCCAAAGTCACTGATGCAAAGTGACGTTTAACAGGACGCGATGACAGCAGTGGCATGCAGTGGAATGAGTGGCCTATCTGTAGTCGTTTTGAGTCTTTGAGTCTTTTTGAGCCCCTTAACCTGCGCTATTGTGTCTTTGTGCTCTGTCTACTTTGGAAGTCAGAACGAATAGGAATAGCCTTCATCAGGTCCGCAGTCTGCAGTGGGGAATCTGATAGACATCTTCTTAGGTCAGTGGACTGTGTCTGCACATAGCTGTCTGGGAGTCTGTCAGCCTGACAGCCCAAAGGCAAAGTTGCAGGCTTGCCTCCTGAGTTACAGAATACCAAGGCTGTATAGTGGAAAAATATGATAACAACATAACAACAGTGTGTGTATGTGTGTGTGTGTGCATGTGTGGACATTTGCAGCTGTTTGTGTGTGTGTGTTTCCTTGCTCTTCTAGGCACATGCTCTTGAGAGTGTGTGTGTGTGTGTGTGTGTATTTGTGTGTGTGTGCTTGTGTGCATGTGTGGACATTTGCACCTGTTTGTGTGCGTGTGTGTTTCCTTGCTCCTCTAGGCACAAGCCCTTGTGTGTGTGTGTGTATGTGTGTGTGTTTGTGTGTGTGCGTGCGTTTACAGACACAGCCGTGGTATTGTGTGTGCAGGCAGTAAATCTCTGATTACTGATAAAATACAACCACTCACACAAGCTGTCAGTGCAACACTACACCGTCTGACTGGTGAACACTGCATTGTCAGGAGAAAGTGACAGCATGTTGTAGTTGACACTTGGAAATAAAATATAGAAAATAGCTTATGTAATATACAGAATACATGTATCTATTATATGTAGGCCAAGTGCTTTTCTAGTATGTGTCTTTATGTTATTTTTCTGGTGTTTTTTTACATAGATATATCAACAGCACAATTTTCCACGTAAATATTTCTGCCTGAAATTGTTTTAATGTCTTTTATTTATGAGAATAAAATGTGCAGTAATATGTCAGCATACAATATGAGTTATTATAATTCAACTCATTGTTTTTGGAATTACAAATCAACTTGCACGATGACTCAGACCAAACTGTCTTTAGGCATTTTGCCACACACGTATAGTGAGCATCTCACCAGTGTTCCCCCAGGGGTACAGAGTGGCACATTTGGCACAAAGTTGGTTCTGATTAGTGATGGACCAATCCAGACAAGATAAACGAGCCACTAGACGACAGCCGGGCCGCTTGGCTGCGTCAAGATTCATGATCTCCCTTCTCTCCCTGTCCGTCTCCGTATGTAATTAAACTGGGCATGTGCGCAAGAAAACAGGCTTAGTGAGACTTGAGCCTTATCACACACCCTATTATTGCATTTCACCGTTGTACATTGTGGATATAGCCTGCACACCCAAATTACTGGTTCTAACTGGAAAAGCCTATTACCATGCATTACGGCCACCAAATGCAGAGATAGGGAGAGGATATATCTCAATAAATATGCCCACGGTATCTACATATGGTGATTATATTGTGTATGAGGCAGTGAGTGACATTAGAAGTAATGGTGTCTCTATTCTGATGGTGGTTTACATAGTCCAGGGCTATTGGGATCCCCTGCACTGCGACACGTACTGGATAAACTGCATGCACGACCAGCTAAGGTGGAATTTCAGATGTAATGCATAGCTGTGATTTGACAAGTCCATTCTTGATTCAGGCATGTTGCTTTAAGAGAAATGGCAAAATGGTGTTTGCCCTTTATCTGACATTGGCAATTGCTACATTTTGCCAGAATGGCTAGAATGAGTGTCTGTGAGGATTTGCATGTCTGAATGCTGCATCATTCATTATTGGCTGCAGGCTCTCTCTCTCCCTCCCTCCCTCTCTGTGTGCATTTTCCCTTTTTATGTACATGTATATTTATGTGCCAGTGTTTAGATAAATGGTTCCTCCAGGTTGAGTACTGCACAGGACTCCATCTTGTGCCATTTCCTGAGTGATTTCTTTATGTTAATGTGCCCGTAGACAGAGGGCAAGAATAAACACAATGGACACAAAGGCAGAAAGAAAGAATAATAACTAGACAGAGGGAAGGAAACAGAGAGAGTGTGAGAGAGAAAGGCAGAAAGAATGAGAGATAGACAGATAGACAGAGAGGTTCCATTCACAACGACTTGAGTTTCACGGAGATCTGCTCGCCGATTTCCACTCGAACAATGGAGCGATGGAGCAGAAGAGCTCTCAATAATTGAACACTGCCCCCCCCCCCTCTCACACACACACACAAACACACACACACACACACACTCCACGGCAACATCACCAGCACCACCAACAGCAGCCGCTGCCGCAGTGGCCATTATGCAACACCTACCAGTGAGCTACCCGTTAAGGAGCTGCCGTGGAGTGGAGCAAAGTGGGTCAGGGGTGACTGCAGGTGGGCGGCTTGGGGTTGGATTAGGGTTGGGGTAGGGGAGGGAGTGGGAAGGGGAGTGGAAGTTGAGGAGAGAAATATAGGGAGGAAGGTGGTGTGGTGCAGTGTTTTTGGGTCTGTACTCAGACAGTGGGCAAAACCAAGAGGCAGTGAGCACTGCGCGGGCTCCCAGTTGTCTGATGAAATGTCCTGAAATGCTGTTTTTGAAATAGGGGCGATAATGAGACAGGGATTCTGAGCTGAGGTGCTGTACCACAGTCCTTGTGGCACAGTTTGAATTGCCCAGGGCACAGGATGGATCAGGGATTCTCCATGTGAATGAAGGCATTTTGTCAAATCCCTCCTAGTGTTCAGAAATCTGGTACATCCAAATCTTCCATCATTGTGTCCTGAATCTTCCATTCTATGTTCTGTGTTCTCTCTTGGAAAAGATATTACATTAGATACATTGCATTTTTATTGTAATTCATGTATGTTCTAGACTACTTGGATTAAGCCGTTTGTCTGCGTGTGTGTGTGTGTTTGAGTGTGACAAGTGTGTTACATGTGGTGGGGTCTCTCTGGCCTCGCTGTTGACCCGAGACCACTGCCACATTTTGAGCGGAGTTCATCCCCCATTACTGTACTACAGTATGAGCGTCCCCTTTGAGAAGGAGGAGGAGCTGTTTGTAAACACGGGGCGCTGCTAAAAATGCTTCCCAGTGTGGCAGCATATGCCAGCCTGAACCACGCTGCCAGCGGCTTCCCATGGCCCACGCTGCTCTGTGCCCTGTCACACAGCGCCCGTCATGCCATGGGTACAAAGCTTCACAGAGCTGCGGTTCAGTCTGTGTGTTCAGTGTGTGTGTGTGTGTGTGTGTATGCTTGTTTAAGATGGGTCTGCATATCTGTGTGGGGGTGTGTGTGCATGTGTGTTTGTATTTTGGAGTAGTGTAATAGATAAACTTACAGACTAACATAACATAACCTCTTTTTTCTGTCTGCCTGTTCCCTCTCTCTCTCTCTCTCTTTCTCTCTCTCTCCCTCCCTCTCTATCTCTATATCTATCTATCCATCTACCTATCTGTCTATCTCTCTTCCCCTGACTCTACACCCACGCTAGCCTAGCATGCATCATCTAAAACCACTGCAGTCCTGCCACAGCCTTTAGACACACACCCACTCACACAGGAAGACACAGACAAAACACGCACACACACACAAATCTCACACACAATATAATCCATCTCTTCTGGACTAGATCCTTGTAAAACTCAAATGCCTCAACTGAAGTAGTGTCCCACTGTTTCTATTCTGGCTCCATCTCTTCTTCCAGCGTCATACTTGATGTTTCCCTTGCACCCCCCCCCCCCTTCTCTTTCGCTCTGCCTCAGTCTCTTTCTCACTCCAGAAGAATAGAAGAACAAAGAGTAATTTTTGTCAATATTGTGCAAAGCTTAGTCACTGCTTGCTCATAATGTAATTAATTCATTCACGGCTTGCCTGATGCATTGCGCCGTCACATCAGTCCCAAATACATGTGGTGTATGTTGCCATAGTTCAACAATAGAAGACAAGGCATGGGCAGACAGCCCACTCTCTCAGTCAGTGCTCCTCATAACAAAACATGTCAATTTGTATTGTTTTGTTTTCTTTAGTTTGACTGTTCTGTTTTGTTTGGAATGTTTTGTTTTTGCTTCACTATTTTCACAATCACACCATTCTTTTGGCAAAACTAAACCAGTTCCTTACGATCGTCATGTATATGTTGCGTAGGTGCCTGTGTGTGTGTGTGTGCGTTTGTGTGCAAGCATGCATATTTAAAGGGTGTATGTGTGTCTATTTTTGGTCCTTTTCATTTTTGAGAGTGCCGTGTTACTGAGTCATTTGTTCACCCACCATTACGTTTTTCCCACAAGGCTTCCTTGTCGTGACTGAGTGAGCGCCTTGCCTCTTGAGGCATGGGACACCCACAGACTCTCTCTTAAAGTTTCACCACGGTCCTCGCAGGTCATCTGATCAAGATCATCTGATCTTTTATGAGTATAAGAAATACATTAGAACTAGATTTAGTGAAGAATATCACACAGCTATGCAGCTCCTGTGACCCAACTGTCAAGAGTTCAAGATACATCAAGTCCTTTAATTAACAAAGGTCACTAATTGAATGTGGCCTCCTAGAAACACATACCCGAGCAGATGGACTTAAGCAGGACCCTTACCCCGGGATGGAGCTAATAGCAAATTAAATGTGAGTGAACTGGTAAGAACTCTCTGAACACATAGCCAAGACCACAATGCTCCACCCTCCACTCTCCCAACCTCCTTTTTGAGCCTACACTAATGAGAGCAGGGACCTTAACCTGGGAAAACCCAGCCTGATCTGCAAGCTCGATTTCACCATGCAGCTCAGCATGTCAGCGAGGCCTATTTCCACTTTATTTCATATGCCTGAGATAGGGACCCAATCAAAAATGGTCTTTTTTACTCCTGTGATGGAGGCAAATTATGATCCCGCTCTGTCTCGGTTCAGCAGACGTTGATTGGTTGGGTGGACAGCATTAACTGTGATTGATTAGATATTACGTTGTATGTATCAACGGATGATGAGCTTTGTGCTTAAACTTTATTTGGATACTTTTATGGAGGTAATCCTTGTGTAATCCAGACCACAGTCAAATGTGTGAAGAAATATATAGAATCAGTATTCACAGCACCACTTCTGCTCTTTGCTTTTTCATGTCATGTGTATTCCTGTTGGATGTTGATTTTGTTTTTTAAGTCGAGAATAAAATAATTTTCTGGCATTATCTCTCTGTTTGATAATATCTTATTACTGTAACATCTAACTGAATTATTTGTGATCACTAAAATGTCCACATCCTCCGTCTATAACGTGAGAGGGGCGAAATCAAAGCGTTATGAGATGAGCTTCAGGTTTGGTAAATAGAGAGGGGAGAGAGAGAGGGTATTACTTACGGTTTCTGTGAACTCGCAAAGGCACACACAACATTAATAGCACCAATCATCAATCAGTACATCTGCCTCTCAATCTCAGATTGAGGAGGCCATGAAAACCAGGGACCTGCTATCCAGGGACGAATCTGGTACAAGATCAACAGACCTGCTGTGCTTC
>JAIFZK010000022.1:7640000-8037500 GCA_027481765.1 Tenualosa thibaudeaui
CTGCTCTTCTATGCTCTGCTCGTGAGGCGATTTTTCATCTATATCAGTCACATGTGACTGGATGAAGCTGCTGTGAGAACTTACTGTAGGCTCAGCCCCATTTAAGGAGAGAGTGTCTAGGCAAGATTTTGGTGTTGGTGGGCATTAACATTTACGGACACATACACATACACACACACACACACACACACACACACACACACACACACACACACACATACACACACACACGCAGTCAGGCACCTCCTCACACACGTGTGTACCTGCCTCTCAGTAGACCTTTCAGGGGGCGTTAACACACACTCGAAGGTCGGGCGCGTCGACCCGAGATGGGTGTGTGACTCACAGGCTGCGGCGCGTGTGTCTTCTGGCTGTAGTATGTCTCCCTCTCTCCTTTATTCTCTCTGTCTTCTTTTTCTGTCTCTCTTTTTTCTTTTTTCTGCCTTTCCTCCCATCAATCTTCCTTTATTTCACTCTCTTATATCTCTCACTTAATCTCTCTCTTTTCATTCTTCTCTTTCTTTTGTATCTCTCCCCTCCGTCTCCTTCATTCTCTCATTTGTGCCTCAATCTGTCTTCAAATGATACAATTCCTCTCTCTTCATGCACTCTGTCATGAAAACCATTAGTTTTAAGAATACAGATGAATTATGTATTCGTCATTCATTGGCTATTGTCAAGTTTCCTTACCCCTTAGGCCATAAACCATGGGCCTTTTGCCCTGTCAATCAAGAACTCGTACCAGCCTCTGTTCCCCATGTACTTCTGTAATCATTTGAGTGGCTCTTTTGTTTATCCTATGAGTGCTTGTCAGCTTATGATTAATGGCCTTCTGGGTCCAAAACAAATGCACACAGCTTAACCTCAGATCGATGCCCTCACAGGGTTACAGAGGTGGAATTCCTCACCCAGTATTTCTCCTTGGCCAGGATCAGCCAAGAGCCCCTTCACTGAACCAGCAGGACTCCCATTGCACAGTCCCCAGATCAGGGAGTCTGGGTAATACCCTAGTGGGGTTACACTAGGAAGGCCTGCCAAAAGCAGAGTCCCTACAGATCTGGGATCAGTCCTAAAAGGAGGCGTGTGTTTTTTCAGGCCACATTACGACAGCAAGACTAATGATCCGCAGCAGGAACTCATCCTACAAGCAGGCTTCTCATGCCGGACTATTTTAGACTCAGTTATAGTAAGCTGAGTGCTCGTGTGTGTGTATGTGTGTGTGTTTGTGTGTGTTTGCGTGTTTGCACATGTGTGTTGTGTGTATTTGCCTTTGTGTGTGTGTGTGTGTTTGCATGTTTGCACATTTGTGTTGTGTGCATTTGCCTGTGTGTGTGTGAGTGAGTGTGAGTGTGTGTGCTTGTGTGTCGGGTGCATTTGCCTCTGTCTGTGAGTGTGAGTGTGAGTGTGTGTGTGGGTGGGTGAGATACGAACACAGAACAGGGAGTTATCAGTACAGGGAGCGAGGGAAATGAGACAGAGAGAGAGAAAGAAAGAAAGAAAGAAAAAGAGACAGAGAGAGAGAGAGAGAGAGAGAGAGAGAAAGCAGTGAAATTGCTTCAGCTACAGCCAATGAAGACTGCATTATTTAGAGGATTTTTGTCTTTTTGCTCCGATGCAGCATCACTAGCCACTAACCTCTAAATCATCCCCATGTGCTCGTCTGAGCAGAACATCTTTGGCATAGCACTGCGTTATCTAAGACTGGAAGAGTAGGCCTGCACTGTACAATCACTTATCTAAACCTTTTCAAGGCTAATTAGATTAGAAATATCTGTTGTATAATTCGGTATTATGAATTTTCAGTAACAAGAGCATGTATGTTGACTCCCATTGTTTTTATGAGAAACAAAATAATTGATCACAGAAAACTGCTGCAGTATTGAAATTCTGATTATATGGGATTGGTAGCAGAGAAGAAAAAGGCAGTAGGTTCTCATGCTAAATTATTTCTCTCTTCACATGTTAGCTTTAGCTGCAGAAACTCCGCTTGGGAAGTCTCCAGTCATATCAAGTCATTTTGATTGGCTCTGCATTTTCTGCATTGTGACAGCCCCTGAGTGACTTGCACACGTCTGCATTGTGAGTGTGTCCTCTTGTGCAGGGCATTTTCAGTGCCCGAGAGGAGAGAAATTAAGTCCCGTTCCATGCAGCCCATGAAATTTACCATCCACACAGAGCTGAGAAGGTTGCAGATGCAGCCAAGGCACACACACACACACACACACACACACACACACACTGTCCTCTGTGCAAAACCCTCCATTTTGTTCCATGTGACATATCATTAATTGAGCAGTGCACAATGGCAAACCAAACACATGATATCAGCAAACCATTTCAGCTTAGGCTAAAAGCATTAATGCAATTTTCAGCAGAAAATGCATAAATTGATTGGACCATAATTAAGAATTAAGAGAGTAGCCTAATTGTGCATCATTGCATTAGCAATAAAGATAAATCTGGCTTTATTAATAAATCTGGCACTGCATGTTTTATGATCCCACAAAGCACAAGCACTGTAGTTTCTCACCAAAAATGCCCATTGAAAACAGTTATGATGATTAAGATCAATTAAAGTGGTTATAGAATCACATGTGTAATGACAGTGTATGTTTGAGAGTATTTTGTCAAAATCATATTTGTGTCATTAGCTCTTGCTAATCAGCATCCTCAGAGTATTACAAAGAGGCCAGGATCAGACTCAGAGCTTTCGCCAGAACTTCAAATTTATTGAGATGGTTGCTATATACGCTGATTTGATGAAACAGACAGAATGAACACCCTTGCATAGATCACACTATGCCTTCACCAGCATGTGACAAAAAACATTGCATACTGCAGCAAAGCCCTGAATGCATGTCGACAGTACATAACATACAAAATTGAAAAATTAAGTACGTACGTACATACAGCAGAAGGTAGTAGCGACATCCAAACAACCAGTGCTGACAGACAGAAACAGATTTCTAATGAGTGAGATGCATGTTATCGCTCTCTCATGTGACCCCTAGCTATGGAACTCATATACCTGAAGATGGGGAAAAAAGAAGATTGAGCACAACTGTGTGCAATGGCTTGTCTTGTTAAAAAATGTGTGAGTGTGTGTGTGTGTGTGTGTGTGAGTATGTGTGTGTTTGTGTGTGTGTGTGTTTACGTCTTTGTATTTTCGTGTAAAAACAAAATGACAAATGATTTGTTAAAAAAAAAAAAACATTTATCCGTATTATAAATCATTATAGAATTTCTTAACCATGTAGATTGTGATCAAGGCAAGAACCTTAATAGTAATAATAATAATAATAATAATAATAATAATAATAATTGGGGTAGTGGTAATGACTGAAGCAAGCAAATGAGTAATGACACAGCCACGGCATAGTTATTTCTTCTTGAATGGCTTTAGATCATGCAGTTCTCCACTGACATGCAGTCTCAAAAGAAGCTGAATGAGAGCTTTAAGCGAACCACGATGAGAACAAATGCTGTCCTACTGAATGATGGTGAGTGCCTTATTATGAACTATCTGTCCCATTGAGTAAAAAAACACATATTTATTTTTTTCATCTTTTTTTTAAATCATAAAAAGCATGTGTTTGTTCTTCTCTTAGTCATGTACAATATTATTAATAATGTCTTTTTTTGTTTGTTTTTCTTTACAATTGTTATCATGGCTCTGTTTTGAAATTCACTCACAAAAAAAATGGAAGTCTCATACATAGATTAAAAATGTTGCATGAGTCTTGAGACATTATACTTTTTTTGTTCAGTAAGTCACTGTGATTCATGTACACAGAAAGTCAGACAAAACACTGAGGCTTTCTTAATCCACATCATGGGAAAACACTAGCATCATTCCACTCTTTTTTCAACACACAACTCTTGGCAATCCTCTGTGCACTTCTATTCGTTTTTGTTTTTTATCCATAATTGTTCACAAATATCTAAACCCCTCACAGGTCAGAAGTAAGCCAAATCAATCAATCACCGACAATTCAGAGCTCACACAGTTGACCACAATTGAATCCTTGCACTCTCTCTGGCCTTTCCTGGCACAATAAACCCTCATTATATGTAAAAAGTAAGTGTCTGAAGATTCATGTTACAGCATTCTCTGATTCTATGGTCTAGTAATACAATGTCTATCTGTTATAACAAAGAAGTTAATTTTTTCAAAAACTGTGCTTTTCAATAGGACAGTGTCTGTCTTAGTGGCTTCAAGTCTAATAGCGCTTCTCCCATTCCTCTTAACCCATACATAATTCCAAATAATAAATATAAGAAACAGGTATTGGTACATTTGGTCCCTTGAGATGTGTAAGGTTAAAAAACTTTAGACATGTCTCTAACTTTGGCCTACTGTGCTAAGGGAAAAAAATATATGAAGAACGACAAATGTTCCTGTCACCCTGATATTGACAACTGCATTTAAAAACAAAGGATAACAATAAGATGATCATCATATAAAAGACAATTATGCCCTTTCTGTTCTCTTGCCCCCTATAGAAAATCTGCTCATGTTTTATACACTGTACTGCAGTTGAACCCAGTGCTGAATTGAATGCATAGCACCTGACTGTGTGAGTTTTACCAAGCCAGAGTCAGCAGATTATTGTGTGTCATGACAATGCCCAATAGTAACTTAAAGGGTTGTTTCCCACTCATTGGATAACTATGGTCATATGAGTGTTTGAGGACATGGCCAACATGCTTGAGCCAGCAGTGTAAAAAGGAGAAATACACACATGGTTGACACTACAGACAAGGTCTAGGCCTATACAGCAACAGTTAGTGGACAGGAATAATCTACAGACAGACCAAAGGCAGCCAACCACTTAAATTTTCAGCTCTGAAAAAAAGACAATGTTACTTGTTATGAAATATTAAATTCAATCTAATAGAGCTCATTTTGAGTCATTTTGGCTTTGTTTTGTGTCAGACATAATAAAAAAGTGCTTTGAACATAAATCATATGAAAGAAACTTTGGACATAGAAAAACAGTTCCCCTGCTATCTGCCACTGTTTAAGTTCATACTGGTTTTTCTCTAAGGAAGAATTGGGTATCATCACGCAGTAGCACATTATAAAATTTCAGTTCTTCTTGTTAAGATATAGGTGTAATGCATGTCAAAACACATGCATTCATTTTGTGCCATATTCATTTGAAAGCTTAAGTGCAGTTTGTTGGTTAGGTGGAAGAAGTGTTGAGAGGTATCCCGTATAACTGTGCATTGTTGTGCTTGTATTGCACTTACAAGGTAGTCTGGCCTCGAAACACATTATATCATTCCATTGCAAAGTCTTAACTAAATGACTGTTACTGTGCAGTGGAAAATCCCTCATTTTATTGTGTGTTTTTTTTATTATTATTATTTATTTACTTAAAAGCCATCGAACATGCCTGGTGACCATGCTAGTATCTCTGTCTTTTGTGCTGGGGCAGCTGCCAAACAACTTGCATTCTCAACCAGGTAAATTAGCAATGTGCCCTTCGCTAAAAGCATGCCATAGTGAAAGGAGCACACACACGCACGCACACACACGCGCTCGGCACACACTCATGCACACACGGCTTTGTGTTTCAGCGTTGTCACCCAAGCAGCCAAATTCTTCTTCTGTTACCATCCAAAAGCCACTGAACATGCTAGGGCACACCAAAGGAAGTGACCTCACTGGCCTGACTGACACGACTGTTCCCAGGTGGAATGTAGACACTGGCAGTTTAATTTGCTAGAATTGCAGTCGGCTTGTTAAATAACCATCCCCGCCCCCCCAATGGGACAGCTTTTCAGTCTTTCCTCCAATCCCCAACATGTTAGTATCATAACAGCTGACTTACGAAAGCAAAGGTGGCAGTATAATGTCATTGGAAGTATATTTAGCTGAACAGTTACTATTTGAATTGAATGATGTGCACTGACTAGACACTGAGGTAGACAAACTTAAAAGAAAAGGCTTGTTATGGAAGAACGAAAAAAACAAAATGAATGACAAAATGATGATGTGCTCGTAATGATGATTAAGTTTTTTTTTCCTAGTTATTATTTTCCTCTGTATTTTAGGCCTATGTACAAGGTGTAGGAGGGTGAAAGTCCCAAGATCTGAAACACTGCGGATCTCCAAGAAGGGTTGAAGGCTGTGAACAGACTGTGTGTGTGTGTGTGTGTGTGTGTTGTTGCTGTTGTTTGTATTTGTTTGTGCATATGTGTATACATATCTATGGTTCTCTGCCTTTTTTTCCCCAACCTAGTGGTTAACCACGGCCAAGCATCTTGCCCCTCTCTTCCTACACTGTTTCCAAATAGAACTACATGCCCTCCACCCCTGGAGTCTGTTTGTGGAATCAGTGATCTAATTCACCCCCCCCCTCCACCCCACCACCACCATCACCCAGTTAGGAGAATACAGATGTGTTCAGACCACTTCCTACGGCAGGTAAATAGAGTCTGTACTTCTCCGTATCTACTTGATGCTATTGTACAGGGAGGCACTTGACAGTCGTTGCGTGAGATAGAGGATTAAAGGCACTATGTAAGTCATTTTAAAATCAGTTGCCATTTAGAAGTTGTTGTTGTTGTCGTCATCGTAAAACATGCATCGTCATGAGTACCAACATGGTCTGCCTGATCACAAACCAACACATTTTTGTTTTCAAAAAGAAAGAAGGAGGAAATCCAGTTTATGTTAGAAATCTGTAATTTACACTATGGCTCAGCTGTGACACTTGGAGCAGCGTCTGTGTTCTGCGACTGCCTGGTCATCGTATGACTGTCTGTACAGTGCAGAGTGTTGGGCAGTTTGAAGTCTTATGAATTGTTTTGTTTTTGTTTGTTAGTTTTTTGTTTGTTTTGGGAAAAGTGAAGATTTTTTTCTCTGTGTTATCTTCATACCACCCAGGCAAGTGCCAGGCATCATCAATTGCTTAATGATCGGATGAATCCTGCCAAGGGCCCCTCCAGCCTCAGTACTGTTTAATACTGGCATCATGCATTATACAATGTATATACCTAGATACATAGTACCTCTGCCATTTATGCCATAATGCTTAGTATTTGACATGCTATGATTTTGAGGAAAAAAATGTTCCCTTAAGAATGAACATTCAGCACTTAAATGCTTTAAATTTTTTTACAACTTAAATAACCAGTGCACTTTTGGTGAAAAGCAAAATGAGAGAGAACTCAAATACTGAGGGCTTGAAATCGTTCAAATAATAATTAAAAACTGTTAAATAAAGTAGATCTATTAAGAAATGGGGGGACCAGATTCATGAGGTAAAGTCTAGCGCATGCCATAATTTAAAACAAAGAGTATTTCAACATGCTAAAAATCAAGCTCTCCTTTGACGTTCAACCCTCTCATGGCATTGTACCCTACGGGACAAGATTTAAGTTATAGCATCTGCGGGAAAGAAAGTAGCAGCATTGCAGATGTCTTCCAGACAAGAACCGACTCGCCAGTCCGGTGTAAGATCTCAGCGGGGGACCTCCTCCCCGCCTCCGCCACCACCACCCCCAGCCTCTGGATAAGGTGCGTTGCTGATCCGTTGAGCTCAAGTATTCATCCATCGAAAGCCAACCATACCGATCGATGCATCTGCAGGTGCTAAAGACTTCTAAAGGGATGCGTTGCGCAACACAGAGAAGTTGACCTGTAATCCACACGACCATCTCCAACATTTCACTGTTTTGCGCTGCTTGCCAAGATTTGTGGCAATAATTTGGACGATGCCCGATGTACTCGCTTTCAAATGAGTGGACAAGCAAAAAGATATCAAACGATGTCTCTGATTGTGTTTTTGTGCTGTCCCACTTACAAATCAGGCAGATGACATTGTTGCTTTCTTCCAACCTCTGCGCATGTAAATACTCTCTTGGTTCGTGGTTCGTTTGTTTTTCCTCATAAATGCAATGCCAGAACGCATTGACGTCAATAAAGCATTCGAGTTGTATTAAAACACTATGTACAAATGAGGGTAGTTATCCCCAGGTGTGCGTTTTGGGGGGTTCTCTATGTGCATTCCTACACATCTGTCAAGAGCTTCCCTCTGTTAACACAGTTCTGGTTGGCAACCGTGCAGTTACCAGTTCTAAGGTTCGCATCTCTGAAATTGTCAATGCTGTTATTTATGTCTTCGTCTATTTCCATATACTCCGACTTACTGACGATGGACGAGCTGCGTCGACTCGAATTCGAATCGGACGGGATGTTGGGGTTGCTCACATTTAGGAGTTGAGCTTGCTCCTCTCCCTCAGTCTCTCGGTGGTAGAAATAGTTGAAGTTGGACACGATGACTGGCACCGGCAGAGCAATGGTCAGCACGCCGGCAATGGCGCACAAAGATCCAACAATCTTTCCACCAATGGTCACGGGGTACATATCCCCATAGCCCACTGTGGTCATAGACACCACCGCCCACCAGAATGCGTCTGGGATGCTGGTGAAATAGGACTCCTTCTCCTCTGCCTCGGCAAAGTACACCGCGCTGGAGAATAAAATTACGCCGATGAACAAAAAGAATATAAGCAGTCCCAGCTCTCGCATACTGGCCTTTAAAGTCTGTCCCAATATCTGAAGCCCCTTGGAGTGTCTCGACAGTTTGAAGATCCTGAACACCCTCACCAAGCGGATGACTCGGAGGATGGCTAGCGACGTGGCCTGTTCTCCTGCTTTGGCCTCGGCTTTAGCGTTTTCTTCATCAGCTGCCAGCTCTGTACCCAATGTGATGAAATAGGGTATGATGGACACTAAGTCTATGGTATTCATCATATTTTTAAAGTATGCCGCTTTGCTGGGGCAGGCGAAAAAGCGCACAATCAGCTCAAATGAAAACCAGATGATACATAGGGTTTCCACAATGAAGAAGGGGTCAGTGAGAATATTTGGTTTGTAGTAGAAGGTGGTGTTCCCTATTGTTTGGAATCTACCCTGCGGGTCTTCCTTAAGTTCAGGTAATGTTTCCAAGCAAAAGATGACTATTGAGATCAGAATGACCATTACCGACACGATAGCAATCCCCCGTGCTGGCCCTGAACTCTCAGGGTGCTCAAAAAGTAACCAGATTTGGCGTTGAAACTCATTCTCTGGTAAGGGGCGCTCCTCCTCTCGAATAAACCCCTCATCCTCTCGAAATTTCTCCATGGCCTCAACCCCAAGTTCGTAAAACTTTATCTCCTCCGAAAACATATCCAGGGGTACGTTGACGGGTCTCCTCAGTCTGCCTCCAGACTGATAGTAATAGAGAATAGCGTCAAAGCTTGGCCGGTTTCTATCAAAAAAGTATTCGTTTCGTAACGGATCAAAATAACGCATTCTTTTCTTCGGGTTGCCCAGGAGCGTTTCCGGAAACTGGGCGAGCGTCTTAAGTTGAGTCTCGAAGCGCAGTCCCGATATGTTTATCACGACTCTCTCGCAGCATTCGTGGTCCTCGTGGTCCGGTGGGTACGAGTCCTGCGGGTGCCCCGGAAGAGTGGAGGTTTCGTCCATGTTATCTCCAGCCACCACGGTCATTGTGGACAGGGGGCTCACGACGCTTCAGGAGATGCTGAGGTCGGCCGAGCAGGCATTTAGTTCCCCGTGCCGTCTCCCTCTCCGGCTCCCACAGTTCGCGTGTGTGACACCAGCGGAGAAGCGAGCTCGCTACGCCTCAGTTGGGCTCCAGCACAGCGTGCTGCTCCGAGTCGACCATTGCTTCACTCTTCCCACACACACTGCTGCAAATGCTTCGTCTGGTCTGTCACCTAGAGAGAGAGAGAGGGAGGGAGAGAGAGAGAGAGAAATCTTTGCAAGCTCAGCAGTTTTATATGTTGTACTCTTGAAGGCAACATATTTCGCAAAATACGAAAGCACGAATTCAACGTCGGACAAATCACAAATGTGCTCTTAAAGCAAATGAACAAGAAATCCTATGCTCAATATTGAAGTTGCAGTACACTGCCCACCTCTTTTGCGCACACCGTTCATAGCGCATTCCAACGCAGCCCTCAGCACAAATAATTGGTTGTATTAAATCTGGACACTGTTCCAACGTTATGAAATAATGTCAAGATATTGCTTACCTTTTGTTGGTTTGGAGAGGACCTCTGTATGCATGCGATCCGTCTCCCTTCGGTGCACGCTCTGGTCACCGTAAGAACTTTGCGCTCCCCTCTCTTTTAATATGGATATCGTTTTACAGCGAGCTCTGCACTATGAGCTCTCGTGAAATATTAATGGGCTATATTGTCTTTGAGGACATCCAGCGGCAATTCTCCCATCGATATTCTTCCAGCGGAGGTCGGAGTAGCTTACCCGTGCGGTACCGGTAAAAGCCTTTTTTTACCTCGAAAGATTCAAGTCTTTAGATCATTTAAAATCATGCCTCAACTACTGCCGCAGAGCAGTATACCGGACCCAACACCAGCAACATATCCGTTTGATTCTCTGACTGTCGCCTCTCACAGCCTCGTGTGCTGTTTGCCACGAGAAAATATGATGGTGCGACTGAGTGGACTGAATACATTAGGGGGCAATAAACGCACAGTGGGTATCTCGCGGCACTGCCGCATCAGCAGAAAGCAGCGAGCGATTCCTGTTTGGCTGTGTCAACAGCGGTCATGCAGATTTCCGATGCAGAATCCACTCAAACGCTGGCTTTTCGCACGATTCGACTGATGAGCAGTTGGTGTCAATGAAAACGTGCCACAAGGCATCGATTGCAAGACATCGGAAGAGAAAATAACACTCTTAACCATGTTGTGTTGCCGATTTTCACACACACACACGCGCGCGCGCGCGCTCGCACACACACACACACACACAAGGAAGACCCAGATGTGGGGGGCGAGAGGGAGAGAGAGTGGAACAGAGAGGAGGAGAAGGGGGTTTCGACGCAATGCAGACAGGCTGCACTAACGCGGGTTGCCACAAGTGCCTTTCACACCACAAAAACAACGTAGGAAATGTGCGAGCCGTCACTTGTGTGTTAGTGTGTGTCCCATTTTGTGGGCACAGGTGGTGCGCCAACCTGTCCTGGTGGCATGAGCATATCAAACGAAACAACGGTGTGACTGCTGTTGCGATGAAACTAACACTAGCTATGCGAGGACCAGCACTAGCCATTAGATTTCGTCACGTACACGGTAGCGAAACCTCAGTTCGGGGTGGATTTGACCCGTCTATGGCAGCATTTGCATCCTTGAGAGGGAAAATTGCTGCGATAAATAGGATGCTCATCAAAGGCAATCTGTTAATACGTTGAATTCAATTATGCAGCGTTTATCTGCACATGTAATTCTCCGGCCTGTAATGGCTTCTGTGAATGTAGCCTGTCAGAATTCATGTAATGCTCCCTACGTCCGCCAAAAATTGAGTTTAGTTTATCATCAGTTTCGACCTGGCTGAAATTTGATTTGATTTACGGTGAACGTGAGGTATAGAGTTATTTAAAGAGAGCTTAGTTCTTGCGCCCTTTAAGGCCAGAATAAGACATTTTGGTTTCTTTGTAACACCTGTGTGGGTTGAGGAAGGACGAGTCAGGATAACCTCGTCTGGAGTAATACAGCTAATGAACGGAGATTTGACGCCGCCGAGCATGTGACTGGTTCTCATTTTCGAAACTGGAAAGCAGATTTGAGCTTATAATTATCGCACCCTAAGCTATATCTTTGCGGTGAGTGTGTAGCCCGAGATGATAATGAATCATCTAATGATGACAATTAATCATCTAGGACATATTTAAAATTTTTAACATTTCCATTCAGACCAAGGACCTATGTTTTAATACCAGGGAATATTCCCATTGGTTAATAGGTGCGGGCCTAATTAACACATCAGAGAAATTCATTTTTAAAGAAAGACAGCCATCCACATCTGAGAGCTTTGCGCGAAGTGACAAAGTCCCCTAAGATCATACTCATAAAAAGAAATGAGTTCAGAGTTTAAAGTAGCCTACCTCTTTCTTTAGAACTTCATTATTTGCAAAGTATAGGCCTATAACTCTCACCATTCTCTCACCACAATTTTTTCCCTCTCAGTTAGTGTTCAATGTCATTGTTTAATTTTTCCTCTCTGCGTTCAGCTCTGTGACGCATGGGAGGGAATGTAGCTTAAGAAAGGCCGTGCGGGACAAAGGAGGATTTCAGCACTAAGGACAGCGACACGTCCTTAGTCCTCTGCTTGACCTCCGGCAACAGAACATTGCTTGCTCACCGACCGGCTTGAGACAGAGCAGTTGCCCGGATATTTTTGTCCCGCAGTTAGGGAAAGGGTATACACATAGCACACCCTGGTAAAAAATTTTTTTTTTTTTACAGAAAAGGCTATTTCAAGTTGCACGTCTTAACCTCAAACAGTTTTTTTTACTTGGCGTAGCAAGAAATTTGTACTTCGGCCTTAAAGCCACTAAACCTTAAGTGGCGTGCTGGAGCTGTGCATTTCTGATCCCGAATAAATAAATTAAAATGAAATTTTTAGCTCCTTCATCCAGCATAGAGCTTTGCTGCGGAGCTGTCACTATAAGGGGCTCAGCTAATCTGACACTGATTTCAGTGAGGCAGTGGAATGCAGTAGTTTGCCTTTCTAGGGAAGACACAGAATTTGTACTTTGTACATTTGTACTAGCCATTCACTCCCTTCACTTCTAGCCTTGAATGTTTTCCACAATTTTTATCCTTCTACTGCACTCGTCATTTTGCTTTTTTTGAGTCACAAAAATCTGCATGTGTGGTCAAATTGATGGAGATCACATGCCATAATCAGATGAGGGCGACTGGGAAATCATGTTTACAACCATAAGGATGATAAGATACAGGAGCCAATCAAGATCCAAAACTGTGGTGAAACCATACAGTAACAATGTGGAATTTTGCAGTATTGTGCAGCACAGACCGGGGGTAACATTACCTGACCTTACCCTGCCTGCCCTACCCTCGCCTGGTTCCCTGCTCTGATATTAGACCAGACCAACTTATCCAGGCGAGAGAGAGAGAGAGGAAGAGAAAGAGAGAGAAGAGGAAAGAGAGAGAGCAAGTGAGAGGGGAAGAGAAAAAGAGAGGGGTAGGAGAGGGACTGACGGAGCTCAGCTGGTCCCTTGAAGCTAGAGCTGAGCCCTGCGCTGAACATGTAAAGGGGTAGAGAGGGATGCTGCTGGTGATGGTGAGAGGGGTGTCCGTCCAGGCTGGTCCAGCTATCGGGAAAGACGCACCAGCAGCAATCAGATGTACAGCATGTTCAACACATTTTCTCCATGGCAACTGGGAGGTAGGAGACGGCAGGAGAAAATAAGCGAAAGGTGGGTGGGTGGGTGAGTGAGCCGTGGAGGAGAAGGGGGGGGTTGTTGAGGAGGTGTGCTTTAGTTGGCTTGTTATCTTCACATACTGTGGATGGTAAATGTCAGAGAAAGAGGGAGAGAGGACAGAGGAGAGAAAGGTAAGAGAGAGAGAGAGAGTGCGAAAAAGAAGACTTTTATATCCTTCTACCACATTCATAGTCCCTACACACTGAAAAACCTCTTACTCGTTTGCAGCTGTAGAGATTTTTATCTCCCAAATAAAAGCTATAGGAAATGTAGGGGGAAACTGTCCAGAGGAATGTCCAAATGTCCAAAGGGCTGAATGAGTTTTTCACATCCATGTCACTGTGGTCCTCTATAGTATAGGCCTAGTACCCACATATACACCAAGATGGAAACCCCCTAGAATTAAACATATATAAAAGCTGTAACAGCTTCTCCAATGGCTAATTCATGCATTGACCTGGCAATAATGTGACCTGAGCATACAGGAAAACATGCCCTTTAGAAAACAGCTGGAAGTATTTATTTTGCAAGGATCTTTTGAAAATCTGCTGTTTATATGCATTACAGATAATATTCAAGACAATGTGAGCCTGAATGAAAGGATTGTTTGGTAGTCCAAAGGATTATACCATAAACCAATACATAGTATATTGAAATTAAGGATGTGGTAAATGCTAGATGCTATTCGTATTGCGAAAGGGACTCTGTGTGTGTGTGTGTGTGTGTTGGGGGGTGGGGAGGCTGCAAGAGGGAGGGGGTTGTGCACCTGCCATGATGCTGGTCAGCCAAGCATGTCAAGGCAATCTGCACACATCGCACATTTGTGTCACGTGTGTGTCCGTGTCATTGTGAATCCATATGCCACTCTGCTGCGACCTACGACCTATGACAGTGAATCAGCCAGTGAGACTTTAATCCAGTGTGACTCACGCACTGCCCCGACGCCTCGTCCGTTTGATGGGAGCCATAAACGGGGGCTCATGGTGGGCACACACAAAACAAGATGCTGCCACTGTGGCAACAACAAACTATGTGCACAAAAAAACTCAACAGCCACAAATACATGGATGAAAAACCCATTTTTGCCCTCTAAGAAATTACACTTTACCACGTCAAAGTCGGTTTTCCAGTTTAATTACCTCTTGTGTGTGTGTTTGTATGTTTGCATGTGTGTGTGTGTGTGTGTGTGTGTTTTCTCTTGACCTAGCTTGATACAGCCACAAAACAACATAGCCTGTGTAATTGGCCAATGGTGTCTATGGTTACTATTGTGTTTTTGGTTTCATCAGGTGGGATATAGAAACAGTAGAAGGGATAAATAAGGACCACGTTAAGGAAGGGGTTTTATGGGGTTCAATCTAGGGCCAACAGACAACAGACCGCTGCACCATGCCCTGCACTCAGGTCTACGCCCAACAAATGCCCTAGCTGAGCAGGGCTGAAATCAGTATGAGATGATAAATATATATATATATATAGAGAGAGAGAGAGAGAAAGGGAGAGGGAGAGATACAAGGTTATTTTGTATTAGGTTGTGCTGTTTCTTGTTCATCTTCAGGTTTTTTAAAAGTTGTTGGAAACCTTGCTGGAGAGACAGTATGCCCAAAGCCACTAATCCCCTAAATGTAACCTTGAAGCACTGCTTACAAGTCTATTGCTGCAGTCTTTTACTTGCAAACATGGAAACCAGATGGACTCTGTCTTTATGCCTTCCATTTGGAAATATTAACACTGCCATCCTATATGTACATTTGTTTTAGTAAAAAAATCATATTCATACTTCTAATGGACTGAAAAAATGTTTCCTTCCATTGCATCAAGTCACCTTGTTTTTTTGTGAGCGTACATTTTGAACCTGTACTGGTATTTACATTTTATTTCTATCACATTTATTTGTCAAATCTCTCTTTCCCTGCAAAACATGTAGATAGAACATAAATATAATGATATAAGATATAGATGTTGGTGGTGGTAGCGTACCTGTTACTGAACTGGGCTAGCATACTGGAAATAGTAGGCCGTGAGCCAAATAGGGTCAGAGTACCCAAAGAGCAACAAGGGAAAGGAGAGAAGAAGTGTGTATGTGTGTGTGTGGCTGGGTGGGGGAATGTAATCCAGCTTTCCCCTGCAATCAATCACACTATCTCCTGTATAAGATATACTTCTTAAATTACTGTATGTTCTTACACCTTTTAATGATTTAATTTGGTCTACTTTACCTCTCCACAATTCTTTGCTATTCTTTGTGTTTCCATAATGCTCAATGCATAATGCATGTGTGTAGGATGAGACTACTTATGTCGAGACTGAGTTAAGACAGAGTCTTTGAAGGGTCACGATCAAGTCAAGACTGAGACCGTTGGTTTTTAAAGTAGATAACGTCTCGATCTCGATAACGTCTCAATAGTCTCGATAATGGTTTTGAGTCCGAATCAGGACTCGATTACTACTACACTACTATGTAAATAAACCTGCTTTGCCTTGCCTTGCCTTGTGGGCATGAGGCATTGTCATCCCATGCTTAGAACGTTGGTTTGAATCAGGGGCAACAGGCTTATCATCAGGCTTCAACCATTCATGTAGGAACCTTTCCTGCCCCTCTTCCTCCTCCTCTCTCTCTCACTCTTTATTCTATACCACATTTTCATTTTCTCTCTCTCTCTCTCACTCTCTATCCACCCAGCCCCAGGGAAATCCATCTTTTGCTCCTCTTCCCTCTCTCATCATCCCGTGTGAATCAGAGGAACATCTGAGGAGGAGAGGATGAAAGCCAAGCATGAAGGGACTCTGTGTGTGTGTGTGTGTGTGTGTGTGTGTGTGTGTGTTTAAGAAGTAAGACTTGTCTCAGTATGCATTTGTGAGTGAGTGTGTGTGTGTGTGTGTGTGTGCTATAGGTATGTCGTTAAGCAAAGCTGAGCAGGCAAGGAGAAAGCTTTGAAGAACTAGCTAAAATTGAAGTGCACTTGAAGGGGAGGTGGGGGGGGGGTGTCTTATTCTGAACATGGTGCATTTAAGGTACCTATCTAGTAACACTCTCAGAGCAGTCCTAAAATAGACACAGTCCTTCTGTCTGTGTTTGTTGTCAATTCATCTTTGGCTACTGGCGGTTTCATGCCTCAACATACTAATAAGATAAGGAAGTGTGAAGGCGGCCATGTTTGATGTTATTTCCATGAATGCACACTTTAGACTTGCATTGACCATGTCAAAGAGTCACGAAGAGCCACAGAACACAGGGATTTGTAAAGGGATGGACGTAGCAGAATACCCACAATGCCAGCTCTATCTGTGTCTGGGACGGGGGGTTAAAAATGCCATAAATAAAGCATGCTTTCTAAACTCAGCTTTTTAAAAATGTGTATGTGACTCAAGGCTGAGTCTGCTGGTGTAATATGTATTGATTAGGCAATTAAAATACTGACACGAACTCATTAATATGGGTCTTTTGGGGACAGGTGTTTGCCTTCTATATTCTCATCATGTAATGAAGTGTATTTAATGTGTTCAGTGCAGTCAGATTGGACACACACTGAACACAGCGAGTAGTGACCAGTGATAGCTCTGTTGACTGGAATCTCACAAAACACCATTTCCCACGTTTTAGTCTCCTCCTCCTATCTCTTTTTATTTCCAAACAGTCAAAGCTGCCAGATGTGCATGGTTGGCATGTTTTTTTTTCTTTCTTTCTTTCTTTCTTTCTGTGTATAGTGCACATCAGCATTCATTCCTCTGCATGTCCACGTGGTGTTGGCTTCAACACTCACGACTTGCCATGCATGAGCATTTTGACTTTAGAGTGACATTGGGTAAGCAGCAGGCGGCTTCAGCGGAGCGTCATCCCCGCGTGCTACACGCTCTACTCGGCTCTGCTCTGCTCGGCGTTGTGCGCATGTAGAGACTGCCCATTCGGAACTGCTGGAGTGTGGATTTCCCCTAGCAACAGCCGGCTCCTTATTACTGCGTGCTGCTGACATTTTCAAGAAGCATTGCAGAGGCTCCACTCACACACACACACATATATTCACTCTCACTCTCTTTTATGCACCGTTACATGCATAGACGCTCACATACACAGACAAATATCACACACAGAATCTCTCCATGTCTGTTTTTATTTACGTGTTTAATTTCATTGCCACTGTCCCATGAATGCATGTAACGTCTTTCAAACAGGGACTTCTGTTGCATTGTATATTCATTTGGGGCAAAAAATAGAAAGGCTATTTTTCCCCCTGGTGCCTTCCCTCTCAGGCATGCTGTACTCCCCCATAACACGCCAGTGCACATGCCAACAAAATGAAATGGGGGTGTGGCTGGAGCCAAGTGGGGGTGGGGGAGTAAGGCTGGCGGAGGACAGAATAGGGATGAATTGGAGACACAGCTGAGGCTTCAGCCTTACAGTATGAATGTGGAGCTCTCCTTCATGTCACACACACACACACACACACACACCGTCCTCATTCATAAACACAAGGGCCCTTATATAATGCCTACGTGCTATTTATAAGTGCCCATAGCATGCAAAAGGGGGGGGGGGGGTAGAGTCACGCAGCGCCCTTCAAGACGAGCACTTGAGCCCAGGGGGTGCCGGGCTTCGACACTAGGGAGCTATTATTAGCCCCATGTCATGTGAGAGCCAATAGAAATAGGGTAGAAGTGGCAGATGGGGGGAGGGGGGAATTGGACAGAGAACAAAGCAGTGGGCACGTGAAAGGAACTATCTATGAACATATTTTGTTGTTATTATTATTGTTGTTGTTGTTAATACAAGTATTATTAACTGTTGTGTCAGGAGTAATTATATGACTTATGTTGGAAGAGGTAGTGTTAGGATATGTGAACTTCAAATGATGAAAGGTTGATAGATTGTATCTCAGGATGCTAAATCCTGTCACATGATTCCTGTGTTTACTCACTGAGACACTGACTGTGAATGAATGGCGCCATTAGTGAACAACCTCCAGGATCACCCCAAGCCCATGGGACTGTTTCATCAGTGCCCCTAGTCAATGGATCCACTACCCCTGACCAGTAAGCTGTTCAGTGGTGAATAATGGCGGGGCGTCTGTACATTCAGAGCAGTTGTTTCTTTTTGCCAAGGAACATATTCCAATGCACCATGACTCTGAACGATCTGGGCATTTCATTCTGGCAATAGAGGGTGTGTGGCTCATGAGCAAAATACATAAGTATTGTATGTAAGAATGCTTTAGTCTGAACAGAGCTCTTCCAAGTCATGAAATCTCTCCAGAGTAATGAAAAAGCAAAGGTTATAAATTTGTTTATTTATGCACATGGGTAGAGGTCGGGTAGAGGAAGGATAGAAGATGGTTGGGTGGTTGTGTGTAACAGCACAACAGTGTGATCCTGGCACAACTCCACTGTAACTGGCAAGATTCACGGACACGTCTTTTCCATTGCAAAGAGAACAAGAGGGGGACGAGAGATGCAGGGAGAAAAGGAGAAGGGATGCATGAGAGTGCGACAGAACGTGAAGATGAGCCAGAGTGGCACAATGAATAAATAAATGATGGTAAGAGCATTGACAGTGAGACAGGGGTCTAGAATGAGAGTGGCTGCTCAGACAGACAGTAAACGTACATTACATGGCAGAATTTTTTGTGGTTCAGGATCGAACAGCCTGCAGAGCTTCCGTGGTCCACCTACTTTTGCTACCATCTATCTGCCATTCAATGCTATTGCATATCTACAACATCTCACTCATTAGTCTGTAACATAGGTGTTCCACAAGGCAGCATTCATGGTCCCCTCTTCTTCCATGTATGGCAGTGGTCCCAGGTGTGTAAATATTCAATCTGTCTACTGTATGCTGATGATACCATAATTGTCTCTCATAATTCTCTCCTTAATTCTATCTGCAGAGGCTAACCATTTAACTGTTAATGTTACAAAAACTGAATGTATGAGTGTAATAAATTAGCCAACAAAACCAACAGTAAAACTCACCACTGCACTGCACTTTCACACTCAAATACAAAACTTCATACACAGTCATGGTATTACATTTTATTTTCATATTCAAAACATCAATGTCTTACTAACACCTGCGAACAATCAGTACACAACACACAACAAATTGCATTACTACATCAGTTTTATATACACTACCGTCATGATCTTTGTCTTTTGGTTACTGCATAAGGGGAAAACGCTCTAAACCTGAGTCAGGAAAGTGTAACTATGACTGTTACTTTTAATTCTATCCTGTATGACAAATGAAATGAAATTAAATGTAGTACAACTGCACATAGGCAGAACAAGCATGACTTTCTCAGCTGCACTGAGTACTACGTTACTGTGTAATGCTAACTCAGCTTCCAACTGCATGCTTTATTATTCTGCAATCCTGCAGTATTCATGACCACAAAAGAAGTGCTAGTTCTCGTAGTCTGCAATTTGGCAGCTGCTCCAGTGTTTTTTAGAAGCTTATGTATTGACACAAAATTGACAAATGACAAATGCCCTTTCAAATGTCAACATTTACATGTCTAGTTATATTATACATCATCCATACCACGGTGCTATATAATCCACTGTACTGTTCTGTACAGTCAGGTTATGTAAACTCAAACACAGTCTAACACAATTCTGCTCACTGGAATTTCATGAGTTGTTTTTTTTTGGCAGCCAAGGGGATCTCCTCTCTCTGTAACCTTCTTACTATACCTTAACCGTACCATAAACAAATACTGCCTAACTACTGAATTAAATGTGCTCATTAATTAACAAATTAAAAAAAATAAAAGCACCACACACCCCTGGAACATTACTGGGCATGCATGATCCACCAGAAGTGAAAGCTGTTCTTGCTCCCTTAATGCAGTCCAGCCAGGCGAGTGCACACCAGCTCTAACGAGGCCCCGTAGGCGGGGTACAGCAGAGAGAACACTGGGATTTCTCCTGGAGGTATGGTTGCCACGGTCACAGCCAGTGATGTGACAGAGCCTGTGAGGAGGAGGGGCTATGAGCCTGTGCTCCAAAAGACCTGGAGTCACACACACACACACACACACACACAGACTTTCAGAGAAAATGCATGTTAGCAGAACTGTTACATGTAATGGATAGTTAAAGTAAAGAGATGCTAAAGATCAGTAATATAAAGATGTCTAATGTATATGGCATGGTAGTTTTCTCAATAATAATCATGACTACTTTTCCTAAAAGAACTGTTGTGAGTGATGACCATCTTAGCTGTGAGAGAAAGAATTCAAATAGTAGTTTTTCCCATTATTTAGGGATGAGTACGACAAAATGACAGCAAATACAGTGCCTATCACTCTTAATTTGATGAATGTAGTGAACCCCCAGTGGCTGGTGTGTTGGTGTGTTTCACCCTGCTCTCCATTCGTCACTACATCAGCTCCACGAGTGTGACAAACTGCCCACTACCATCTGTTCCAGCATAAGGCTTGATTGCTTGATTGTGGATATCTCCTGTCTCAAGGGATAAAATTATGATGAAGCATCTACTATTGTATGTATGGAAAATCTGAGAGCACATCATGTTTATGATCAGCGGCAAAAAGAAAGGGACATCATTCATTTGTCACTTTCATAGCGCATTCCTCTCTCTTTCTCTCTCTCTCTCAGAACTAATTGTTATAGTCTTATATATCTCATATCATCCTCTGAATTGTGCTATATAAGGCCTCATGTGTTCATGAATGAATGTGCATGAATGAATGTGTGTGTATGTGTGTGTGTGTGTGAGAGAGAGAGAGACAGAGAGAGAGAGAGAGGGAGGGAGAGGGAGAAAGAGACTGTACAAGTCCACATATATATCCTTGTCTTTCTCTTCCTGTCTTTGTCTATGATTCTTTACTAAATATCTCTATGGATATTTTTAAGAATTAGAATTCCAAGCAGGTTTGGTGGGAGGGAATGTTAGTGCTCGTTGATGTGTTAATAATAATTGTTCGGTGGTGGAGTTTAGAGACACAGCTGATTGTAATTCTTGTCTTCATTAGACAAGTGCCTTATGTTACTCACATAACATAGTGTGTGTGTGTGATCATACTTCCTTCCTTCATTCAGACAGTGCCTTATCTTATTTTCTTACACACATAACATAGAAAGTATTTAATTCTTGAAAGAATTCTCCTGTTGACAAACTGTATGCATCCTCAAAGCATACTGTTTTACCAACCTGGGTAAAGACCTAGTCACAACAATTGGTGGGAAAACATCATAACATAACATCTTTGTTTTCAGTGCCAATGTCAAATAATCTAGGGACCTGTCAGTGAAACCTATGCCCAGCCTGGTCTTTACAGTCAACAAGTTCATATAAATTAGGTAGGATTTAGAGTATAGGTTATGTTTTCACACCAAAGGTCATACTGGACTGGGCTCATATGCTGATTCCAGTACAGATTTAAACCGCTTACCTTGTGGAATTGAAATGACCATTGAGAGGATAGGATAGCCTGGAGTGGCCGGGCAAGCAGCTCTCAATTTCACCATCTGAGCCAGGATTAGTCAGTAATCCAAGGACAAGAGGTCTGAAGATGGTGGTAATTGTAATTAATCTCAGACACATTTGTCTCCTTGCAAAGCAATCTCACGTTGGGTCTCCTTCCATTCCTATCACACACACTGACATGCTGATGGTGTATGATTTGAGATTCTGCTGAATCACACTCATCTCATCACACAAATCTATTTCTTTTTTTTGTACAGTCCATACATACACAGATATTGACACATGCACTTTACCTACCTATATACTTTAAATAATGTGTTTTTCTTTTTTGTTGCTTAATGTCAGTTTTGTAAGCGCACAAGGCATTTTCTCACATGCCTAAGCAATCTGTGTTTACAGATTCCTTGTATATCCAACTGGTCTGTGTTATAGGACTAACACTGGTAGGTGTGAGTGGTTGGGGTTGGATTGCATTATCAGAGAATAGTAAGGTGCCGACTGGCGGTCTAGAGGAAATGCATCAGGAAATCATCCGTCCTGCTGGTGGTGATGGTGTTGGGGGGAGGGTCTATTTCTTCCATTTCCCCTCTCTCCTGTCGTACGTGTTACGAATAATACTATTTTTGGGTTAAACCACTTTTAGGCTACATGCTGGGCGACAATAAATAAGTCCTAAAACACATTTCTCGTAAGCTCACATGAGACCTAATAAAATTTTTAGAACTAAAGAAATTTTGCCATAAATGGGGGTCTCTCTTGTAAACATGTTAAAAACGCACTTACTGTAACAATTTACAAACGGCACCCCTCTCTGTAGGCTTTTATGGATTGAGTTACAGCGTCTCTGTTCAAAAATAGCTTTTCTAATCCCCTCCGTGAAAATGGCTTTTTTCTAAAAATAGCTGGAAAAGAATGGGAGGCGAGCCAACAGCTAGCATCTTCCCTCTCGGTCACTGCCATCCATGCGGGGATTCCCTGAAGGTCTCTTTGATGTATTGCTTACTGTGTGGCGCAGGATTTCATTAAAGGTTCAGTCCCAGCAATGCGGCGAGATTCAGGTCGGCATATCGTTAATGTAAGTTAATGTAATACCCATACTGAAAACACCTGCTAATTAGTTGTCTATAATATCCTTGCTTTGTACTCTTGTAAAGGCACGTCCAAGCTTGTGCAATACGCAATACTGAAATAGCTGTCAAGTACTCTGTAAAGGGATTCTCCTTGCAGTGTGTTTTTGTGCATTGCATTTGAAAATATACAAATATCAATAATAACAACTGCAGGTCTTTTACCTTAAAATAAAGGCTTGAAACTTCAGTACTGAATGCTTGAATGCTGAGTTTTATACGTTTCTCACATCGTACACCTGAAACGCCTTAGTAGATCTACTATGCAACATCCGATTATGATGACCCTTTAATCAGTTTTGACGAACTAGGTATGGTGGTGCTCAGGAGCGCCGGGGGGAGAGTTAGGATGATTCCAAGGGCCTGGCACTGATAGGGGGGCCTACAGAACATTTTGATATTATACTCAGTGTTTCGGAGGCCCAAAATTATTTTCTGTCATAGGGCCCAAAATTTCTAGCGGCGCCGCTGGTGGTGCTAACAAATTGAAGTTAAATATTGCTTAATGGTAACTACCAACTACCTTCTTGCTTAAACTTGACGCAGACTCAGAGTGCTTTACCTTACATATCAGACATTCCCTGACATGTTACCAGTGCATAACTGGGCTCTGTGTGCTGGAGTGACAGAAAGACCACTGCTGTATTTCTGTAGTTGACTCACTTAGTCTTAGTAGTGATAGAGTGTTATTCTCCATCCGTGGGGTTGATGAGCTTGTTTGTGCTAACACAAACTACCTAGCTGGGTTTCAATGCTGGTTTGTAAATTTGGAAAATTGCATTCTAAGCCATTTAACTGCCAACACACAGTAGGCCTAGCATCCAAGTGCTACAGTGATGAGCTACAGTGATGATTTTCTATCGCAGTGAAATTCGTGAGAAGACAAAGGCAGATCAAGTAATTTGTGAAGATCATGAAATACATGGTGGATTAATAATTCAAAGCGTAATTCTGGTTGCAGTTCAGCCAGTCAGTCCTTACCTTTTCTCCCTCTTTGGTAAGCCTGGAGTTTTCCCTTAACATAATTTCTTACACAATATTCTTGTCTCTCTGTAAGTGAGGTCATTACTTTTGAATGAGAAGCACTTCTCTAGAAAGCCATGGGATGTAACAGAACCAGAGTCTGGGTATCACTATGCTTTACCTAGAGAAATATTATCTATCTATCTAGGCATATCTATGAATTAATTTAACCATTCATTAATCTGCATGTATCTACACATTCATGAATTATTCATTCATCAACCAAGCTCTTCATTCACTCACTTATTCAGTTATTCTCCTTCAATAATATTTAGAAAAGATGGTCTATTCATAGGAACAAAACCCACAACTACAAGTACATAATACTGTCCAAATAAGTCCTAATTATGTCTTTGATTGAGAAGAACTGTTGCTGAGAATAACTGTTCCTGTTGTACTGCCACCTTAAAAGCACCTTACTGAGCAGAGCACACTGAGATCATAACTCATATACAACAACTAGCTTACTTACTATGAATTAGCAATAATTAGGAGGTTATATTGGATGTGGGTAGATTAAGCTCATGCAGAAACAGGTATTAATAAGTGACTTGTAATGACAAATAACTAGTATGCTATTAATTTGCATGGTGATACTAAGTTGGTGAATATGCATGCCCTAATCCAAATTATTTATGATATAAGTAGGCAGTGTGATAATAAGTAATAAGATGTTGTGTGTTTTTTTGGGAGACAGTATAAAGCACAGGCCTGGAAACATTTGCTCTGGTGCATCTTAAATGTAATATGATTTCAGGCTGTGATTCAGGTTGTTAGTGAGTTAAAATAGGTGGTTGGAGGGGAGTAATTTGGTAAATTTAGCCCCCTATTTCTATTAGAACACTATTTCTAAAAAATGAATGTGTGTCCATCGTTAATGGGTAGTTATAGTTAAAGGATAGTTTACTTTCATTTATTTTAGGGCTTGACACTTTAAGACAACTTGATGAAAAAACACCCCCTATTAGGTCAGGACAGACTGCAGGCTGAAAAAATAAATTGGTCTGTGAGTGTGCAGTGCTCTTGGAATTGGTAGTCTCACCTTTTGTCATTGACATATTTATTTATAGCTCTGGTAAGGACCACAAGGACCAGCTCAGGTGCTCTGTGCCATTTTTCAAGGGGTCTCACAATCCAACTGTGCAGATAGCTGAACTGCTCCAATTACTTCTAAACTGTTATATTCTCACATGGAGAGAGGCAATTGTTGGGTGTCTATCTACTGAAATCCATGTAAAATAAAAAATGAAATTAATAAAAAATAGGCTAAATGAGAAAAAGAACAAAATAATCATTATTGCTATTTAAACCTGTTTCTTTTGCCATCGCCTTCTATACCTTTCCTATGTCTGTGCAGAATCACAGATATCCACAGAATGAATGATTTTTTTTACACAGTTCATTTCTTTATTAAACATAATTGTATAAACATAAAGCTTCGTCATTTTAATATGCATCATATTATACAGATAATATACACCTTTATGTAACAGTGAGGACAAAGAAAAGGCCACATGTTAAAACTGAGTCACAACTAGTATTCAAACAGTGTTTTTTTATTGCGCATATATGTACTGTTTACAGCCCATACATATATACATGTTCATAATATACTCTCTATGACAACATCATATGCTCATTAAATTTTTGTTTTACAACTGGTATACATTGAATCACACAGATACTTCATCACCCCTTTTTTAGGGAAAAAAAGCAAAATAAATATCCCAGGTTAGGAACACAGGACAGAAGACACTATTGGAGATTTTGCCGATACCTTTTCAAAACATCCATTTTAATTTAAGGTCTGTGTATTTTTTTTAATTGTTTTTATTATTGTTAATATTAAATACAATACAAGGGCTGTTTATGAGGGGATGCTGTAGCTAGACACACACATAGACAGTCAAAGAGGCTGTATGGAGGTGTTCAGAGAGAGGCGGCGGCGGAGTTTGCCTGTCTGAAGTCTTTCGCATGCACGCACACACACACACACATAGGGTATAGAGCATTGCACAGTTCTTGCAGTTCCACAGTGTCACATGAGACTACAAATCTCCTCATCAGGTCATAGGTGGCTCCTACTGTCTTTCTTTGACACTCACACTCTCTCTCTCTCTCACACACACACACACTCACTCAGTCAGATACTTCAATGCATAGAACAAGAACACAGATGACCTATTTTCCATAGATGAATATGTAACTTTTTTATAATAATGATTTTTTCTTTAAATGGTGCTATATCTGAGTGAAAGTGACAATGATGAGCCAAAGCTTTTATTGACGAAGTTGAAATGTGTGATGATGTTTTGAATGAGGTGAATTCAGTCTCTGCAAGTTCACAGCATATACAACAATACACGAAGCAGACACAGAGCAGTAATTCACGTCAAGCCTTTGTTTGCACAAAGTCCAGTCATATTCAAGTCAATAAAAGCGGAGAGTCAATGACATGACAAAATATTGATTATTGATTAGCACTTGAATAACAGTGGATAATGTGAGCAATGATAAAGCAAAACACATTGACAACTAGAAACAAGGATTTCAAACGCAGATTTTGGTATGTTTTGCCGAAAGGATATTCACTGTACATTCCTGGAAGACATTGTCTTACATTCGTTAAATGTTGAGCATTCACAAGCACATTTTATTTTGCTCTCCTCAGATTAGAAGTCTGCTTTTTTATTTTCTAGTATAACAGTGTTGATTCTATTCCTTATACGTATGTATATATCCTCCGGTCTGATGTCTGAAGCTCAGTCCTGTACTGTATTCAGTCCTGGCTTGTACAGATATAGCTGAGAATGGACAAAATGCAGTGATATGAGATGACCTGTAAGAGTAAGGCACTCATGGGGGAACAGAGATACTAGTACTTCAAGCTACTACTGTCTTGTGTGCGATCCTAACCACATCACCAACGATTCATGCATTATTGCTCATCTTACTGATCTAACAAAAACTGTCTCTAAATTAACTATTGGTTATAGTCGCTACTTGGTTAAATGAGCACTTCTCTCACAGTCAACCATCTTTTCTGTCTGAAATGAATATAAAAATAGGCCTAAACAGAGGTCTTACAGTGCAAGGACACAGGTGTAAGTGCAATGAAATGATAGCTTATTCCTTCGTTATCATGACAGAGCAACTGATTAGCACAAGACAAGACCATGTGAATAAACCACCTGATTTGAACTGTCTTCACTATCATTAACATTCCCTTCCTCATCATAAAATACCTATGAATCACCTACCTAATCTAATCTACCTAATGGTGATCTACCTAATCACCATCAGTGTTTGAAATGGTTAGAGGTTCACCTCTTCCATAATTTGTGTAACAGATGGGTGACAAACTAAAGCTGAAATTACATATTTGTTTGGGTTGCTTGTATATGTATTCTTATAAATGAAGGTATGAATACTGGTTTTGGTGATTTTTTGTTTTATATTCTGTCTGATATTTGATATTGGGGCAGATTTGTGTCAAGCCCACATGGAGCTATCGCCAAACAGCAGTCCCATGTGTATCATGACTGAGATGGTAGAGGGTCGCTGATTTGGTCCCATTACAGCAACCAGCTGCCAGTGAAGCAGACCTACTCAAAAGTTACAAATGTCTGAGTGTCTGCAGTGCGACATCTAACTGCCTAGCACTCTCCTGTCCTCCTTTGCACTCAACACACTGTCGCTTCTGGCACAAGGTTTTTTTTTTTTCCACAATACACCTGTAAGCTCATCTCCCCATCTATCTCTGCAAGCGGTGTGCTCTCAATTTTCCTCTCAGCGATATGCTGCATTGGGAAAGTCTCAGGCAAGGTGTTGTGTGTGTGTGTGTTTTATGTGTGCATTTGTGTGTGTGGGTGACTGTGACTTGGGGGATTGGGGGTGTGAAATTTGGTATGGCACAACAGCCCCCCACCCCCACCCCCCACCACCCCTCAGGTCTTACTTCAATAGCCTCTTCTGCCATCAAAAAAAAAAAATCAGTGGGGAAGCTGGGACCCAGGGGTGCACTTGCAACGAGACCACCTGCCTACACCCCTACAACTGGGTCAGCTAGCTAGCTGGTGAAGCGGCAGCATCGCTTCACAGCCGGCTAATCCAATTTCTCGCTGTTTAAATATAAACCCATGTGAATGTTTCTGAAGATAGCGGGGGCCTTAAGCTGGGAGAACGGTTCCGTCGGAAACACCTAAGGCTTTTCAGATGGGTTCAGATACCTGTGGAACCCACCCAGCTGGAGAGCTGGGCAGGTATTTAGGGGCCTTTTTGCTCTGCATGAAAAACAATGTGCCTTCCTTTGCTTTTTTTCCCTCCACACTCTCTTCTTTATCTTAAGTAGGACAGGTCTGAATAGTGTTTCCCCCTCCTTACAACAACTCTGTGTGTGACAGACTCCAGTCAAACGTTGAATGTTTAAATGCTTTGAGTAAAATGGTAAGAAGATGCCATGCAGCAGAATTGTAATAGCTTGCTTGCAGATGCATAGCTGATTACACACATTCAGTTTACATTTCCTGGAAGGGAATTTAGCCAATGAGTAGTCAACTAACTTCAACTAACTTGGATGCATTCAAGTCTTTTTAAAGAAGCAATTACTATGGTGAGGAGTGCAATAGAGAGGGTTTGACTCAGGGTAGACAATGCAGCACAGAGACACAAGGTGCTTACTGACCAAACGGGACCCTAAAATAGGACCTAAAAAACACTTTGCTATTGTGGAAAATTTTGGAGAATTATAACCACTTCAGAATCCATGTGGTGCATGAAAAACGCAAGGCTATGTCTAGACAACGGACTAAACAAATGAAATGATCAAACTGATAACCAATCAAAACATTTATTTATCAAAAATAGATTATAAATGAAAAGAAGAAATGTCCAAATTGATGACAATAATTAGAAAATGAATTTTAAAAAATCAAAGAATAACAGTAAAATGAAAACAAAAGCATCTCGCTTCCACAAGGAAGACCTCAGAATCAGTGATGATGAGGGTTTGAAATGGCATGGCTGTTTGTTTGGTGCAATTATAGTATTGCTTTGATGCTTTGCTTGTCAACTTTTACTCTGTGTTAACATCATGAGTTGTGCAAGTCAGTGATGTAGAGGGTCAGTGATGTTGACATGACCAGGGCAATTATGCCTGGTTAAGCTAATAACATATCCTACTTCAGTCCCAGTGCTGGCCAAGCCTGGCTCCAAGAAACAAGTGCCTTTTACTTATATATAGGAAAGCTGTATTAGGACAAAACTGTTTCATGAGGATCTTGAACTAAACGGTTCTTTCTCTCCCATCACAATAAATTATGCAATTAAGTTTTCAATCTGTCACCTAAATATAAAACAGCTCCATACAGTAAAAGGGTCACAGGTTTCCTGAACTGGACATGCCTTCCCCAAACATTATTGCAACTTCCCTCATAAATGCATAAAATGATACTCTTACTGAAATACATCTATATGATATTCACTTTTATGAAAAAATAAATAAAATTTCTTTTTCATCTCAGCCATTTCAACCTATATGCTTTAATTCTGTTTTTCCTCTGTTTTCTCTCTGCAGACAAGTCAAAGGTAAAGAACATATTGCATATGTTATGCATAAGCGTTGATCTTTTACCATCAACAACCATTTATAAGCCATACTCAGTAGGGATATGCAGAATGAACACCATCACTGTAGTGTCAAATGCTGACACCCCAACTTAGACCAGTGCTTCTTTTTTGAAAATGAACAAGCTCAAGCACACTAAGTTACCAGTGAGGACAGATTGGGTTCTAATTACTCAGGAATTAGAACACGGATACCAGACAGATAAGGACAGTACAAAGTGATGGAAATTGACAAGATGGACAGACTGCTTGTTTTGACATCTGAAGCTGTCTAAGGACGCCGTTTTAACTTTTTTTTTCCTTTCCTTTGTCATTCACTCTGTGGGTTCATGTGTGTGTTTGTATGTGTGTGTGTGTATATGTTTCTTTCCTGGTGTTAAAGCTTTCCTTGAATGACGATGAACATGAGTGGACTCTGAGGTAGATTCCTTTGACAACAGATACAGCATTCTGATCCAACTTGTAATATGACACACAAAACACAAACACACACACACAATTGATAATCTGACAATCACAGTTGTTGAAGAAACATTACGTCTTCTCTTAGGATGAGAGCCTGCAGCAGACTTGCATTTGATCTGTATTTCCCTGTACCAGCATTCAGATGAGACAGAAGGGGAACTAGCGAAGGTCAGTGAGTTCAAATCAGAGGGTCACTTTGCTATCACCACATTTTCCCTTCATCGATGCTAACAAAAGATGAGTAGGAAATCATAAAAAGGGGAATAAAAACATCAATTTTCAAGAAAATGCTATAAATAAAATGAGTCATTTAAATCAGATTCTTATTTATACAAAACACACAATGCTTAAAAAAATAGAGATTTAACTGCGCCTACCTCACCTTTCAGACAAGACAAATTATTGGTTTGAATGATGATGTCCATGAGCTCAGTCCTTGTTCCCACAATTTTGACTACTGGCGCCAAAGCAGTTGATGTAGAATGAGAAGCGTCTAACTTTTTTGTTGTTGTTGTTATCAGCATTTACATGCTCTGTTTATCAAGCATGCAGTAATATGATTTGGTATATTATGATATGCTGTGTACATATGCACCCCTATTGTCTCACCTACAGTTTCACATGTATGCACACACACGTTCATCAGCCTCTCCTCCCTCAACCCCCCACCCCACCCCACACACACACATTCCCAAGACAAAAGTGATCTTGAATGCATTAATGGTTTCATAATCAGCGTACATTATGTATGTGTGAGTGTGTATGGTGTGTTGTGATTCAAGTAGCATCCTCAGTACCTTGGGCTCCTATGCTGCAAGCCATTGCTGTGCTTGATTTCTGTTTTATTTTATTTTTTTGTATTGTTTTTCATTGCCTCCAATTTTGTCCTGGATTTTCGCCGGATGGTTGAAAAAAAAGTCTCTTGTGTAGATCCTGTGTAGAGAGTTCAGGTGTTGGTGCTTGGTGGTTTGGCCATTACTCCTTCTCAGCAGAAGTTCAGAGAGGCCTCACTGAGTCTATCAGTCCATCATGAGTCCATGAGCGAAGTCTAAGACAACACGGCGTGCATAGACCTCACGCATCTTTCATGTGTATGTGCGTGAGAGAGAAAGTGTGTGTGTGTGTTTTCTGCAGACCTCAGAGTGCACCAATGGTTTAAAATTACACTCCCCAAGTCCTATATGTGTGTGTGTGTGGGTAAGAGAGATTGAGTGTGTGTGAGAGAGAGAGAGAGAGAATGAGGGTACACTCCTGCAGTGAAGAGGTGACAGGAAGGCAAGGGTGGTTGTTTTTCGAGTGCATCTCTCCCTCCATCCCCCTGCAAAGCAGAAGAGAAGAGTACTGTAGTGTCGACTGGTTAATGTTAATGTGCTAACTGAGCCCCAATAAGGCCCCAGATTACAGTGTGCTTCTCACAACAGCATTCCCACCCGCCGCTGCCAAAGGCAACAGTACAGCCCATAATGAGTAGATGAGGACACAATGCAGTATTACACTGACAGCAGTTTACAATAGATTTAAACCAGTGGCTATTGATTGGTTGGTTTGGTTTGGTTTGATTTGGTTTGTCACAGGTATCAGATACAAAATGCATTAGTCTCATGACAGAAAAGATGCTTGATATTAAATCCTAGCTATAAGCTAACTTCCATCTGCAGTCCTTAGGCAGGTGAAAAGACCAATATCCTCTATACCCGTTCATTTATGAAAACATACTCAATGCTAACACAAAATCTCAGCCGCATGATTACAGAGATCATCAGAATACCAATTTACTATAGCATAATCTGATACTATGAAGATGCAGCATTGTGTCAATGCTTGTGTCTCTCGAAATGAAACCAGTTTTTTATCTTCATTGGCCTCTGATTACAAGGATACAAGGATACATTTTATTGTCACGTGCATATGGTAACTGAGTGTAAAATCCAGTGAAATAGTCTTTCTCAGCCTATTTGTGCATGGGTGGTGTGTGTGTGGGAAGGGGCGTGCAGGATAAAGTGCATATAGTGCATAGTGCATAGTGCATATGGGGGGGCGGGGGGGCTAAGGGCTGCATTAGGATTGTTTGGCATGATGTCATCCCCACTATTCACGACATGTCTGTACTCATACTGTAGTACACTGTACTACAGATAGTATGCTTGTGATGTACATACAGCTTGTACTACTGTCTCAGCACTTCCTTTGTACAGCCATCTCCGCAAAGGCTTTGGGTGTTCTCAAATCCTGTCCTCAAAATCAGTACCACTTACAGATTACTTTATATACCAGGTCAAATAATTCAAAGTCAAAATAATGTAAAACTCCCTTACTATTTTGACTTAGTATCTCAGCTTTTGGTAACTCCATTTTTTTGTTATTTCCACAATTTATTGTAAAATAACTGTACACAAATCTTCTACAAATCACTACACTTGCATGGACTCCATGCTTCTGGGCTGGTTTGTTATTTTTGCTGCACATCTATCAACACACATGCATATGTATTACTGGGATGAGTGCATCAGGGAAGACTTCTCTACCATGACAGGTCTGACACAGCAGCAATGTTTCTTTGTATTGCCAGCAGCAACGTAACTGGGTACATTATTGAGGTCAGCAGGAAACGAGCGTACACTCCTGATCACTAATGATTTCCACTGACAAAGCTGCGTTTTGGAACCAAACCTTTACTGAGCTACCAGCAAACTTAGCAGTTCCTGAGAAATGCCTTAAACATACCCTTGGCCTACTTTATTGGCTAAATTGAAAGAAGCAGAAGCATTCAATATCAGATAATGACAATTGGTTGCAATGAAAGGCAAAATCATGGGGATGCAATACAAACTGACTTAATTGTATATATATTTTGTCCAACATTTCTCTCCAGGCCAGAATGATGATGCACAGAAAGGACACCATGAAAAATGCCATCCGTTTTTAGCATTATATTGCCTCAAGACCAAGCCTATGTTAGAGGTGCAATTTCATGACAGCCAACTGATGCACCAACTGCCCTTATCTGCCAAGCAGTCTTTTAATCAAGCCTAAACGGCCTGCCTGCATATCTCAGCAGCTTGTTATTTGTGGGTTAGCTGCTAGCTGCTGGATGCTGGTTTAGAACAGTCAGTGGTGGTGGTGGCAGCGACAATGGCAGTGGTGCTGGTTGGTTGTGTGTGTGTGTGTGTGTGTGTGGAGGCTGCTGCTCTGCTGAGGAGCAGATCTCTCGAGCTCAGTGTAACTCTGACACCAAACCGTCACAAGGAATTATGCACAGCAAGTGCGTCGACAAACGTCACATCTCCCTGCCACACCGGGCCACACTGAGACGCATGGGTGACAGCGGGAAGTTGTTTTTTTTCCTTCCTCTTCTCTCTCAATCTTTCCTTTTGGCTTCTGCGCAGAATGAATGTGCCCTTCCCAAAAAAGCCTCTCCTCCTTGTGTCATGGTGCTGAGGCTCTTAGTATCTGCAGAGCTTCACATGGCCCGAAGCAGAACGTCTATTTTTTGTCAGTCTTTCAGCTAAGACTCTGCACATGAATATCCTTGCTTGTGTGTGCTGAGTAAAATGCCAAGCTCAGTATAAAACCCCTTACTAATATACAGCCATTTGTATTTAAAAGAAGCTAGAATTGTATAGGTACAGGTTTGTTGTGTGTTATTTAACCACTCTATGTACAGCATTAAATTAATTAATCTGACGACATCACTGGGACAATTTTGCCAAAATTTTCCATTTCAGAATTCAGGAACATTCTGGTATCGGCTCTCCCCCTGCCGAATGCTGCTTGTAACTTATTGTTCATTTCCATTTTGCCTCTCAACAGCTCTCGCCTCTCTTTCCCCTCCCTCGCACAGGCATACACACACACATACAAGGACACGCAAACAGTGCTCCAGGCCATCTCTTCACTCTGCAGTGCAATTCCACTGCTGTCTGTCTTCTCAATACTTTCTTTTGAGCACTCACACAGACCCAGACACAACACACACTCACACATTCTCTATTTCTCTCCCACTCTTTTTTATTCTGTGACTCTCTGCTTTTCTCTACACTCGCTGTCCATCGCCAGCTCTCTATCTCTCCTTGTCGTCGCCATTTTTTTCCCACTTGAATTCTGTAAAAACAGCACTGGTGGACAAGAGCCACTGCAAACCTCCATCAACACAGCAAAATCAAGACACAATGGGAATCGGCAAACTGAAATAATGGATTACGTATTAAAATATGCATATATAATAATGTCTGTTGTCTTACTCTTACAGTATCGCCTGTCGTGGCTCCAAGCTTGAGCTTGAGGTTATTTCCATATTGATCATGAGCAGCACTCAGCCAGTAATGGCGTAACACAATCCCAACACACCATAAAGGACAATGACAGTATGTGCCCTGTGTTTGTTTTTACAAGTGTTGCCATGGCACACACTTTGGCCTTCGGGAAAAAAAGAAAAAAAAAAGAAAAGAAAAACAGAACCACCGCCCACAAAATAAATGGGGGGAGGCAGGTGGAGGTGTAAGAAACCTCCAAGAAGGGAAGTAAGATACGGGTCAGGAGGGGGTTGTAAAGGGGTTCCAAAGCCTGAGGAAAAGGTGTGTGTGTGTGTGTGTGTGTGTGTGTGTGTGTGTGTGTGTGTGTGTGTGTGTGTGTGTGTGTGAGGTTTGGGGAGAGGGGGGTGCTGATAGGACTGGCTGCAAAGGGGTGTGGAGGTGAAGGGGATCACATCACAGTAATTCATCAAGTAGAAGTACCATAAGACCTTGGATTAGGAAGGAATCAGCATATCCCTACTGCTTTAAATAACCTGACCTTTGCACAAACTGAATATGCCAGTGACAAGGAGCCAGGGCCCATGCAGAGAGCACTGGGGCGGGTTTGGGAACAAGGGACAGGAGGGTAGTGGAGATGGTTAGGGGGTTGCCACAGGCACATAGATGGCACTGGCCATGGAGGAGCCAATGTGTGTGTGTGTATGGAGGGGGTTACATAGTGCCAAAGTGTTTGCATGTTTCCCTGTGCACCTGCATGTGATGCTTGCTCCAGTTACCATAAACTAATTTAAGCTCAGAGAGCTCTTCATAACTGTTGAAGCCCTACTTCTGCAAAATCGTCAACAGTATTGGACCAGGATGGCATGTTACTATGTGTCTAAATAAATCCACAGAGTATTAATTCAGCAGATGTGTTATTCACCATATTGTGAGATGGTGAAGCGAATACAGGCCATAAAATAGCTATAGCCATAACCTGTTCTGTTGATATGGATTATAGATAGTCATGTGTGTCTATATACTACACATTAAATTCTGTACAAGATTAGTCTTATAAACTGCATGGGCTAAATTACAGTCAGATTAGAATTATTCCACGCAAGGTTTGAGGGTCAAGTTGTTCAGTGATCGACAAATGTTCAGCACATTGAAAGATAGAAAATGGGGTTTGATTCCAGCATGCATGCACATGAATGTATGCATTTGTTGTAAATTTGTCTATATTTTTAAGCGGGTCAGCATTAGCCTCAAATTGATAACATCCAACTCTACAGGACATGTTCCAAGATTCATGCAGGGATAGGCTATGTTGTGGTCCACTATCTGTCCAAGAGCCATCTCATCTCACTCATCTGCAAAACCCCTAGTGGGTGGGTGGTAGGATGGGGAGGTTTCTGTTGTTGTGGATGAAACAATCACAAGTATGAGCTATGGGCAGAATCACAGACAATGCCTATGATAAATGACTCAATGACTCAGCAGGAGTCCCTGTAATGCCATGCTTCTTCCAACATTCATGCATTTTGTTTGTTTATTATTGTGTTTTTGTTTCGTGCATCAATTGGGTGCACAGACAATAAAACCGATTATAATGGGAATCATGGAAACACACTGGAATCCAGTAGCATGATGGGGAAGAGAGTTGTAATCTTTTTGGGAGGCCTATCTTTACAACAGACCCCCTCATCCATAACTGAGAGGCAGAAGGGAAAGGGGTAAACTGTTGTTGACTGACAGTGACTGTTTGCTGTCAACACAAGCCTTCAGTTAACTTTTCATGAATATGACAGCAAAAATGTGAACAGAATGTTGATATCTAAAGGTTCTTTCTGTTTGATGATCAGCTCAAGAAACCCAAACCAGCCATTGGACAGTCAAGTTCTTCTGGAAATGCGGTCATCCCATACATCATCTCACAGTCTGCATAAACAGATATACAAGTGCCTGAATAGTGCATCAAACCAGGTGAAAGCAAACCCTTGTCTTTACTGAAGTAACCTGTTTGTTATGTGTACTGTTTTAATAAATTGTTGTTCCATGGAGCCTTGCATACACTCTGCACAACTGGTGGCCGTGGTGTGCTCTCTGCATTCAACATTTGCAGGAGAACATTCATTTTCTTGGCGCAAAGTAAATTCTCTCTAGATCACTATTTAAACACTTCAGCAAGCCAACCATCAAGACAACATACGCCACCTTGAGGAACTCTGCTATATAGCAGGCATTTCCACAGTTTTTTTTCAGGGCTGTTATGAAACCCAGAGTCTATGTAAGTATCGAAATTTACATATTACCTGAAGCACACAGCTTGAGCGTTTGTTATGCTGTCAATTAAATTAATGTATGATACATTTTACAAAGATAGTTCATTATAAATACAAACACCTCTTCGTTTATTATTTATGTGATCGTGGACAGTAGTGTAGTGGTTTAGCATAAAAGCTTATTACAATGATTATCTGTAGCGGTTTTATCGTGGTAGGTTGTGTTTCACCTTCACTATTTCGATATAGCCCACTGTGTGCAGCCAGAGAGAACGTGTTCCATGTCAACTGAGTCGAGACTGCCATCTAGTGTCGCTGAAACTATACATCGTCTTCACCAAGGTGAGAGGGCTCCTGTCACGACTTCAGAATAATGAGAACCTGGGCACACGCTTATGATTATAAGCAGCCTGATAATTCAATGTTAGTTGTAAACAACTGTGCTGTTTATGGCGTGGATGTGGAACTTACCTTACAGTGTTGCAGGATATTCCTCAGTAGTCAGTGGGAAAGTAATCCACTACACTACAGGTGAAAAACAGGGTTTCAGGATTTGCACGGTCTCTTTTTCAGTTCCAAGGCCAGACCATTGGAGGCCAGACCATCCAACCATGTGGATGCTGACTTCCTTCCACTTCATCTAGTGCCGTGTTCAGCAGTATAATTCCACTCCATGAACTCGTGTTACTGAAGGAGAGAGTCTGTGTGATGTCCTTTTCACGTACTGGCAGTTGTAGTTCAATCTTTTGCATCACATTATGTGTAGGTGCCGGGAAACCAAAATGCCCTCTTACGCAAGGGAAGCGTTATTTGTACCATGTTGATTTATTTATTATTTAGTGAGACCTACACTGTAATATTGAAGGTGATAGATTATCAAGGACAGGGTGCCAAGCCCAGACACACAGAGGCAGAGCAGACGTAATTTAGCTGCCAAATAAAGCAAAAAAAAAAAAACTGTCTGGCAATCTGATGGAACTTGTTTACATTATCTTTAGTCGGTGTCATTAAGCAGCATAATTGAAAGCAATAAACAAGCCCAACAATGAATACCTTCCTTCACATAGCCTAACTTAAGGCAACAAAATGTTATGTCAATGTCGAGGATACAGAACAGTCTGGAAGGTTGCTATAGAAACACTTTTGTGTCTGAAATCTGCGATTTCTTCTTTACACCATTTGGAGGCGCACTTGGATTTTAAACATCGCCGTCTTGAAAGGAAAACAGGGCGCACATTCTGTCAAGTTTTTTCCCCTCATCTGTCCTTCACATGCATTTTATGCAAACAAGCCAATGCATCCTAACATGGATGTTTTGCCAATAAAATGTAGATTTTTCTATACGGTTTTATTTGCTTGCACCAGGGACCAACTTAATGCCATACCAATATTACAGTAAGATTTCAATAAATTAAGAGCCATCGCCCAAATATGTATGTAAACGATATGATACCTCGGCCTCAGACCATAACTTAACCAAACATGCCGTCCATGGAATAACAATATTCCTAGGCAAGGTGCTATAAAAATCAATTCTGAACGCCAACAACTAAATTTGGAGGACGATTTCAGTAGCTGTGGCATGTTTGCTTGTTGACTGCTGATCATGTTTTGGTGACAGCTGCATAATGATGGGGCTACGCGTTGCCCGAAGGACAACGCGTAGAAAGACAATGGCATTGACTTTCCAATTCAGTTCATCTCTGATCATGATGTGGCCCCTGCAATAGGCTATCTCACAAGAAAATTCATAATCATCTTATAAGTGATGAAAATAGTCGTTATGTCTACTCTCTCACGTGATCTTGTACTTTAAAAAAAAAAAAAAAACAATAGCACTGATGAGCGTTGAAAGCTAATTTTACACATTAAATAATTTGGTCCTATAGCCTCAGTATGATTCGAATAGACAAATTAAATGTAAACATCCTCCCAAAATTGATAGACATTTCATTTATAAATTAGACATTACTAAGTGTACATTAATAAAGTGCTACAACGCGAGGTTGGGCTTGGTTTGTTGATAATCGTCTATTTTCTCGTTGTTTTGAGGCTGAGATAAATTTCAGCTTGAATCAGACTTCGCGCATTGGATAAATATGATAAATGGAAGACATTGCGAAATTAAAGAACAATTGACACACCACGTTTCAGTCCTCTGTTATGATTTCCCAAATAAATAATTCCCTTTGCATTACTGATGCCGGGAATAACAGCTTGTAAATCTACTCAGGCCAGAGCGCGGAATGGGGATGTACTCACAGAGACGCGCGTTTCACTGGGCACCACTGATGCGTATTTCTATAGTCACACATCAGTTAGCTTTCCCGTGTAAGCTTTATGAGGACTGCAATTCGTGTACTTAATCGAATCTGCGTCGTCACTTTCTAGGTAGTCTGATTTGGAGAGTGAAGGCTTGCTGTCACTCTTTTTGAATTCACCAAACGAGGGCTGCTGTTGGCCACATGTTACATGTGTGTACTGGAACTGTTCCTCGTGCTCCGTCTCCCTGTGATAGAAATAGTTGAAATTGGAGACGATTACAGGCACGGGTAGTGCGATGGTCAGTACACCTGCGATGGCACACAAAGACCCTACGATTTTCCCACCGATGGTCACTGGGCACATGTCTCCGTAGCCCACGGTGGTCATGGACACCACCGCCCACCAAAACGCATCGGGTATGCTGCTGAACCCCGATTCGGGGTCGTCAGTCTCCGCGAAATACACTGCGCTCGAAAACAGTATGACTCCAATGAAAAGGAAGAATATGAGCAGACCTAGTTCTCGCATGCTCGCCTGTAGGGTCTTCCCAAGGATTTGGAGACCCTTGGAGTGCCTGGAGAGCTTGAAAATCCTAAACACTCGCACCAAGCGAATTACTCGTAGGATGGCTAGGGACATCGCTTGCTGGCCGTTTCCTTGGTGTTCGGCCAGCTCCAAACCCAAGGTAATGAAGTAGGGCATAATTGCAACTATGTCGATGGTGTTCATGATATTTTTGAAGAAGGCGGGTTTGCTGGGACACGCGAGAAATCTCACCAGCAGTTCAAACGAGAACCAAATGATACACAGCGTCTCCACAATAAAGAAGGGGTCTGTGAATGGATTTGGTTTGTTTGCGCTCACAGTCCCATTTAGAGAGAGGTGGTCCTCATATATTTTCCCTTCCTCTCTGAATTCCGGTAGCGTCTCTAAACAAAAAATGACAATGGATATCAAAATGACCAAAACTGAAACTATTGCTATACCCCTGGCTGGTCCTGAGCTCTCTGGGTATTCGAACAGAAGCCAGACCTGGCGCTGAAACTCGTTTTCAGGCAGCGGGCGTTCTTCCTCCTTGATGAACCCCTCGTCCTCTTTGAAATTTTCGATCACATCCTCTCCCAATTCGTAAAATTTGATCTCCTCCATGAATATGTCCACGGGGACGTTGACAGGTCTCCGTAGTCTGCCACCAGATTGGTAGTAATAAAGGATGGCATCGAAGCTTGGACGATTCCTGTCAAAGAAGTACTCATTTCTCAGTGGATCAAAAAAGCGCATTCTTTTCCGGGGGTCTCCAAGTAAGGTGGTTGGGAACTGCGCGAGTGTTTTCAGTTGAGTCTCGAAGCGCAGCCCTGAAATGTTGATGACCACCCGCTCGCAGCACTCCTGGTCCGCTCTCTCGGGGTCGTAGACATCTTGGGACAGGGCGGCCAGTGCCACAGTCTCATCCAGGTTCTCCCCGGGCACCACTGTCATCTTTCCCCCCCAAGGGTAACGCTACTCGCACCACTGTCCCTGCACCGTGACGCTTCCTAGTCCCCTCTGAAAGCGTGCGTTTCTTCTCCTCAAATCCGTGGAAACAAGACTAGAGCAAAGCACTTGTGGAACCGAGAGGTCCGTCTCGTTTTCGCGCCTCTGGTCTCTGTGTCAGTCTCGCCCCGGCATGCGCGCTGTTTTTGTTAGCATTTTTTCTCACTGGTCATGCACGTTTCTTACCATCACCTTCCCCTCGCTGGCAGTCTGGACTATTGGCTGTCACATTCGCAGCATTTTAAGCAGCAATGCCCTCCCCGAGCTGACGTGTGGAGACGCTCTCTTGCTGAACGGAACACAGCGCGTACACGGCTAGACATGACACTAATGACAATCAACCGGTTGCATCGCAGTAATATTACTTTTTTTTCTCATCAACGGGTAACATTATTTCGAATTATAGTAGCCTTCAATCACAATCCAGTGAAGTGCCGTTTTATCACGTTGATATTTAGCAAGCTACTTTCCTGTGCACATTTACGCATGCGTTTATGTTTGTTTTCGTCTTTGTTTTGATCTTTTATCTTTTTTACCGCCATACCACGTAAGCGTTTTTGATTGCCTTCACACAGGTTAGACTTTACAACAGTTTCTGTCTGTGCCTTCAGTCAATCCAGCATGTAGTTGCTGTAAGAGTTCGTTTGTACGTCTTTCAAAATGTGCAAGCATGTCAGTACTGTCACTGCCCATTTTTAACATGTTTCACAAAAAACTGCCTTAGCGTGCATTTGGTACTAGTGCCATTGCTGTTTGCAAAGAGTAGTTGTAGAAACTAGCCTCTCATGATTACGATCACATATCCAAATGTTTTGTTAAAGTGTTTCGAAAAAAAAATCCCCACAACACTTCAAAGGACATTAAAAAAACACTGTTTCTTTTGGTCTGGAGAGTTTTGTCAGACTTCTTGAACAGGGATTCGTAATAGAGAGGAGTTCATGGCGAGCTAAAAGGAGAGTTATGGACAAGTCGAAAAGCATGACGTAAAGACCTAAAATAGCCATATTTCTCTCAGGGCAGCTAGAAGTTCCTTTTCCCATGGAATGCCACAGGGAACAGCTGGAGGAAAAAGAGAGGGACGATATAAAAATATCTCGTTACATTTTTACCACACGGGGGATATATACTACTTCATTCAGAAAACGGTTTCACGCAGGATCAGCAGCCTCCTCACATAACAGTTTTGCTTTTCTACACTGTTATTGATCGACCAGAGGAGTGATGTAGACTTAGGCAGGAGTATCCCTGGTGTAACTCTTGTATCTGTTGTATCCTTGGTGTAACTGTTCTGACGTACCCCAGCAACAGTGGAATAAACCCTTCTACATTGTCATGAGTACTTCAAAGAAAATATAAAGACTTATTCTTTTTCCTTTGTTATTGTTTACATAAGCCAGGAAGAGCAAAGCATTGGAGTATCTAAATGTTTACTTTGTTCTTGCAATTGGACTTTATTGCTAACAAAGTTGGCATTTTGTTACTTGTTAAATGGTAAACATAGCCGTCAATGACCACAATTATAAAAACACACCATTTCCCATATAGCATGCTTCACTTAACTGCAAGCCATTTCAGGCTTGCATTCATGCCATGACTTTTGCATTTGAAGGATCAGGAAGGAATTCTGGACAGGCTGACACAGCGTACCTCATTTCCTGTGTCTGCTGAGCCCTGCATGGAACTACTACCTACACTTACACACACTCAAGGAGACAGAGAGATATAGACAGAGAGAGAGAGGAGGAATGTGACAGCATAAGACGTGCAGCCGCTGAGACACCCTCACAGTCACATTGCATATAAATGCATCCTGGCAAGGTCCTCAAATGTCAGATTTTTTCCCTTGACAATTTCCCAACAAATACAACAGTCTCTCTCTCTCTCTCTCTCTCTCTCTCTCTCTCTCTCTCTCTCTCTCTCTCTTTCACTCTCGCTCTCTCTCTCTCTGTCTTTTTCTCCTTCCCTCTCTGCCTCTATGACTCAGGCCTAAAGCATGCTGCCAGGGTTTTCTGGGGCTGCACACCTTAGCTACATGCTCTGCACTTCCTAGTGAATTGATAGTGCAACAGTGTCATCCTGACTAATAACATTTACACTTGTACGGTAGCTATACCTGGCCATAAACGTCACTGGCTGTTGACAGACTGTTATGGAAGCTCGGGGGGGACACTCAGTACGGATCTTCTCTGTCACCCAGTCCACAGCTGACACTTGTTTTCCCCTCTCTGTCCAGTCACCATCCTTACTGGTCAGTCATTTATATACAGTATATATTTGGTATGAAAAGTGTTCACACACAAACCGTCTGTCTGCCTATCTCTCTCTCTCTCACTATATATCTCTCTCTCTCTCTGTTTCACTCTCTCTCTGCCTCTCTTACTCACTCTTTATTTTGTTTGTATTTCTCCCTTGCTAGGCCTTCTTCTTCTTCTGTCTCTCTAAAGTTTCTCTCTCTCTCTCTCTCTCTCTCTCTCACACACACACACACACACACACATACACAAATAGACATGGCACCTCTTATATCCCGCATTTCAGTGTGCCCTCGGTAAAATAACTCCTTCCTTGTTAAGGCCCCTGGAGATCCAAGTGTGAGGCACTGAAACTGTGCCATGGTTTAGTCTGAGTCTGATAGAAACACTTGAAATCCCCACTGTCTCTCAAGGAATGTGCCCTCCAGATCTGGGTTAATACACCTCAGAATCTTGCATGAGCAAATGGGGATGGGAGTTTGTGTGTGTGGTGGTGGTGGTGGTGGTGGTCGGGGGGTGTTCCTGTGGTCCTCTCTGGAAGGCTTGTGAGTGAGTGTGTATTCGCACATGTGTGTGTCTGTGTGAGGTTTGTGCCTGCTACCACCACCACCGTGACCAGGCAGGCTCAGCTTTGGCAAAGATCCGTGGGGAGCTCTTCTCTTCTGCATGTGACACCTCATAGCAACATGATCCACACTGCACACACACACACGAACACTGGGGGATGGGATGGGAGTAGGAAGGAACGAGGCTAATAGAAAGAGGGTTTGCAGACCCAGTCCACAGTCCTAATCTAATGAAGCTGTATCTCCCTCCAATGGCTAAAAGAACCTCTGTAATGACAACACTGCTATGCAGGGAATTTAAAGGATATGCCCATCGTCAGAGGGAGGTGCTGTCTGCATGTGGTGAATGGGCAATATCCCCCTCCCCCCAATTTCATCATCAACCATTCTGGTGTTTTTCAGACTCCCTTCTTTTCTTACGGTGGTACTAGAAAAGGAGGGCAGAGAGAGAGAAAGAGAGAGACGAGAGCATGGCAGAACTATGACGATCAGAGGCTCCCGCCCACACACTTTTACTGTAGATACAGGACAGTTATTATACAACCCATGTACCATTAATATTGTAATTATGGCTCTCTGGCATAAATATAGGCAAAGGAATAATAATTCAACCCAATACCAAAATCAATTCCTGCACTGCTAATGTCATCAAATTCACATGTTTCTTGCAAAGGATTTCAATACCAGCAACTTGGAGCAAGCGAAGATTAAACAGTTACAGGAACAGACAATGAGATTTTCTCAGCCTTACTCAATAGACCTACTTTCATTTTCTGCTACTATCACATAAACTATGTACTTTGTTCAAGACTGTTTTATATTTTTAAAAAAACAACACCACAAAGTGGGGTTTGGTCTTTTATGGAAGCATAGTTGGCTGTTTCAGTACAGGCAGACACAACTTTATCTTGCTCCACTATTAGGATTATACTGCAGGAAAATCCCTCCCTTCTTTCAAATCTTAATCTTTCATTAGGGTGTATTGAACCCTCTGTAAATTCAGCAATAAACATTATCAGGAATATGGGGCCATTTCAAACCTCTGTCTATGTAGTCCAAATACCAAAGGACGTGTCCTTTATCTTGATTGGTCAAAAGAGCAAAACTGTTTACTATCAGTGCACTTCTTGGAAACATACTCTAGTTCTCTGACAGGTGATCTAATTCTGACCCATATCCCCATTCTTGACACACTTTTGTCTCACATGTAACTTCAGTGACCATAATTTCTTTTTCTGAGTATTTCTGAATAGTTCTGTAACTGCACACTCTCTTGTTCCCAAAATGTGGGTGGTCATGCAATGGTTGGTCTGCTAAAGCAGTTTTGTTACTTAGTCATTGTGGACTGTTTTGAACTCCGTCCTCAGTTTGAAAACTCTGTTTGAAACTCTGTACTCCAACACACTCCACAGATTTATTGTTGTTATTGAAGATCTGGAGTGGGCTAGATGACATAGAGGAATATAATTTACTGGCTAACACTTTATTTGAAGGTGTCTACATAAGAGTGACATGAGCCGGTCATTAGTATGACATGATACATATCAATCATCATAAACACTTTTTTAAGTGTCACACTTTTTTTAATATTAAGTTGACGCTGTTTGGGGTTCAGACATTACAAAAATCGAATGACACTTAATGACAACAGTCATAAACATCAATAAAGTGTCACTAATGTTCATGATATGTGTCATGTCATGCTAATGACAGGCTCATGTCACTCTTATGTAGACACCTTATGTAAAGTGTTACCATTTACTGTAACCACTTACTGTAAATCACATGAGACACAGACAGACAGGTACTTTATTAATTCTGAGGCAAATACTATATCTAGGACATTTAGTAGTTTATATTTACATTTACAATTTACATGTATGCATTTAGCAGACGCTTTAATCCAAAGCGATTTACAAAAAGAGGATGAACATTCAAGCCACAGCACAATTAAAAACTAACTAAGAGTGCATAATGCTAACATGAAATTTGCAGTATTTTGAAAGTGCAGTTGTGCAATAAAAATATGACCCATCCATAACAAGAACGAAATGGAGAAAAACAATGAATGTGATGCCTTGAGGATGTTGTCTCTGTCCCTGCAAAACAGAACACTGTCTGTTCCTTGGCTGTGGTGATATGTAAGAGACAGACAGGAGAGGGGTGAGAACCTGTGTTCAGGCACAAACAGTTTCATCTCAGTTCCTGTTTCAGAGAAATGTCATTTTTGTGGAGGTTTCAACATCACTTTTCATCTGTTCTGTCCTGTGTCTGGTCAATTGTCATGTCTGCTTGAAGTGACTTCAAGCACAATAGGTTTTTCGTCCACTTTGTTGCATTATAGCATAAACCAAGGCTACAAGGGCCTAAGGAGGGTAGGTAATTCACTGTATGTCTTACAGTAGAAAAACACCTGTTAAATCAGCCATTAGACCTTATCAAGGTGACTGTGGATGCACCATGGGGCAGTAAGTGATGGGGGACTGGCATGCCATTGAGGCTGGGTTGGGGCTTCCTGTTGAGGCTGGTGGTTGTGGTGAGTGGGCTGGGCAGTCACGTTGGGACCCATCACGCACACAAACACACACACACACACACAACTGTCAATCATGTCATCCAAGGATGCATTAGAAAATTGCATGGGTCACTGCTGGTATCTTAGCATGATGGGTGTACATTAATTCAATGGGGCCTTGTGAGACACACACACACACACACACACACACACACACACACAAAGTCCTGCACCAGCATTTTCCACATGGTTAATAAAAGTGGACATGTCGCGCAGGAGAGAGGACAAAAACAACATCCCACCAGAGCAGAAGAAACAAAAAATAAGACACACACACACACACATACACACACACACACACACACACATACAATGATATTGCAAAGGTGACCCTCACTCTTCACATTAGGCTATGCAAGCACTCTGTGTGTGTGTGTGTGTGTGTGTGTGTGTGTGTGTGTGTGTGTGTGTGTGTGTGTGTGTGCTTTTTTGTCTGCATGTGTGCCTGTCAGTGTGTATATGTGTGTGCAATTGTGTTTTGGTAGATAACACAAAAACAGGATATTTCAATGCCAACCTCAGTATAATCCCAGGGACTCTCTCCTTTTATATCATTCCTCTTACTGAGTCTATCTCTCCCTCTTTTTCCCTCTGAGTATATGCGTGTGTGTGAGTGTGTGCTTGTGTGTGTGTGTGTGTGCGTGCACATGTGTGTGTGTGTGTGTGTGTGTGCATGTGTGTGTGCGTGCAAGTGTGTGTGTGTGCATGCACGTGGGTGTGTGTGTGCGTGTGTGTGTGTGTGCACACCTGTAAATGTGTATATATGTTCGGGTTTCACTGTATCTCAGTAACTGAAGTAGATTCACCATTGCACAGTAGCATTTAGTATGCTGCGTGAAGGGAGGACTGGTGGCAGTGCAGTGGAGAGTTATCAGTCTGGCTAGTGACGGCATAATCCTGTCACTCATTGAAGGCACTGGCAAAGTCCTGCACACAACCCACTGGAAAGCACTGGCATGCACACTGATATCCTACTCAAACATCATATATGTTGCATGATTTGTAATAGGCTGAAGTGTAAAATAATTGTCACAATAGTTTGCAGCCATACTGAACATTCACAGGTTTTATTTATCTATTGTCACTTTGATGTCTTTGGACTGTAAGATTCAATCAATCGATCAATCAATCAATTTGTATATAATTTTTTGTGCAGAGTACCACCAAAGATGCTTGAATAATGAGTGCTTTTACCCTCTCTGGTACCACTGCAAGACCCTTAACAACAGCATACCAAAGAAAGCAAAGGAAAAAGTCAAGGTTAACACTTTCTGAAGTAATTTTATGCTCCCTTCTGGATCTTGAAGCTCTAAAAATGCAAGTCTGAGATGCACAAGTGTATTAAATAAACACAGTCTATTAAATAAACACATACAGTGTGTGACTGATTTGAACACTAGCTTCAGTTCATCTGATGCTACCCGCCCTGGCAAGCAGCATGGTGTAGGAGGATCTCTCTCTCTCTCACTCTGTCTCTCTCTCTCCTGGAGCTGATGGCTTATTTTGCCCTGAGGATGGGAGGGAGAGGTAAACTTGCTGACTGGAGACTGGAGGCAGGCTCCTCCCTTGTGCTCTCTCTCATATGACCCCCCCCCCAATCAGCACCACACTGTGGGTAGATCTTTCCCATCCTCCTCTGCTGTACTGGGCACTCATTTCATTTTATTTGTTTGTTTATTTGTCTTTTTGTTTATTAGTTTGTTTTTTTGCGTGTGAGAAATTGCTTGACAGCATGGGATTAATGGTAAAGCATAATCTCCCTCAGTCTTATCAAATGTAAGAAACGAAAGGCCCACACTCTGATCTCTTTTAGACACCTGGGGCTAGGTGGGAAATGGAGGTGTAAGCAACACCAACCTAATGTAATATGGGCATGAGGGGAGGCCAGTGAGAAGCCCCATACTAAGCAAGGGAAAGAGATCACCCAAATTATACAGCACAGTCAAAGGCTACCAGACCTTTACGCATCAGAAGGCCGATTCATCTATACTGCAGTAAGAGTGTAGGCGTTACCCTGAAACAGTGTATATTATATGGCTAGAGACTGAGAGATGCTTGTGTGTTTTACATGCTTTATCATTACTGCCCTTTAGTTGAATAAAGACCATGCTCCATAAATCAAGAGTAACATCATTTCCTATTAAACAGAAGCCTTTACTTCAGTATCTGATTATCATAACTGTATTTGTTGTTAGGTTTTACAACTGTGTGCACAGGTGAAGTCATGTTTTTTTTTCCATTGCTCTCTGCTATCAGTTAACCAGAGAACAAGAAGTGTTGGCATCTGAAATTAACATTGGCATTGTGCCAATGATCTGTGACATGCGACAGCATTAGTGGTAGAATGTGGTAGAATGAACAAAGTCTTACCAAATGGACATTTGTGCACAGATGCAAAAGTAAAGGGCCACAGTTGGCTGGTGGCTGATTCTAAATCTGGACCACAAACTGTACATGTTTGACTATTTCTGTGAGAGAAGCTAATTCTCAGTTCTGTCAGAGTCAGAAATGCGATGCAGCTGCTTCCTCCTTGTGAGGTGCCACTTATTTGGAAGGTAGGATTTCTGGACAGTGTAGTCGCTAACATGTGGTGATTGTAATGAATGAGTTGCGTTGAGTCACCCTGACTCAGATGTTACTAGTCTGGCCCCTTATCCTTTTAAAGGGTTCGAGAGCCGTAGCCACAAGCACTAAAAGTCAGCACACCTCTCAGCTGCACGCTCACAGCAGCACACCGAGCGGGCTGGTGTGTCTGTGTCATCATCGCTGTAATCCAATCCTATTGCATTTGGCAGAACTGAGTCATGCCAGTGGGGCTTTAAAAGAAGTGTGAGGATGCCTATAAGGATAAGTAGTAAGACTATTTTCATGATGGAGAGATATAAACAGGAACTTCATGTGGCACTTTATACGAGGTGGTTTTGAAAAGGCCACAACCTACCTAACCTACCTGTCGACAGTCTCTTATTGATTTCAAGACTTTTATTTACAGCTGTTAATCATTGTGCTCAGCCTTTACTATCTTAGAGGGTCAAGAGAGTCAGCTGTTAGAATTCCAAATACTGTGTACCCTCTTATTGGAAGCTTGTAGCATCTGTGCTGTTCCAAGCTTTGGGCTCTCTTGCGCAGTGGAACAGGCCTGTTCCCAAGCCTTTTAAAACCTTGACTTAAAAGCCAACTGGGCTGTGGAGTATTTGTATAAATCTTTATGGTCTTGAACCAGTCGCTGTGTCACAGTTAATGTGTGCACTAGTGAGCTTCGCTGGCCGTGGTTCACTTACTGTACATCTGTTTTCAGTTGATTTTATTGCTTAGCATTTCAGAATTTATGAAATCCAGTGGAATTCTTCTGTTATACAGGGATTTTCTGTTTTTTCCCCCTCAGATCTTTCCTATCGTTACTCTTGGTTCCAAGTGGCTATTACTATTATTATCATTACTGAAGGAGCACTGGGAGAGAGAGAGAGAGAGACAGACAGACAGACAGACAGAGAGAGAGAAGGGGAGTCTGGAGCGTTCAAGAGGACTGTGGTCTCCTACAGTGGCTCAGACACAGCGGGCAAAGGACACACAGAGTGTCCAGGTGGTTGCATGTCAAAAGAAGTCACAGTGACTTTGTAATCCAACCCATTCAATGTCCTCTAACACACACCTACCTAGTTCAGTGACACACACACACACATATGCACACACACACACATACACATACACACACAATCACGCGACTGGTTTTATCCCTTGAATTACTTCGACCTCTAGGTTTCTATTAGCATCTGCGACGCATCATAAACCTGCTGCCCCCATGACCATCCCACCCTCCTTTCCACTCCAGCCCCAAGGCCCCTCCACCCTCTTGGCCACGTTGCCACCGGTCATGGCACCCTTCTCCCTGGAGATAATCACATGCTCCTCCTCACTCATGTAGAAAGTGCATAATTATACAGCAGACACTGAATTCATTATGACACAGGCCTCTTACTCCATTTGATGGCATTATGGGGCTCTATATTTGTGAGGTCAATTTGCAAGAAAAAAATGGTGTTAAAAACAAAAGAGCACCGCGATAACAGCTGAACGTGGAGAAATCACGTGTGTGTGTGTGCTTTTATGTGTGTGTGTGTGCGTGCATGCGCATGTGTGTGTGTGTGTGTGCACGTGTGCGTGCGTGCATGCATGAGTGTGTGCGCCCATGCATGTGTGTATGTGTGTGCATGTGTGTGTTTGTGTGTGTGTTTGCGTGGAGGCTTTTCAGGCTTTTGTTATTCACACGGATGGAAGTAAACACTTAAAGAAGAAACCTGTGTTGAGTGCATTTATTTTGCTTCAAAGTAGGTCAGAGGTACTGAGACATGGTTTTGGAAAAATTCTGTTTGCTCAAAGAGGCAAGAGGAAGCCTTCTGGGTTTCCGCGCTCAAATATTTAAACATCAGCAAAGCTTTGGTGTGTACTAAATGTAATATGTTATCCTGTATCACTGCTATACCTAATAAGCTAGTACATCTACATAGATACCCTTGAGAGGAATGTGTGAATGGCCAAGATAAAATGTTGATTCATGACTGCGTGTTCAAAAGAACTTAATTTTTCACAACTTTGCATATTGTTGCAAATGAGCTCTTGGGTGCTGTTGTTGAAGCTGAGTGTAGCCCACCCCAGAGAGAAAGTATTATTAGCTTGGATCAGGCTTAAAATGGTGCAGTAGTATTTGAACATAAGTGGGTGTAGATCATCACGATCCATCAGCATAAGCAGACTCCAAAGCTCTATAGAATAGGAGCAGTTAGTTGTATGTAATAAAAGTTGTCAGATGCCTTTGTAGCTTGGCTCAGTTATCATGGAAAACAGAGCCCTATCAGGGTCCTGGAAAAACTCTCACTCTCACTCTCACTGTTTAACCAGCAATCTTCAGGGCAACACATTGCCTCGTTTACAAACATAAAATCATCTAAAACAGATGGAACACAGTGCGGAAATGTTTACACTGATCTAGAGATACGGTACGAGTGCAAATCATTCAATCCTTGATTAATCATTTCCATATGGACCATGCTGCAGAACTATAGCCCCCCCCCGCCCCCCCAAAGGTACGTGTTTTTATCTGTCCTTTTGGTAGACATAGCTGACCCATGGGCAACTCTGTGATGTTTCGTATCGTGTTCTGTGTTGTATTGGTTTTAGCCGGAGGTGGCAAGAGGGATCTTTTGTTGTGGAAGTGCATAGCAACACTGATAGTGACTGATAGACCTGCCTGGTCCCTGTGTAACTGTGGTCGGTTCAAAAGCAAACAATGCCCTGTAAAGCCCACTCATATTTTTAGTGTGTGACTGCCTTTACATAACTCTAGGTTAATTATAGCCCCATTGATCACCACTCTACCATGACCAAACAGTCTGGGAGAGGGGGTGGAACAGGGGGTCATGGGGGGAGTGCATTGTGTCATATCCCCAAGGCGAAATTATTTGTTGTCAGCAAAATCTTACTGTTTTACATACATGTAGGTGTACTTTCTCACAGGTGTTAAAAGAATGTGTTCTTTGTTAACAAGCACATTAGCATAATTGTGAAGGTGCTTTTGCTCTTGGGAGTTAGTGATATCTTAATCCGCATACACATTCTGTATGTATTTTCAAATGTCATACAAAACTCTATTATCAGTCTGTTTTCACCTTTTTTTCTTCAAAACAACATGTGTCAGGGACACCGATGGGCATATTGACCAGATTAGGTTGACCTAATCTTTGAGCAACACACACACATTTTGGAACTTGTACCAAAGTGATGATACACACTCCCTGAGCTGCCATCGGTAGTTTTTGTCTGTCATCTTAACTGCAGGCTAGCACACACTGCCAGGCCGAGGCAGGCATGGCCCATGGAAGTGATTAACGTTCGCCTGGCTGAACCCGCGGCATGTGATGGGACACCGTGCCAACGCTGGTCATGTGGTCATGTGTCCCGGCCAAGAGGAGGAGGACTGAGTCAGCATCAGGGGCCACCGACACCAGCATAGGCGTCTCTGCGAATGCCGGATCAGCTCCGCTCCGCTCCGCTCACGTTGGATCAGCTCCGATCCTACGCATTGGACAGGATGGGCACGCCCGGAGGGAGTCACCATTACTGAGCAGAGAATGAGCTGGATTTTTGGGCACAGTGTGTGTTGTGATAAGAGGAGGGAAGAGGAGAGATCCTCTCAGCCAGCGATGGCTAAACCTCAAAGGCTTTCCACACAGTCTGACAGGGCGACACTGCTCAAGGATCACTGTGCACCTTAGGAAATGCAGAACTGGTTAGAATTATCCCCTTCACCTTGGGTTCAGGGCTTAAATATGCTGCATCTGTTGCAAAAAGAATTTTCCACATCTTCTCTCTATATAATCTGAAGTCTATTTTCCTCAAAACTAAAATTCCTTGATGGCCATACAATATCACACCGTAAGCCAGAAATCTCAGTATCTGCCAAAACGGTTATAACATTATGCAATGAAGAAAAAGGAAAAAGGCCAAATACAACATGTCTCAAGACACTTCTACAACAAGCAAAAGATCTGAGAAAATTTTGCTATTTTTTTTGTTGGGTCGATTTGTATTGGTGTTACATGATATAGAATTGATGAATGAGGTAGAGGATAGGAACTCTATGACAAAAAGTATGTAGAGTTTCCTCTACAGAATGTTCTGTTTTAACACAAAAATATTTAGATGTGCCACCTGAAATGTATTTTATTTACCATGTCCCTTACAGTGGACAGACTGATTGCAGATTTGGCTGATTGGCTGATTGCTGATTGCCAGTTAGTTTACTAGTTGTGGACAAATCCTGGTGGTGTCCCTTTAATCTTTAAATTAAAGCTTCAGCTGGGTGCCTATTTACAATGCATTTAATTTTCATGTCATGCTTGCACATCATGTCAATTAAGCATTCATGCAATTTTGTCCCTCTGAAAAAAGGCACATGCAAAGGCATTTGCATGGATTGTCCTCTGAATCATAAGAGATATTATTCCTCTAATCTTATGCAAGGGAAGACAAGACACCATTGCATCATTCTTCACAATCACTGACTGTCTAAATGAGGATGTTGTTTCCCAGAAATCTTTAGGAGGAAGAGATCGGATCTTTTTGGTCTGCATCTCAAAGACCATAAAACATATTTCATCCATGCACACAATAACCTTTTCTCTTATCATATCATGGAATCTCATTACTCTATGGGTGGATAGCCATGCAAATGAGACTGCAAATGGAGGTACCATTTTCATGCTAACATTTACATCTCTTTTGAGAGCGTGAAAACACTAAAACCCATATAGACTGAAACAGCATTAATGAACACATAACAGAGATGAGAGCGAAATACGGGCGTAGACGTAGATCTAGGCTTCCCTTTTCTGGCTCGTCTGACATGCATTCAGTTCACCCTCAGAGATTTGGCGAGCCAAGATTCGTGACACCGCCGGTAACCTTGGCAACCTTGGTCCAGACAGTGTTCTCAACATTTCGAAGAGCACGAAGTGGAGATTGACCTGTCAGATTTTATCTTGGGAATAATACATTCATTCTTATGATCAGCCTTCAAGAGATGTCTTTTCTTTTGAAATTATTGAAGGAGCTACACATAATGATGAGCCCTACAGAAGAGAATTTATTATCTGTTGGAGGAAGTAGGAGGAGGATGTTTGTTTTTAAAATGGAACATTCCATTAGTCATAGCTTTTTTTTTTACTATTTTATGATTGTTAAACAGACAGGATTTGCTTAGAGTATAGGCTGATAGCTGAACTGGTTTAATGTTTAAGCTCTGGTGTCTGGCTCAGATGTCCCCATTGTCTCTTGAATGTCTCCTCTGTTTCATCCAAATTTGCCAAATTCTCTTTGAAAAATGAACCCATATCACCTTCACCACCGCCACCCCTGCAGTACCCTTTCTCATAGTAGGTTCCCTTTGGCTTGAAAGCAAATAACATTGTCCCTGACGTTGTCACCTGTGATTCTGCCGAGAGGCTGATTGATTGATTGAATGGCTTGGGGCACGCGGGGCCACATGCAGGTGTATAAACCTATTACTCCCCCCGGGGGTTGCTGGAACTTGGATGGGGTCCAGAGCTTGTCAACTCTGTTCGCTCGTGGGACACTCTCTCCGCCTCTCTCTCTGTCTCTCTCTCTATTTTGAGGAAGAAGAGAGTAGGGCAAGGTGGTGAGGACACAGCTGGAACAGGCAGATGGGTGGGTGAGTGGGTGTAGGGGGACGGGTGGTGGAGAGACTCCAAAGCATGCCACTAGAGCAAAACACTAACAGGATTTCGACCGCCTCAGTGTTATATTTTCTCTGGCAATGTAAAATAGGGTTGCTTGGGTTTTAATTGATTATGTTTCCCTGTTTTATTCTAAACACAATCAGCTTCAACATGTCATCATTAGCTTGCCAACTGGACGACATGAATTGTTGATGCAGAGTGTGCTGAATCTGTAATTAGAAGTTTTGGTTGAAAAGTTTTATCCCATCACAACCAGGGTAGCCAGGCTGCTCGCCGTCTGTAGAGGTAGATCAAAGGGTCGTGAGCAATCTCTCATGAGCAGATGCCACGAACTCAGCCCAGAGAACAGCAGCTTGGTGGATTTGTTTGATGGCAACAAATGTTTAAAATCTTAAAATCCAGAGTATAAAAACCAGTTCTTGTGCAGTCTCACAATCCAGACGCTAACCTCATGCAGCAACGGAATGCGGCTCAGCAGCAACTCAGCCATGTGCTGTGAACGTTTTGGACCGTGTGCAACTGCATAGTTGACAAATGTGTCTATCTGTCCTTCACATGGCCATGAAAATTAATTTGAGGATATGACCTGTACCAGCTGCTTATAAAATCATCCAAAAGGTGGATGCTGTCTCAACAGAGAGAGAGAGACAGACATGGGACCAGGTGATACACAGGCTTCATTTAGGCTGCGACTACCTCAGCTATTGTATGCAGGGTATTGATTTCTACTGTTTCCAAAGCATTGAATACGTAACCATTCATTTTCATGAGGTAGGCTGCTGTATAGAAGGACCACTAAAGAGAACTAAAATGGGTGGTGACGGTCTGAATAGACCCCAGAGGTAATTTACTGCCTTGGTCGTTCTGCATTCTCATCAGTTATATGGTCGCTGTGCTCTCATTAGTGAATGAACAGCCATTGTTCCTCTGATGTTTTTGTTTAATTTGAGCATTTCTGAGCATTTCTAACAGGTCAAACGAAGGTTGCCAGCAAACAGCAAAAGAGTAATGCTGCACAGTATTTTAAAAACTTATGGTAGTCTTTATTAATTAGGGTTTAGTGAGTTCATCTCAAAGAAATCTTTTCTTTATGTATTATACCTGAAATGTGCTTTTATCATATGTTTCACAGTAATCATTTCCAATGTGGAAATATTAAATTTAACATCAAAATATTATTTTGTATAGTTACTTGGCATGTGATGCATCTAGCCACACTTTGAAAATGACTATATGTTTCAGGAGGCTATGAGGTGCAACACTTCTTGACTTTCCACAAGTTCCCTCCTTGAGACATCCTTGTAATTACAGGACTAATTAGCCTTAGCCCCTTTGTACACTTACAGTAACATGTTATTGAAAGGAACAATGCTAATGCCCAATCCTATTAACTTCTGGACACCTGCATTTCTATGAGGAATTCAGGACCCTCAAAAGTCTCAGAAGTCACTTTCTATTCCAAATGTAAAAATGCTCAAAGACTTTCCAAGTTAGACACTACACAGATACTTGATCCTTTTTATTTAAGGGATGTTTTAAAGTCGGGTGTCACTCTTCTTATAAGGAGTGCATAAAAGACCAAAATGATCCTTGGAAATGTGATATTCTGACACACATCTGACACATATTCCCGACATATGAGCAAACAGGCAGGCATGGTTGAGGGAAAGTGGGAGTCACGGCTTGAACAGGAGCCAAAAATACACATGGTGGTGTTCCCCAAAATGCCATTGGCCTGTTACTATGGCTCTTTGGCTATACCCTTTTCACACTGCCACTGCCAATCCCCCCAAGTCTATGAAGGCCTGTGGCATGATAGTAGAGAAGAATACATGAGCAGTCTTTTAATTGAGCACAGAAGAAAAGCGTCAGCTGACAGTCTCCTCACAACTACACACACACACACACACACACACACACATACACGCATGATGCCTGCATGTGGTACATAGATTGGACACATAAAATGTATTTGCTCAAGGAGAAAAGGGAAAGGAAGAAAACGATTACCATGCTATCAGACAGCTGGAACTGACAAGCCTTTGATTTTGTATGAGAAGCTAATTAGATGGCCATGGCATGAGCTACGACTATTAGCATGCAATCCAATTCATGTTATCTAAAAATAGGATTCATTTTGAAATGAATGAATTAATGAATAAGTGAATGAATGAATTAATGAATAAATAAATGAATGCTGATTACGATAGTGTCTTTCCCTGTTTACCTGTGCATTTGCTTGTTCACCTTCTGCATGGTAGGAAAAACACACAAACAAGGCTAATGAAACATTGAAAGTCATTAGAAATGGTTGGCTAGAACTTCAAATCTGCAGTGACATGTTTACACATTTCAAGACAGTATGTCAATGCAACATGTATTTATGTGCTAATTTACTGTAATTATAATATAAAAGGAGGCAGTGTTTCCACATCATCAGTAAATACAAGTAGTTTTTAGGCTGAGTGATTTGAGGAAAGGTGTACGAACATCACTCCCCACTGACCATTATGAGCCTTACTTTTCCATTGCATGAAACATTATCTCCAAACCAGCCCACCCACAGCTTACTGTAAAGGTCAGTGATTGCCTTCATCTCCCACCTGAGAGGACTTTTGGTTTGGCTCCATCCTCACCCACCTTGAACACATTAGGGTCCCATTGTCTTCCAACCACAAGGTTGGAGAGAAGCAGGGTAGAGGAAGGCAAGCACAATTACAGTAATTACCCACAGTCGACTGACCCTCATCAAGCCGTTCTGAAAAAGCAATTATAAGAGATGGTGTTAAGACGCACCCTCACCACTGCAGCACACGGGGCACCTCACAAAGCGCCAGCCAGCACTGAAATGCTGAAATGTGTGGGGTTGATTGACAGGTATTAATATTTGTGGTTATTGAGTGGTGAAATCATGTTAATATTTTTTTTGTGGTGCGGAAGTTGACTTGGATTGAGTAGGTGCTGAACTGATACGGTTCCTATTCTTGAATTGCAGATTTTGGACAATCATTGCTGCACTATGTGCTGTGCTAAATTTGGGATTATATTAATTGTAATATGGATTACATTTTATAATAAGTTAGGCCAGAGGTTTGATTTGCAAGGAACTGAAAGGCAGGTCCAACATTTCCACTCTGAGAGAACTCATATATGAGTTTTCCTAGCATGAGAAAAACAACTGATCTAGTAGTATGTGCTATTTGGCATCTGATTCGCCTGCATTTTGTGGTTACGTAACCATCTGTTCTTAAGCCAAGCCCTCCTTTGGTGGTTTTCCATGACCTCTGCGGCATTGGTGTCTCCTCCCTGAGTGTGTGTGTGTGTGTGTGTGTGTGCAAGTGTGAATGTGAGGGGGGGCCTTCCTTGGAGTCAAGGGTGTCTCCCAGCTGCTCCTCAAGGTCCCGTGTCAGATGTCGGTGTCACGACAAAGCGTCGCCCACTGACTAAGTGCCAGCTTTCTCTGACCTCATAAACAGATTTCTGAACCATGCCAAGATCAAACTCTTCCAGTATCTATGAGCACAAAATGGAGCATGACATTTGTTTACCGTTTTAACATCATGTTCTTTTATGTGCGTAAGTGTGTATGTTTCATGTACTCTGCATGTTCTCTTGACCCTGGGCTTCTTTTTTGGCAGATAAAAGACTATTCAGGCTTTGGGAAAGGTCACTTTCTCTTAAGTCGTCATCTAGTTATCTTGCCACTGTCGGCGTGTATAATTAATACGCTCCCTATTCTCTTAATGGGTTCCGATTAGCTGGCCAGACTCCTATGGAGGTGCTGCAGAGAGAGAGAGAGAGTGAGAGAAGGAATAAGAAAGTGAGAGAGTCTCTGCTCTGTGTGTTCTCCCCACTTCCACCTCAGTTTGCCAGAAGAGCAGTCTTCATATAAAAACTCTGAGCTACCAATGATTGATTGTGACAGAAATATTTATTTTCCTCTCTCTCTCTCTCTCTCCCAGGCCTCAAAGCTTTATGGCTTCTCTCCTTTTTTGTCCATCTATTTATTTTTTTCTCCTCAGAGAGCACCATATCCCTCCCTAAACAGCATTGTTGTGAGGGAGAGGGATATTTCTCCCAATACTGAGGCTATCAGTTCCATTTTGGAGCTCATCTGGTTTGGCACAGCACTCTATCAGCCTGAAAGCCTCATCATTTGGACCATGATTTAAGGAAGAAACAGGCCTATTTCTTTTTTAGAGGCTCAGAGTGTCCTGGTTGATATATGAAGAAGCCTCAATTTTAAACAACAGATCTCTTATGTGGAGGTGGAGGCCAGCCTAGGCTTGGTCAGTCAATAATAACCCAAAACACTAGTGCGGGCTCTGCATTTCCTTTCTCCTATTGACCCACCCACAAAGGCTTTTTCGTAAATGGGGTGGAACCAAATGGTGATCATTAACTCCAGTCAACTGGAATCAATTATTTTAGATTAAGCTGGTTAACAGTATTTCACCAATGAATACAAAAGCTGGTCTTTGTGGGTTTTTTTTAACTACCTCAAAGGTCATTTTATTCCATGCTTAATCTCACTGTGCAGAAGTGATATTGATGATGGCCCAGTGAATACTGTAATACAGATGGAGTCTTGCATGATCAACCTTATGATGGGAGAAAGGCAGTGGTTTTGTGCCTCGCTGTGATCAGGACGACCCACCAAACAAGGTCTTTGAGAACGAGTTACTTTAAGGAGAAGGCTTTTGCTGACGTGTCCAAAAATACCATATCCGTCTTGATTACAGGATATTGACTGGGTCGCTGAGGGCTTTGGAGGGTGTGTATTGAATGGTACCCTCAGCATCAAGTGTCTTGGCTGTGCACACAGGTGAACTGCAGTGGTGGCAGAGGACTGGCAATGCTCTCCACATTCCTTATCAACATTTTCATTTCAGCCTCTCTCTCTCTCTCCCCTCTATCTCTCCCTTCCTCTCTCTCTCTCCCTCCCTCTCTCTCTCAGTCCCGCTCTTTCTCTGCCTCCCTCCCTCCCGCCCCCCCCTCTCTCAGTCCCCCCCCCTCTCTTTGACTGTCTCTTTCTTTCTTAGTCTTTCACCTTAACAGTGTCCTTCATCCTTCGAGGTTGCAAACCAAATAATGAAACCAGAAACTGAACACATTGCCAACCCCAGCATTGGAGGTCTCTTTCTTTCCCTTGCACTGTCTCTTTTAGTCATTCTCCTTAACACTGTGCTTTTTGTGGTTGCAGACCAAGTGCAACCAGAAACTGAATACATTCCAGACCGTGTTGGAAAACCATTAGTGAGTCAGAGTTGTGCAAATTCCATTTTCTAGGGACAGTTGTGTGGGTGTGTCCGCTTCTCATTTTCACACACGTATAATTTATATGCGTTCAGTTGCTTTCACCTCGTTGTCATTTTAGAGGCTTTTGCCAAGGCGTCACCCCCTAACTGGTTGTGAGCGATACTGCTGTACTTGTGTTTGTCCCCCTCTCAGTAACTTACAGTGATGGGAAAACCACAAGGTCAATAATACCCCACACACACACACACACACACATGCACACACATACGCACCTTGTTCTCCCCATCCCCCCAATAGAATCACTGAACCCTCCTCTTGAACCTGTCAAGATTTGATACAGGTCATCGTTGATGCTGTTTGTGTGCATCTGTGTCTGTGTGTGTGTGTGTGTTTGTTTGTGTATGTGTGTTTGCAGGTGGAGTTAGGGTCCATGGTGTGAAGTGAAACTGAGCATTGCAGGAGCAGCACAATTCTACCCTATTCGATGCATAGTCGGCACTGACTCTTCAATGGCAAACACCTACTACCCACAAGTCCTGTTCCGCTACATGTGATAGCTGAGGTCCATAAATCCTCTGATTCAATCAACTTTCTCTGAGGATGCGCTAAGATGCACACCACAGTTTAACTGCACCATTCCTGTAGACATAATGTCCTGCCAGAGCAGGGAGTGATGATTTGACTTATCTGTGTGTGTGTGTGTGTGTGTGTGTATGTGTGTGTGTGTGTGTGTGTGTATGAGGAGGGGAGTACGAGGCCATGTGCTTGGGGAGGCCCAAGTAGTGACCGTTTGTCATGGTCAGTGAAGGCCATGGTGCACTAATGGTCTAAAAAGCTGACTACGCATTCCACAGCCCTCTCTCTGTCTCCCTCTTTCTTCTTGTGTGTGTGTGTGTATGTGTGTGTGTGTGTGTGTGTGTGTGTGTGTGTGTGTGTGTGTGTGTGTGTGTGTGAGTATATTAGTGTATATGACTGTGTGCTTGTGTGTCTATGTCTATGTGACTTTGGCTGTGTGTGTGTGTGTATGTGTGTGTGCATTACTACATCACTCTGTGTGTGTTTGTGTATAAATGTGTATATGTGTGTGAATGCGCTCGCTGCAGTAATTGATGGTGGTGGTGTGGTAGCCTCAGCTCTGTGTCTTGGACATCAGAAGGGAGAGTCTGCACAGGAGCAGGGATATGTGGACGGGGTCTGACAAGATATTTTATACCCGCCTGGGTAAACATGTGCATTGCAGAGGACACCATCACTGCTATGGGTCAACCTCTGACCGCATGTCCCGTCGACTTCTCCCTCGCCTATTTTACAGTGGTAAAGCATGTCCTACCATAGGAATTACACCTTAAGCCTTCTTACTCTCTCTGCCTGCCCACCTTAGAACCACAGATAGATGACAATGCCTTTTCAGTGCTTTACGTTAGGAACAATGGAAGTCAGCGCATATCGTTAATCCATTTCATCTGTACACAGCCGATGAAATAGGATCTCGAGCTATTCAAATGGGCACTAGATGGAAAGTCTCTGCTGGAACTTATAATTATGTGCAGGTCGCAGGCCGTCCGCCCCAACAAGCCCCCCCCCCCTCTCCCTCCATACACACACACACATGCACAAACACACACAGAAACACCACCCCTCTGTTGTGCGGGCTGTGATTGTTTCTGGGCGAAAGCCACTTAGCAGATGATCAGATGTCTGCCCTTGTCATTAGGGGGCTTTTGTTTTCGACAGGACACAGCCGGTAGTGGAAACGAAAGGGACAGAACAGGGCAGATAGAGAGAGAGAGAGTGGGAGAGAGAGAGAGAGTGAGAGAGTGGAGAGAAAGAGGTAGAAAAGCACAGAGAGAAAAAATGAGTGTGCATGCACATGGGAGTATGATGTGCGAGTGTCTGTGTGTGTGTGTGTGTGTGTGCGTGTGTGTGTGCAGAAAGCATGGATAAGCATAAGTGGATCTTAATGTGGACACTCTCATTACTCCGTGTCAAACTCACCCAAAGGAATTACTGGCCGCGTTCACACAGAAAAATAAATAAATAAATAAAACCCCAAAATTGCCTCCATCCCAGTATCCCCTGCGCATCCTTGGCCACCTTCACTTTTTCTATGTGTTGCTCAACAGTTGCATCTCTGCGTGAGATTTCCCGTGGTGTAAATATAGCCCAGACTCCCAGGCCACCCCCACCCTACCACAGGCACCTCTTCTGAACACCCGCTCCACCACCACCACGGCATGCTGTTCCTGGTGCTTTTGTGCCTCACCTTCTATCCAGGCAAAGCCTGGATGTGTTTGTGTTTGTGTTTGTTCATGTATGGGTATATTGGTTTGCATGGGTATGTTGTAAGTGTGTGTATATGTGTGTGTGTGTGTGTACCTGCATATTTGCATGCATGTGTGTTTGTGTGTGTGTCTGTGTATGTGTCTGTGTGTATAAGAGAGAAAGAGAGAGACTATCCATGTGTGTACTGTATGTGTGTGGGAATGCCAAGGAGGAGAGTAGGCTATGCGGTGGTTATATGGAAATCATTTTTCAACATGTGATATCTTCATCCAAGTACTTAGCAGTTGCAATCTATGAAGCCCCCTTCCATTTATCTCCATCACATGCTAACCACCTTACAGCCTTGCACAGTAGTAAGCCTGGAGGAAAGGTGAGACCTGCCACCCCCCGGCATTACACACCTCTCTGTCAAAGCAGACAGATGTGGGAAATCACTGAGGCTTCTGAGAAAATTAGCGCTCACCTAAGCCCACATAGGCACTAGGCTTCTTGCAGCATTAGCAGTTAACCTTCCTGTGGGTGGCTGCAGACAAAATGAAGGAGGGCTACTTGCGTTCAAAACAACCAGAAGTGGCAGGTGTTTTTTTTTCAGTGGGAAAAGTGGCCTCCTTTGCTCCTCTTTTCTGAAGAGAGCTGCAGTTCAAACCTTGCCACTGAGATGCCCTACTGCCTCTGTGATTTTTGGCAATCATTATCTTCTGGAGTGCTTTTTGAACATGCTGTGAGAGAGGTCATCTATTTAGATTGCTGGTTATGGACCTCTTTTTTTTAACGAGAGTCCTCACTGACTCTCGTTAAAAGCGTTGCAAAAGTATGAAGTCAAATTTTGTTAATGTGTTGTGACATTGCAGGGTGGCAGAAACTGCACAGTGGAAGTGAATCCTGAAACATTCCCATGTTACAGTAAAGAAACTGTCGGGTGTTGCTTATGCCTACAGTGTCTTTGCATGTGTTTTATGACAGGGAACATATGGTGGTGTCAGTTCTGCTTATCACACAGAATAGCCCGTGAGACCCAGGAGAAGAACTTCTAGCAACTTCCCCCCTATAGATATCCTAACAGCCTAATATACTTTGATAGGAGAAGATAGGAGAAAGAAAAGTCCTGTTAGTTAAGTTAATTATATGGCCTCGAACAGGGTGACAGTAAACAGAAGAGGAAATGCTGCTGACCACAGTGTAGTCCAGAATAGCTGGTAGTCATGCTACAAAGGCAAAATGTTATGCAAAAGCATTGGCACTATGTTCCTCAGATGCCCCCTCCTTGGCAGGCCTTCTTCTAGAATCAAACATAACACGCAGACTGACTCATTGGAGAGCTATGCCGGCCTTCGTGCAACTCTAGCACAAAGGCCAAAGAGGACAGCGGGTCTATGGCATAGAAACACACACACACAAACACACTATACATATACCAACAGCTATACATATACTTACAGGCACACACACATAAACATGCATGCACACACACCCTTGTGGCATTTCAGATGGAGTCTTGTCTGGAGTTCGGTCTGAAGTTTTGTGACTCTTGGAATTCCTCAAATCCATGTCCAGGTGCTGAGCGCTAACAATGGGTGTTGATTTTACAAGACTCCTATGACATATTTCAGCAGATTACTGTAAAAATGCTTCACCTGAGACATCCAGCGCTGGAAACACTAACAAGTCTGGCTTGACCCTGCAAAGCAAGCCCTCCCACCCCCAGCCCAATGGAAACTATGCTGCTTCAGGCCCTGTGCAATTAGACAAAGGTTGTCTGTTCACTCACTCAGGCCTCTTACTCACAGATCTCCAATGTCAGCAGGATTGGCCTTTCCCAGCAGTTAGGTTTTCCAGGCACTTGTGCTGATGCAGGAGGAGGAATACCTAACAGCACCCCCCCGCCCCTCACACACACACACACACACTCACCCACCCCCTGCCCTTCCCTTCTCAATGCCCCAACTTACCCCCACCCCCAATCCCCAGATTACTTCCTTTCCAACAACCTCTCCCTCCTCCTCCTCTTTTCTCCTCACAGCCAAGTTTAGGCAACTCATCTTGGGGGTGGGGGGGAATCTCCTACCAAGTGCTGTGAAGACAGGCTAATCTTAACCCCGACCTCTGCATACTCGCTCTTCAAATCCATCCATTTATCTACGCCTACCCCCCCATTGTCTCTCAGCCCTCTAGAAAATCCTCTCCCCTTCGTTAGCCCATCTCTGCAGCAAATGATCTCTAATCTCAAGAATCAACATGCTCCACATATGCCCCCCCCCCATCCCCCTCCTCAGCATGGTGTCCCAAACAAGCATGGTGTCACAATGTGAGTGCAGACAGGGTGTCTTTTGAAGCAATATGCACATCTACCAGTAAGTCTGTTGCCATTGCATGTTTATAGCTGCTGGTGAATTGGAGCATGCTATGCACACAACACATACCACGGGCTCAGGCATTAACGATTAGGCAATGTCGTAAACAAGATTTGTGGCCCACTGGATAAATGTGAGGGAGGGAAAAGATATACACCCCCGTGGTCCCGAAACGCAAGAGCCACGCAACGAGCGGAGGCGAGAGCGGCAAACACATGTTGACAGCCCGGCGACAGGTGCGCATGCAGTCACTCATCTATGTTTAGAAGTGGGCGAGCAAATGAGAGCATTCCTGACGCTTCGCTCTCTTCCACTACCTCTCTCTTTCTCTCCGTCCCTCTCTCTTTCTTGGCAGCACCGACTGTGGCGTAACAATGCAGCGGCTTTGAGTGACTGACACCCCGGGGCTCTGATGTGCCACACCTCTAAAAGAGGCTCGGGCTGCCTGACATTCACCAACACACCTACCCACACCAACCCTCCCCTTCATAATCCATTCTACCCTCTTTCCCTTCTCTCTTTGATTCACAACCCCCACCCCCACCTTCCCAGTTCTTCCCACTCTCAATCAGGTCCATGCATCACATGTTTGTGTGTGTGTGTGTGTGTGTGTGTGTGTGTGTGTGTGTGTGTGAGTGATGTTGGCAAGATCACAGGGAAGTGGCAGAGATCAGAGAAAGCTCTGGTAGATGGGAAGGGCGGGGGTGAAGCAGGTTTGGGTCAAATGTTCAGTGAACTAGCAGAAAAAGACATGAACTAATGCTTTCACTCACCTATCTATAAATTGACTTCTGTTGACCCACAGATCATGACCACATCACAGTAGACTCAGTAACAAACAATATGTGGGCTTGTTTTCTCTCAGAGTCAATATGACTGTTCGGGGTCAGGCTTCAGTGACCCCTGACCCTCTTCATATGTGTGCTGAAGTCATCATTGCACGCTTGTTACGTAGATGAGTTTTCCTCTGTTTCCGCCCGTGATCTCAATGAAGACCTGCAATCTTAGTACTTGTCCTTAATTGACGTGAATCGCCTGAAGTGCCTTCTCTACTGATTGCTCTCATTGGTTTAGCCATCGTTATATGATTTGTGGGCAATAATTGCCAGAGAGAGTTTAAAGTCTGATGGGCATCCACTTAAATAAACATAAATAAGCCAGTGAGCAAATCAAACATTCACAAGCGTATTAAATCTTCATAGCATAAAGTTTCCTTATCTGCATGACAGAACTTTGATTTAGTTTGTGCTCTTGAGCACACATCACTTTTGATTGATAGGTTTGGGTAGTGTTGTTGGGACTGTTGTGTAAATGGTGTGTGTGTGTGTGTGTGTGTGTGTGTGTGTGTGTGTGTGTATGTATGTATGACAAGTGTGTGTGTCTGTGTGTGTTGGCATTAATATATGTCTCTGCATCATAATGTGTGTGTCTGCGTGTGTGTGCGCATGTATGCATGTGTTTCTGTTATAATTTGTGTGTGTGTGTGTGTGTGTGTGTATATATGTGCTTGGATGTGCACTCATTTCCTGTAGAAAACCTCACTGTAGCAATCCCAACATCATCCATAAAAAATGTACCATTTAAACCCAGGGGAAGGCTGAGGACCGTCTCCTTTGATGGTGGAATCTCCATAACAAACATAATGGGGCTAGTCAGATCGGAATGAGATCCGCATGTCTCGATGCGAAACGAAGTGCAGGTCCCCGTTTATGATTTCAAAGTGCCGCTCCTGCGGGGTGAGCACTCTCATTTTGTCATCTTGGTGGCTCACCGCACACACTCTGTCAGCCTCAATTCCCATTCACTCAGAGGATGTGTGTGTGTGTGTGTGTGTGTGTGTGTGTGTGTGTGTGTGTGTGTGTGCGTGTGTTTAGTGGTCTGTTTGTACATGTAGTCTGCATTTTCTGTGTTCACCACATTTGAGTATGCTGTATTCCAGAAGTAAGGTGTGTGTGTTTGTGTGTCTGTGTGTGTGCGTGCACTCATTTTGACCTATTACGGCCCGTCTCACACCGGCACACCAATGCTTGGCTGGAGCAGAGTGGAGATGTTTGTCAGAGATGACCTGCTCTGCATAAATAAGCAATTCACTGGTCTGAGCTCTTCTCGCTCCATTAGGTGTCTATTAGCTCGTTTTGTTTTTAGCCAGGGACAGGAGGCACTAGGTTATGAATGAAGGTATTAAATCTCACCTTTGTTTTGCTATTGCTTTGCGTTCCTATTTTTTTCACTGTTTTTCCTGAAGGAGCTCAACGTACCGGCCTCGGCCTCTCCCTGTGTCTCTGGCAAGTGGCACAAGACATCTCTCGCTGCCTCGACTGCCCTTCTCTGCCTGAGACACTTTTTATTCTTATCTCCTTTTTTCTCTCCTTCTCTGGCCCCTTTCAGTGGAGCTTTAGGTGTCAGTTCTTTTTAGGATGCCGCCCTGCGAATGTTGACACCAGCTGACAGGACCGCACCCGTCTGGCCAGCCTGCGTGCTCAGAAGAAAAAAGAAAGTATGGAGAGGTGACCAGCGTTCGCTTTGATCGCCACGACAGCCATAAACTTCACAGGCCGCTGGGACTTCCACTTTTTTCACACCGGCTCAGCAGGGGCCCTTTTTTTTGTTCTGCTGTGGAAACAATTCCATCCATTCAAATCTGGCCAAGTGCATCTCAAGGAGACCCCCTTAAGAAAGTTATGGTTCCACTTGGAGTGTTTAAAGGGGAGGATTTATGATGTGACACTGGACCGTGTGCTCTTGTTTTTGTTTTTGTTTCGGTTACTGTTGCTGCCGGCCGGCCTGCTGCTGTGCCTGAATGCTTCATCCCAGCATAGTGATCATAGTGATCCCTCTCACAGACAAGTACAGGGAAACTCGACTGTTTCTCATGTGTTCACTCTTAAATCACGCAGGAGCGTGACGACTTTTATGACCAAGTAGCCACATTGATCCATGATTTTGCTTCAGTAGCCACACTTAACCTGTGTAATCCACCCAGGAGGCCTGATGCGGGGTAAAAAAAAAAAAAACCTTCAAGCTGTCACTGACAGACGAGCTTGTCATTTGTCATACCCTTGCGAGGCCTCTGTTCGTCGTCCATGCGACGCGTTAGTCTCTGAGCAAGGCCTTTGTCACTCTACTGATCTTGCACAAGTGCTCTCAGGGGGGACATGGGTGATCTCTGGTCCTGACACAGGGAGCGATTCTCTGTTGAGTCATGCTTGTCTGTGGAGCTGTCCTCTGTCTCTTTCTATAGTCAAAGTGTTGGTTGAACAGCCTATCAAAGTGCAAATGCAAAGGATGATTCAGAAAGCAGAATGTTTTGTAAAAGCATTTCACTCAAAGAAGGAGAAAAACATGTAACAAAAAAATATCAGGGAACTGTTCATCAAGTATTTGACTGGCAGTTGAGAACCAGAAGTGTAATATGAAAATACACAGTGGAGTATGTGTTTCACAGTACATCAGTGATTAGGAAAGATGTTTGTCACAAATCTTGCGGTAAGGCAGTGCAGATGTTCAATGGGTTCACTATCTGGTGAGCCACACTTGACGTGACTCTCATTTTCTCATATAATAGAGGAACTAATTCCTCTGATTGCCCGCTATTTAGCAACCTTGGGGCCTTAAACAGGAATTAACTAGCTGAAGGGGAACTGAGGTTTTGAGAGAAACATGCAAAACCTAGAGAAATATAAAGATAGTGTCAAAACTGATGGCGTCCACTGTCAGATTGGTTGAACACCAAATCAACCTTTTTAACCATTAAAAACCCCACAGGTGCTCAAATCCAAATGTACATGTGAAAGAATTGACCTCGAGTCTGTCAAGTTCCTCAAATAAACCCTTTATTTTTTTAAAGCAATACCCTGCGATAGTCTGCGATTTTTTTTTTCACCTACGGAGCTACGTTGACTGACAAGGTAATAAATGTGATTTCAGTTTCATTCAGTTTTGATTTTGTTTACGTAACATTGGGGCCCTGTTTCCATATTGCTTATGCTGTTAAGTGATAGAGGGTGCCGTAAAAGCCTTCATTCACCCTGGAAAGAGCCATATAACCATCAAAGTGACTAAGAAGCTGGTAAATTAACCTAAAAGAAGCATAAAATGTTGCCTGGTGTATGTCTAATATATATACTTACTGCGTATGTATATATTAAACATCTCTATATAGAGAGATATACACCAAGATTTTAAGAATAGAGTATGTAGTCATTGCACAGGTATTGCTATACCTTGTGCATTGTATGTTTTTATGTGTGTGTGTATGTGTGTGTGTGTGAATTCTCTCCAGCTGCTGTGTGGTGAAAGATGGGGTTGTGTTAGCATGTCAGCAGATTCTGACGGTTTGGTAATTGGGAGCCAAGGTAGTTTCACACCCCTGCTGCACCCTTAGGGGTTCCTTTAAACACTTGGTTAAAACCCTCTGTGGCTTCAACTGCTCCAGGGTGCTTTCACTCGTTCATTTCAGTCATTTGTTTACTCACTCACTTATTCAACCTCTTCCATCAGCCACCTCTTCTTGTTTCGTCTCCACCATCTGAGGGCGGATGGAGAAGTGGGTAGGCTCTTGCCTCCAGGGTGTTGCAATGAGCTTTTGCAGACAGGATCTGTGCGTCATCTGTGTACTTGTCAGACAGTGAAGGCCAACATGATTTTTATTATTTTTGAAGACATTTTGCATTTATATAAACAAAGCTTGGTGCACGAACTCTGTCATTGTCGGGAAACACTGCTCAGCTGACCTGGAGTATCTCATGGTCAAGTATAGACCGTTCTATCTTCCGATGGAGTTCACCTCCACCATAATAACAGCTTCATACATCCCTCCGGATGCGAATGCCAAACTTGCTATGGACACACTCCACGCAGCCATTGGCAAACAACAATCCGCACACCCGGAGGCAGCATTTATTGTGGCGGGAGACTTTAACCACTCCAACCTGAAGACAGTGCTACCTAAATTTCACCAGCATGTCTCCTGCAGCACCAGAGGAGACAAAACACTGGATCATGTCTACACCAACATTGCTGGTGCTCACTGTATTCACCGCTCATCAACCGTGTGAAACCAACAAAGAAGATCAAGGTGTGGCCAGCAAGGGTAGACTATGTACTCCAGGACAGGTTCAAAGACACGGACTGGAGCAGATTTGCCTCAGTGGCCACTGAAGGCACTCATGTGAACATTGACTCTTACACCTACTCAGTATTGGATTACATCAACACCACAATCAACAGTGTTACTACTGAAAAGCAGATCACCACATACCCTAATCAGAAGCCATGGATGAACAAGGAAGTGAGGCTTCTACTGAAGGTACGTGACAATGCCTTCAGATCAGGGGACACACAGGCCTACAGTACATCCAGGGCTGACCTGAAGAGGGGCATCAAGAAGGCCAAGCACAGCTACAAGCTGAAGGTGGAGGAACACTTCACAACCTCTGACCCCCGACGCATGTGGCAGGGCATTCAGGCTATATCTGACTACAAGCCCAGCAACTCCACACAGACAGCCATGGATCTGTCCTTCCTCAACGAGCTAAATGACTTTTATGCTCGCTTTGACAAGGACAACAATATTATATATTTATATTTATGCATTTAGCAATAAATATAAATATATAATAGAACGACTGGTTCTGGCACACCTCAAGAAATGCTTGCTGCCCACACTGGAACCTCACCAATTTGCCTACAGTAGCATCAGAAGCACAGAAGATGCGATATCCACAGCGCTTCATTGTGTGTTCTCACACTTGGAAAACAAGAATGCATATGCAAGAATGCTGTTTGTTGAATCACAGGGACTCCACTTCCTGCCATTGTGGATGTCCACAAGAAAAGATGTCTGCGACGGGCACGCAGCATTCTGAAGGACACCTCTCATCCTGCCAACAAACTATTCCAACTCCTCCCCTCCAGAAGGCGCTACAGGAGCCTCCAGACTAGAACCACCAGGTTCAGGAACAGCTTCTTCCCCACAGCCGTCACACTACTGAACTACTGTCCCCCTCTGAACCTCACGCTGCATTCTGCTGATATAGCCCTTGGACTGCACATCTGTACATGTGTACATACTTAATACATCTGTACATAACTATCTCTATAGCACATCTGTATATTGCACATCTGTATATACTTCTGTACATCTGTATATACTTAACACTTAATACATCTGTACATAACTATCTCTATAGCACATCTGCATATTACCCGCATTATCTCTTCACCTTACATGTATATTGCTCTTCTGCCTAATTATTATTCTGCCTATTTATTTTTCTACTCTTATCTGAATATAATTTGATCTTTAACTGTACATATTGCATATACTGTATATACTGCACTTGCTGCTCTTTGCACTTCTGATTAGATGCCAAACCGCATTTCGTTACCAGCATTTATACATGAGTAATTACAATAAAGTTGAATCTAATCTAATCTAATATAAAATAACATGACAAAATATTGTGCATTTTATGTCTTTGGTATTACTTGGCCTACTATGAGTTTTGCATGATACTTTAGTGACTCCAGAATGTCTAAAATAATATCCACTAAACCACTTCCTTGATCAGGTGTTTAAACACAGAAGTATGGCGTATTCATTTTCACTTTCTCTACAAAGCTATTTAAATAGCGTGGATAAATTGGTAAAAAAAATAACTACGAATTACATGTTGACCTAAACAACATCAACATTATTAGACCGGCATGTCTTACTAGCCAGGGATCTTTTTCAGACAGGCTTCTGTAGGGCAGGTAGTCTGTCGCTATCCTCGTTGGCCATGGAGACAAGAGACAATCTCTCCATGATATCACAGTAGGAATGTTCTGACTGTCTAGACATTCAGGAGGTGGCAATGGCAACTGACAGGAGAGAGAACAATCTTAAGCATTTTAGAGAGGATTACATGCAGTACAATCAAGTCATATAATGTATGATATTCTGTGATAGCTGATATTATTATTATTATTATTATTATTATATAATGTGGTGGTGTGTGTGTATGTGTGTGTGTGTGTGTGTGTGTGTGAGAGAGAGAGAGAGAGAGAGAATCAATAACAATTAATAAAACAAAACAAAATATAGTTTTATATCTATGTAACACAACAAAGTGTAGTTTGTTTTTTCTAGACTTCTAATATCCACCATCATATTGTCATTGGTATATGTAAGAAATGTGATTTAGTCCCATCCCGTAACAAGATGGAATTCCGAGGTAAGTAAAATTAGCAAATCAATCAATTCAGCGAGCAATTTTGGTATAACTTGAATGACAGCTTTATTGGCCAATAGTGGGGATGGAGGTTGTGACCGTTTTCCTCTCCTAACAAATGGCCTTTATAGCTTAGTTACAGCTGTATGTGACAGCTCTGTGGGGCTGAAGAGGTGACATTTGTGTGAGTTTTACTTTGATGAAGATACTCAGCACATTGTCCTGTAAAGGTGTGTGAAATGGTGAAACAGGCAGGACAGAATAATCCCTGTGCAGTAACCCTTGCCAGACATGTCTATACTGACAAATGGAGCAAAACAAAGGACAAGTGTGTCACTAGTACCTTCTCCATCACGAGGTATCAGTATACAGGGAGGAACAAAACCACAGAGCTAGACAGAACCCAGCCCCCCAACACCCCCCCCCCCACACACACACACACAAAAAAAACCTCCCAAGTATTGAAAGGCTTCATGTTTTGCTGTCAGTGCCTATAAAACCGTGATTAAGGGAGCAGACATTTTCACTGCTCCCTAGTCAATTTGGGATCACCAATCTAATCAACAGGGTAGGAGGAGCCTACCAGCTGTAAAATTCACCAATCATATTAAGGGACATCAATCACTGATGAGGTTCCCCACCTGTGACATTGACTGTGTTTACTGTGGTGACGACAGGCACACGCAGGCGCTGTGTAGGGAATGCCCTTAAACCTATGAAATTTTAATGGAGGTGTCCACCAACATATCAGCAGAGGACATGTCATTACTTCTTGGTCTGCAAAGGCCAATACTGGACTGGGCACCCTGGAAGGAGGGATCATTTCAGCTCATATTAAACCTCTTTCCCCCCAAATTATTTGCTGTTCCTCAATTTTACGCATCAATACTTTCACAACTATGATCACACAGATCACAACTATGAATAAACATCATAAAAGAGGGACCGTGGGGTGATGTGAAATTCTTTTAAAAGGATCCCTGGCTAGTAAGACATGTTGGCCTTATCAGACTGACATTGATATCAGCTATATCTAATGTTTTGTGTAATGTAATGTAATGTAATGTAATGTTTTAATTTTTATTAAACCCTATAGAAAATCCCTTCAATTGCAAAGATGTCTTCCCATTGCACTGACGTCTCAATGCTTTCTGGATAAAAAGTGACATTGATATTGATGGTGTCTGTGTACAGCAACAGCTCGATTGCTTCACCTTGATTGGACCTTGATTAGATGCAACCAGATGATGTCACTTTTTATAACAATGGCAGAAGGATTTTCTAAACTTTTAGAAAACCAAAAACATCTTGAGTGTTTTTAAATCAGGTTTATGTAGCTGATGCCAAGGTCAATCTTACCAGGCCAACATGTCTTACTAGCCAGGGATCCCTTTAAAGAACAAATATAGATCAGATATATACACATGTTCATATAACTGTATATATTCACATGTATTAATGTACAGTATAAAAAGCAGTCAATAAATTATTGTCATAAGCCAGAGCACTGGCAGCAGTGTCGCAGTGATTTTCCACAGAGCAGTCCTTCCTCTGTTGAAACACATTAGGAGGTATTCTAGACTTCTGAGAGTGCGTCAGACTTATTTGTGAACTTTTCACAGAGCCTGACCTGATCTGAGTCCAGCCCGAGGCGCCTGGGCAAGGCAAGGGAGTGGGCAGCAGCGCCACTTTCTAAGGCCATCCAGCTGTCACAGACAAGAGCAGGAGAAACCCAGGCATACCCAGGTTTGTGTGTGTGTGTGTGTGTGTGTGTATGTGTGGATGATAGAGAGAGAGAGTGTGTGTGTGTGTGTGTGATGTGTGTGTGTGTGTGTGTGTGTGTGTGTGTTTGTGTGTGTATGATGTGATAGAAAGAGAGAGAGTGTGTGTGTGTGTGTGTGTGTGTGTGTGTGTGTGTGTGTGTGTGTGTGTGTGTGTGTGTGTGTGTGTGTGTGAGGGAATGGCTAGAAGGGTGTGGGTGGTGAGCAGGAAGGTTGTTGGAGAGGGAGGGGCTGGAGGGGGCAGGCGAGCAGTTGTTGCTGCTGCTGTTGCCTCTGCTGCAGCTGCATACAGGAAGAACAAATACTAGCAGACAGCTGAACTGGCAACATTTGAAAACGCTAAATGTCAAAGGCAGTTTGACTCCCCAGTGTCACAGTGGTCATGGGGGGAGGAGAGGAGTTCTGGGAGGGCAAGTCAGGGGAAGAGAAGATGGAATGAAGGGGAGGATAAAGTGTGTGTGTGCGTGCGTGCGTGCGTGTGTGTGTATGTGTGTCTGTGATATGAGAGTGTGTTCGGGAAGCAGTTCAGAGGAGACTGTCAGCTGGCATGGATAATTGCATTTCTCAAGAGGGTGATGATAATGAACAGGAGATGGCTGTGAAAGATCCAGCCTATGCCAACATGGACAAGAAGAATACAATTGTTTCTTCAGCTGCATTAGTAATCTCTTTCACATGGTCTTCAGGGTTACATCTGTCTCTTAATTGTGCCTGTTCCATCCTACGAGATTTCTTTCGTACTTTCTATATTTACTTTCTTACATAAAATACATGGATTTCAACAAAAAATATACAGTTCTGAATCTTCCATATCACATCAGGATTTCACTACTTCAGTAAAATGTTTCACACCCTTCATACACGGCATTCATATATAAGTTTTGTCACAGCGTGCTTACACCCAAAATAAGAGCCATTGCCTATTCTAAAACTTCGCTCATGTCGGTTAGTCTGCAGAAGACAGTAGAGAGGAAGCTCAGCAGTTCCTCACGGCTCAGTAGATCTCATCATATGGTTCATCCCTAGCTTGTCTTTCACTGATGTGCAAATGTGAGCTTCTCCATACCCAATATCTACATCTATTTTGGGATTATCTTGCTTGTGCCTGCTCTCCACCAACGAGCCTCCATGCATGGCTGATGCAGTAATGGGATCATAATACAGCCATCATTTTGATGTAGATGCTTATGGTTGGTGTGACAGGCCCATTCATCTGAGTGTGTGTGTGTGTGTGTGTGTGTGTGTGTGTGTGTGGCTGCAGGTGGGTATATTTTTGCGGTAAACGGTGGTGGCAGCCATGTTCTTGGCAAACGCTGTGGTGGCCCCTCATTAGAATCTCCAAGAGCCAAGAAGCCAATCAGGAGGCAGCCATATGGAGCATGAGTAAATGGCAAAGCCTCGCTATAGATTCTCATTTTGATGCCCGCGGGCCTCTGCGCAAACCACAGAAACGAGAGCAGGAGGAGGGGGGGTTGGGCCTCTGTTCATGTGCAAACACAGAAAACTTCCCCAAAGCAGCTTCAGCTGTCACAAAGCCCTCCTTAAGCCAACAAGGTGATACTTAAGAAATGTATGCGGTTATTTTATGTGGTTATAAACCTGCCAGTGGTGCAACCATGTCTGATAGAGGAGTTATAAACTAGCCAGAGAGAATGTGTGTTTACGAGGATGTAAAGCTGCAAATCTGATCTACAAGAAGACGTGAGATTACTTTATGGCCTCTGACAACAATGAACTCCTTCTTATTCAGGAAGTGTGTGTGTGTGTGTGTGTGTGTGTGTGTGTGTGTGTGTGAGTGTGTTTGAGAGAGAGAGAGAGAGGGAGTTTGTTCACCAAGGACAGGCTCTATACACTTGGTATGAGTCATCGACAAACACACCTTAAGGGGAGATAACAAAACCACAACAGATAACCTGTTGATAAGCAGAACTGTTGCTGCCCTTGTGAAACTAATGTAAAGAATTGTTCCCCAGCTAAAACTGAACTGACAGTGTGTGGTTTCCCTGTTGTGTATTTCTGTTGTTATGTTCTCCAGTGAATTCGAATTGACGATACAAACTAAACCAGCAGTTCTTGTCATGTGGCTGTAGAACTACACACTGATAAGCACACCTCAACTCAGCATAGGTACCAATGTGCCATTACACTATTACACCTGCTGTTTGTGTTTCATCTTCAAAAGGGATATAATGTGTGTCTGTTGTGGAGATCAGCTCAGCAGGCATCATCAATCCTCTTATCTGACAAATAAAAAATAAGCCCAGGCAAAGATGACACAAAGAAAATTGAAAATATCACATGAGCACATATCTATTGCCGAGTTAACTGGCTAGAACCAGCAAAATAAAGAGTACAGGCTTAGAGTAAGCAAGGTTCAGACATAAACTGAAAATTAACTATGAGGGAAAACTATACTTATTGACTACACTTATTGAGCAATATATGTGGTATTTATTCAGCTCGAGCATTGAGAGTTAGGCAGTCAGGATGGCAGAGATGTGGAGGATTTTTTCTGCTTCCCCTTTGAGAGCAGAGCACGGATGAATTTCTGCAGGTGGGTTTGAACACACAGTCTTCTTTCTCCTCTTTCCTTGCTGAGTTTGTGATTGATAGGCCATCAGGAAGCAGCGGGGGACCCACTGGCACAGGCACGCACTGCTGTCTTTGCACCTCCAAAATAAATTGGTAGATTAGAGGAATTCATATCCACAGGAGCTCTTTTGTCTATCTTTGTTCTCTGCTCTGTAAGAATAGAGAGGTTATTCTAGCGTTCACTCATGGATCTACTTCCTTAAAACAGGTTTCCTTGTTCAAGACCTGCTGCTTTCTGGGACGGCGTCTTGAGCACCCCTCCTTCTCCTGAGCCAGTGGTACGACCGCAGCAGACATCGTGAGGACTGGAGACTTGGCCCTTCAGCATTCGGTTGAAAGATTGGAGGTCACACTGGAGAAAAAAAATGCACAGTTTGGTGTGAATCGTATTACAGAACGTTCAAGGTATTCCATCTGTAAACAATGCCTGATGGAGGGAAAAAATAGAAATTTATCATATGATTATTGTTATGCCAAAAGCTGTGGCACTGTGACAAAACTTGTAATTTTCATGACATGAGAGGGCTTCATAAAGGCAGCTGAATCCAGTTGTATCCCTGAACAGATGTTCACTCCAACACTTAGCACTACTCATGCTGCCCCAGAGGTATGTTGCAAATAATTGTGGGATGCTTTCCTAAGGCACACTTGTGCCAGGGATGCAGATGTGTAGCTTTGCACAATGTCATTACATATTGATTCTGTGTCTCATGGCAGAGGTGTTATTGATGGATATCATTAAACATCTTTTAATGGAAAAGTACAAGCAACCTGATGCTGGATCAGGCAAGGGTGACATTCTGTTACAGAAGTGTGTACTTGTAGTCATACACTCACAAATATTCACACACACTCATAAAGGCACACAGACACACACACCTACACACAAAGACTGTTTCTCTCGCACTCTCTATCTCTCACACACACACACACACACACATACACACACATAAAACAAACACACAGGCAGACACTCACAAGCAAAGAGCTCATTGTGCATGCAGTGACAGAGAGTAAACTTGTCCACATGTGGCTATGCCATTTGTACTCCGACAAAGCAAACACACACTGATGAAAATAGCCTCCATTTTTACCTCAAAGCGCTGGGGAGCTTTTTTAACATGTTGTTTCCCAACATCTCCCGCCGTCTTCCGTCATGAATCAACTCCATTTTTAGGACCGCCTCTGATGTTGCTGTCCCTCAGTCATGCCTGGTCGGTTTTTCCATTTGCCTGCTCGAAGGCTCCTCTCCCTGATCCTGCCACTGTGAAATATGCCTCCACTCCTCCAGCCACTTCCCTGGGGGAATTGGATGCAAACCAGCAGGCCCCAACAGGAGCCTTCACCCCACTGTTATCGTAATGATAATATTTAGCATTTTAGAGCCTATTTTTCACTGAAGTGAGAATAAGAAACAAAACAGATATGCGAACAGGGAAAGAGATGGAGAGAAATAGCATGTGGTTTGCGGGATAAATGGTCTTTAGCGTTTGTTTGATACTTTGTAGTTGAGCGCACCATTAACATACACACACACACACACACAATGTGCATAATTACTGATTTACACAACTTTTTGGTTTGCTATTGCGTATGTGTTGCTGCATAGTCAATTGAAAGCTTTGGCAGATTTGCAAACATCTGTGAAGCTGATAAAGCAAGAGAGAGAGAGAGAGAGAGAGAGAGAGAGAGACCAGGATCACTTTGTGTTCGACATGAAAGGTCTTTACCAATAGAGTGCCATCCTTCTCCTCAGACTGACCCAGATGGCAGAGACCACAAAAAATTTACAGAACAAGGGGATATGTGTTGAGCCTTACTGAGCCCATTTAAAACCCACTTGGCCAGAGGCTGCTAATCCACTGACTGCAAGTCCTTCGAGGAAGAAGCAGATTTCCAAAATCCAGTCACATGCAGAAAAAAAACAAAGACTCATAACACAATATTCTCTACAATATTTTTGTTTACATCTGTCTGATTAGTCCATGATGGTCCAGTGAAGACCATCTTGTAAGGCTGTTTGTCTTTAACTCAGCAGATAAGTAGTTTATCACAACCAAATTAGCTCAAATAGAAACTTGCCTCTCAACCAGAATGTAATCTGACAGTAGGCCAAAAAATGTTGACCACCGCAGCCACATATTATCAGTTATTCAAGCCCCTGCACTTCAGTCACTCTACAGTAAAATGCACCAAAAATGTTTATTTGAGGTTTATTTAAGGTTTATTTGGCATGGACAGTACACATTACAGTAATAAACACAATATATTTGCCAAGATGGCTGTTTTGCATTTGTTGCCCATGGACCAATGGTTAAAAGTTCAGCACCCCTTAAAAGATGATACATCATTGTAAAATAAAAGGTAAAGAAGGTGTGTTCAAAGATGTAGAGTGTATATATATGTATGTGTATACACTGAGTATATACTGCAGTAATGCTTGTATCTTAAATTGGTTTCATGCTACATAACTGCAGTGTCTGGGTTGGTTTGTATGTAGAATTTTGAATGTAGATCTAAAACAGTACAAAAGTACAAAAACACCAGTTATAACCCACACTCAGTAATATGATCTGATATGGCAAAAAAAGGGCAATTTATGAAACCCTATATCATCAAGTCCCAGAGAGCTAAAAAACAAAGACTTCTGTGGCTGTCCAGAATAAAGCAGACATCAGATTTTGCTTTCCATTCCTCGTGGATGACGTTATAATTGGTTCGTAAATCCCTTGTAGCTGGGTGTAGGCTGGGCCTCACTGTAATTTTAATTGTCTTGTTCCACTCAATAAAAAAGCGAATAACTTTTACAATAAGATTTCACTTCACTTCTTTAATGACGTTTCCATGATCAAGCCTCAGTGAAACACAGGCCTCTGCTGTGGCAGTGTTATAAAGTCTTTCCATCGATTGATATTTAGGCTGTTTGGTGCCTTTTGTGATTTTCCCAGCATGGAAGGCCTGGAAAGAACCTCAACCTACCAGGCTGTATTTGAAACAGTCCTATCAGCTTAATCCTTGAATTCCATTTTTGTGAAGTGATTTTTAGTGATATATGACACAAACATGCACATAAAAATGATATATATAGATATAGATATTATAGCTAAATATAAATAATATTTTCCATGCTAATTCACCCTCTCTTTGGAGCTTAGACTGCACAAAGTACCAGTACCAGTTGCTTCCATGCCAGCTTGCTGATTGCACTGTAAATGATTTGATTGTTTGAAGGGTCTGTCCACGCCGACTCCACTCCACTGCAGCTCTTCAAAGGCATGTCTCAGGCTCTTTGATTGCTGAAAGTCGCAGACAGATGAGAGACACGAATGATCACTCCTTCATTTGTGTGTGGTCAATTTTACAAGCCTTTTGCAAGGTAGATTAAATTGCCAGTACCACTTGACCAAAGACCAGCGGTGTATGTGTGTGTGTGTGTCAGTGTCAGTGTTCAGTTTATGTGTGAGGCAGTTTGCAATGTGTTCCCAACACAGGGCCCCATGGCAGTTTTATTGATTGTCTTGTTGTTTGTTTATTACCAGGCAATGGGGATAACCAATGGGATTTTCTGAATGACTCCTCTTGTATGACCGACCTTGGCAGGCTCTCTCTCTCTCTCTCTCTCTCTCTCTCTCTCCCTCTCTCTCTCTCTCCCTCTCTGCCTGGCTCTCTCTCACCTCTGTTCTCTGCTCTCTCATTTTTTCTGTAGGCTTTGTGCAAATTGAAAAATTGTGGGCCAACCCACTACGGTAGACTAGATTGGGGATTTCTGTTGCCACGCAGCATGTTTGCAAACCTCAAAGAGCAGCAGGTGCTGCGGACCATGGCCGAGGGATGGCATGCCACCGTTGGCACGAGGGCACCATTTGTGTGTGTGTGTGTGTGTGCAGCTCATCTATTTTTGTCCCAGAGACTTTCCAAAGTTACCGTTCTGTAACCGCAACAGGCTCCGCGTGAACAACTGTAGCCACCATCAATGTCGTCCCTGGCCCACGGGTGCCTTCGCTGCCGAATGGCATCATCAAAAACTGAAAGATATTTGTGATATGTGATATTTGCCTGCACCTCCTGTTTGCTAAATGTGATAATGCCTGTTAGGAATTGGCACTCGGTTGGTTGTATGCAGACACAGACTGGAAACACACAGGGGCCTGAGGTGTCCTATGACTCTGCCTCATAACTTTGATCTACTCCTCCCTTTAGTTAAAAAATACACTAGCATGTGAGCACAACAGCTGGTGGATATTATGGAATTACTAAATAAGTTGCCTGTATGGTTGTATTCTGGCAGGTAGGTCTAAGACGTGCTACTTTGAATGGAAAATAAGAGGCCTGCTATTAGTCTGTTTTACCAAGGAAATTTATTTATTTATGTATTTATTTATTTATTTATTTTTGCAGTCAGTGACGATGCATTAATTAGGTAATGCTTCTCAGCACCAACAAGGAATTGAGTATTTGTCAATGTGTAATCGCTGTGGCTGTGAATCAGTAAAATCCACATTCCTAATGTTAAAGAAAACCATCAGCTTCCACACAGTTCACAGTATATTTTTGCCTTCCTCATGAGTTCACCTGCTTCTTAACAATAACACATAAACACACTATTTATAATGGTTTTCAGTTATGACACAAACTGGAAAGAACAGTATTATTACTGGTGGTATACTTTCAAGCAGTCAAATGGTGTGGACCCTTGATTTCAAATTAGTTACATTTTGTTTGTTGTTTATGCTGTTTGTTGTTTATGCCGATGTGATAATTCAGATAAGACCGAAGTTATACGGCATGCTTTGATATGGAAATGGTTCTGTATTGTGCATTTGGTAGCTGCGCTTGTTGCAGTCTGGGTCTAGATGAAAGACACCACACACAATCTAGATGTAGCATAGCTTGGATTGTTGTCAGATCACATGAGACAACAACGACCAATTGTACAAGCAGATGAAAAAAAAAATATAGAACATCAAATTCACAAATATATTTGCTGGATATGCACAAAACAAAGTATTAACATGCTGTAGTATATTAAAAAAAAACATGTGCATGATCAGACAGAGAACCAGCAAGGTTTGGATGCATCACATTGCTGAGGTAAAGAAACAACTCTGTTTATGGAAACACATAAACGTCTGCAAATGATACCATCATGGCTAATGGATCTCAGTGAGTTTTAAATCATGCAGTGAGGGGATCCTTAGTCACTGGGACATGTCAGATGAGTCCCATGCCGGTGACCTGTTCCTTACTTTTAGGCACCCCATCACTCAAGTTGAGCTGAAAGGCAGACTGCAAGTCCTGAAGGAGACGTGGAGAGGAGCAGGGCTCATGGCCGAAACCTGAGAGCCAAGGGTTCCGGAAGCCTCGGCTCCTCAGAATATCTGCAGAATGCTTGTCCCTCTGCCTGTTTTTCCAGGATTTGGTTTCACGTCTTGATTAAGAGGGGTGGCCATTTTTAGATGCCTTACCTTTGGGCCGTCTCAGAGTCCTTGTCAGCCCTTTCCCCCACTGTCAGGGACCTGGAGGGATGGGGGTTGGGGTGCAGGGAGGATCGCTTTCAAGGCAGAGGGCACTGGAACGAACATCAGAGGTGGGATGAAAGACTCCGTGACTCGTACTTCAAGCATGCACCCTGTGGACTGTGCCCTTTGTTTGTGTCACCCAGGATTAGGAGGGCATCGGTGAATAAACCACAACATTTAAGGAGGTTCAAAGCTTGTTTGGGAGAGAGGCATCTTTCAACAATTGAATGGGAACAATTGAGTGAAGTAATACATTTATATGATGTAGCCACAGATTTCATATTTATTGTAAAAGCTGGGCGGAATTTCTTTCACTCTGAGAGTTTTTTTTTTTATCCCCCCTCTTTGATGGAGTTTCGGTCAGCATCACCCATGTCAGGCTTTAAAGCGCCAATCACCTTGATGGAGGATGTCTGGAAGGAAAGTTACATAGAAATGCGCAATCCAACCACTGTGTGTCTGTCTGGTTCCACCAAGTATTTTTGGCCAGGGGTCGGTGCCTGTGGTGTTCCGAGGCTCGTTTATCTTCATCAGTTTTTCCATCTCAATCCTGGCCCTCATCCCCTCTTTCTCTCTCTCTCTCTCTCTCTCTCTCTCACTCTCTCTCCTACTCTCTCTCTCTCTCTAAACGTGTGTTTTGGGCACGTCCCCAGTTGAATTTGGCAACATCTCCCTTTCTCTCAGTCCAATGTACACGCTGCACCTGTCAAGCCTCGTAGGACAGTGCCGCCTTCATCCCTCAGTGGGAAAGGAAAGCTAACCCGTGGTCTGACTCTAGGCAAGAACGAATGAATCGCTTCTTGTTTCGATCAGTGGAAACACTTTCCTTTCTGCCAGTGACTGAAGTGGGCAAGATTCAGCTAGGTCTGTCTTTAGGCCAGCCTACAATTTCACTGTTTTACACTCTAATGTGAAGTACGTGCTCCACTTGTCTGTGATGCCAGTACACTCAGTAAAATTAATAGGCCTAGCTGTCCTAGTGATGAATTAGCTGTTAGGTGTGAATGAATGTCAAAACACCACAGACAGTTTGTCATTTCACCGGGGCTGGAGAGCAATGCTGAAACAAGCTAAAACCAAATCTAATATTAATACACTTCCTATTCTGTGATTGAAATAGATTTCCCTAATGAAGGGCAATCTTCTCACGCTTATCGCTGCTGGTCTATTTGTAGTAGGTGGCAGTTCAAAAACATCCGTGGCAAAACCTGGAGGTTTTGCCATCCACAGTCATCTAGCTCCATTGCTAAAATAACCTCCACGAGATTGCGATCCCCTCACAGTGCACATAGTCCAAGGATTTACTGCCCAGCTCCGAGCTGATGAAAGCTCGGGAAAGATATACGCCTCTGCTTGTGTAGAGTATTACAGATTAAACTCCAATGTTATAAATGTTTCCTTTTGAGCTGTGTCCACCTTGTCATTGGCATAGGAAATTGATATCCCCCCCCCCATCTCAGCCAAGCACACAATTTACTGGGTTTTAATGAGCTGTGTGATCAGAAGATTACTTGTCTTGATCTGATCTGATTATTATACGACTGGGATTTTCATTGTTTTTAAGCACCGTTGTTCTGTCTGATTTCTTTTTGAAATCCCATTAAATATTAACCGTGGTCTTGGACACCTAATAAGTCCATTTAAATTGAATGATGAAATGGATTTTAATCAAGAGTCACGACTAGGCACTTTCTCCTGTGTGTCAGAGAGACGGCGTTTCCACAAACGACAGTGTCAGTGGTGTTGTCAAGGTGATAACTAAGAGCGTCCTGAGGACAACACACAATGGCAGCTGTAAACCTGTCCATTCCACTCTTGCTAGAACATTCCCTAAATCTGCGCCTCATTCTAGTTCTTTCTGATCTGTTCTCAGATCAGTTTCTGCGCTGATTCAGTTGCCATGGGTGGCATCAAATGTGGTTAACCAAATCCTGTTACAAGGAGGGATAATGAAGTCGATGCAGTCACAGTTGACGAGCGGCATGGCTGTGCCACTCATTGACATTCAGTGTCTGCTTTTCTAATCAGTCAGGCAGCCCACAAATGGTGTGAACCCCAATGCCATTTGCTTTCAGCCTCCTTGATCTTGGTCTCAGATCATTGCATCAGCTGCACAGGGTGGTGGGTTAAAAGCCAGCTTTTGAACATGCAGATGTGTAACAGCGTTTCAATTTAAGATTTGTTCTCTTTCTTTCCTTTTCTTTCTCTTTCTTATCCTGTGTCTGTGGCCATATTCTCCTCACACGTTCTCCCTGCTTTACTCTGTCTCAGTCTTTCACTTCATGTTGGGTTATTTGATTTTAAGAGGGGGGAATCCCAGAGTTATCTGATGTGCGGTTTGCTTCAGGCAGGCCTTTTCTTCCGTGACTGAACGAATCCAATCTAATCCTATTCTAACAGCTACTCCTCTTTAAAGCATCCCATCCAAACTCCCCCCCACCACCACCCCTCTGACAGCGTGTGACATCACTGACAGCTGTACTAATTGGGTTGATATGGTAGGCTTTTTTTTAGCATGGATGTATTCCAAAGGGAGAGAATACAAGTCGTCTCAAATGACGTTTAAGAAATGGCACGACACACAATATTTCTGTCTCATTTGGGGGGGATGAAGCTCCTTCTGCCACTTCGGTGACAAGCCGTGGAATAAACTCTTTAGCCGCCACTGAAGCATCATGGCTGTGTCTGTTCTGCTTGGAAAAGGCAAGGCTTGATTCAGGTGTGCAGATCAGGTTTTTCTTTTTATATTTGGGCTCAGCAAGAGACACTTGCATCCAGAAGGGAAGGTATTTTTTAAGGTATATTTTAGATAAAAGTAGACAAGAGAAGGTTGTATCGCTTGTTAGTGAGGTTTTCCTTAGGGCAAGAGCACAGCTATGACTCAATACTCTTCAATTTTCTCTTCCAATGTTTTTTAAAATATATTTTTTGGATTATTAATGCCTGTAATCAGATAGGACAGTAGAGATATAACAGGAAATGAGTGGGAGAGAAAGAATCTGGAAATGACCCGGGTCCCGGGCTTTACAGTTTGGACACCTTGGCCAGCTGTGTCACAGCAGCCCCATTTCCCCTACAATTTGCCAGAGCCTCTGAACAAATAAGATAGGATAAGATAAGATAAGATAATAAGATAATAAATAAGAAGTACCAATCACAGCCTTTCGTCCATGTCTTCCTGCCCATCAGGCACATACTGCACATGTGGTACATGGACAAGCATGTCCCTACAGTAAATTCTCCTCCTCCTACATTTCAGTTGGAAGTCTTCTCAGCAGTTCTATAACTCTCTATATCATTGATGAGCTACTGCTACAAAATTGCTTCATCTACTTACTCACTCTCTCACACACATATGCACACACACATCATTAATCCACAATCACATTTATCAATCCTGAGTAACATGTTAGCAAATGCCAAATTACTGTAACTTTACAAGCAGTTGCTTATGTTTTGATCACCATATGCTGTCAGAGTGCACAATCTTTCATGATTTCCTGTCACTGCCAGAGCCAAAACTCCTCCCTCCTCCACTATGCTCCTTTGTGTACAAAACACCTGAATATCCTCAATCGTCTCCTTTGTGTACAAAACACCTGTTTCCTTGCTGGCAGTAATTTTGTTTATCTTCCAGTTTACATGTGACATAAATAAAAAAGACATAATTTGTTGGTTTGTTATCTATAATTTGATAGCCTAGGAGACTGGGAGATTGCGCACAAACCCTGTCCACTCATTCTCATTCTCAGTCAATGTCACGTGTTGTTCTGATCAGCGTATCCTCGTGAGGCAAATCAACCATATATAAGCTTCTCTTCATGAGAATTAACTATCCCAGTATGTGCCTGAAGGGTGCCCGTATGTCAGTGGTGTCACACATGACACCGTATATGCCCTAAATTATGCCTTCTGGACACTGCAGTTTTCTTCTTTTTTTATTTCATAATTGCTGACATGATTATCTCTGTAGCACACACATTCTGCTCATCAGAATGATACAGGCATGCATCACACCAGATTGTGCCATTGTTTTATCCCTGCATATTTTATCCTCCCTCTGCCTGTCAGAAAAGCAAAGTTATCTAATACAATCACTCCTAACTGTAAGATTTATAGAAGATGGTTATGGTTCTGTAATATATGTATGGATATCTAGAGATGGTGTTCATGTGGCAGCAAGATGTGGCACAGCATGTGAACAACACCAAGGTGTCAGGTCAGATCCACAGAGAGCAAACGTGCTGATAACACACCTTCCCAGTACTGAGATGTCATGAAGGATGAAAAGGGTCTGCTATGTGATTAATGTTAAACGCAGATAAATTTTTCAGTCCCATCAGTGATGGATGGCAGAGATTATGCTGAATGATGGGTTTTTTTTGGCTCGAGATAGCAAATACAGAATCCTTAAGGGTCTTGAAATCAACGTGATAAGTAACGTTTGTCACATGAGCTTCATATATCTGACTTTACTTTACATGTTTATACACAAGAAAACTATTGCATGCTCCAGGAATCTTTTTAATTTTTCTGTTAAATGGTTCATGACAGATAAGATCAGAAGAACAAAGGACCCAGGCCTTGCATCCTAAAACCTGCCTTGAACGTAGGACAGAAGCATTTATTAATGGTAAATATTGCAAAACTACAATTAATCTGACTCCAGTTTGTAGGTTGGCCTTGAATATTACCAAGTAGTTGAGCCAGCTAAAAGCACAAGAGTGTGATGGCATAGGAGAAGAGAGACATATGAAATGGTGGAATAATGGATAATTTATTTAACAGTAAGCCGTAAACTGAAGTGTATCAGTAGCAGTTAAACTTTATGAAAGTCATAATCAAATAAAACATAAACAAATGAAATAACCAGATAACCCCAAACAAGAATAAATCAAGAATGTAAAGAAATAACCCCCCCCCCCAAAAAAAAAAAAACAAGAGAGAGAAAGAAAGAGTGTGTGTGTGTGTGTGTGAGAGAGAGAGAGAGAGCACAAGCCTATGACGCCTTAACTAGTTTGTAATTAGTTGACTGGCCTATGCCAGTGAAAAATTCAAATTAGTATACAGACTACAATGCAGTCATTTGCATATCATTTGCATATTTGCATATATTTGCAGGATTAGTTTCCAGATCAGACACAACAATAGTATATTAAACCAATACATTTACAAGATAAAAGGTGAGTCATTGGTAACCACAGCCAGACTTCCTTTTGTTTGGGTGAGGGTCAAGTCCTCTAGCTGGCGCTTAATGGTCATTGGTCTCCTATGGAGGGGCAAACAGTAAGTCTTTGTGTAGGCTTGACACATGGCAGATGAAAATGTGGCTTTCAGTAAATGTTGCCTTACAGCTACGATGAAGATTTTGTATGCTGAAATCGAGAGCAAGCGCTCTGTGCATGGATATATGGACATATCGTCACATTCATAAAAATCAATAAATATCAATGCATTTAAATGACTAGTATATCAATTTCAGTGGGTGTGCAGTCATTGCATAACAGATAGAACTGATGATTCATCAGCCTTTGACAGTTCATGCATGAATCCATTTGTACTGAATGAGTATATCCAGGTCATTACATTTGGTCCTAATCTATAATCCTAAATGTTATAATTGATCTTCATAATTATTAGACCTCCTCATTGTGGAAGATTGAGATGTTTAGAGTTTGCTGTGTGCTCCTTGGCAGTCTCACTGCTCTTGGAACAGAAAGCCATCACTGTTTGAGGATCCAACGACTTTTCTTCTCTGACATAAGAGGAGTTAATGACAGTAACAGCAAATACTATTAGCTGCCAAATTAACTGTGGCAACAAATGTACCATGATCATTTGGACACGATTAACAGTTTGGTTAACTGTTAAATGATTATGTCATTTACAGCAGTCTGGCAAATTAACTTTTCAAATTAGCAATGATGGTATGTCAACAGTGTGATGATAACACCACATGCACCTGCACATCCTATCAAAGATTTGGTGTGCAATCAATGCACATGGAATTTCTAAACGGAGGTTCAGGTGGAGACCCATAGGCAATCTATGGTGGAGACATATTTACCACAACAACAGTACCAAACTCTGTCAGGTGACTAACTGCATTCCCAGCTTCAAGCTACAGTATTGCTTGGGTGCTTGATATGAATTTACCACCTCCTCTGACGCCTCTCATTTTTCTTGGTTAGCAGTAAAGGTATATTATGTTTACATTTATGTTTATGGGTTCTTGGCATGACCCACATCATTATATTTTACCATAATTTTTACTCGTCATCGCTCACTTCTCTGAGTTCTTGATTTCGGTTTCAGGTGTTAGAAGCCCACCTCCATCACATCAGAGACAAAGGCCATTTTTGACTGATCTCAGGCAAATGAAAAGAAGTACAAACAGTCCTGGTGGTGGCTGTACTGATACTGAGAAGAAATCGCTTACCTATAAGGATGGGCTTTCCATAGTATATCTACTGGCCACAGAAGATTAGAGGTAAAGTTCATGATTTTCGTGTATGATTTTTGGTCAAAATGTGTGAATTGCTATTCTTATGGTATTCTGGATGGGCTTTCCAAGGCTATAGTACATCTATTGGCCACAGAAGATTAGAGGTACAGTTCATGGTTTTCATGTAAAGATTTTTTGGGGGTCAGAATTTGTGAATTGCTATTCTTATGGTCATCAGGCTGTCAGTTCTGTGTGTGCAGTTAAAAAAAAAAAACCTCCAGCGCTCATATCCAGTTGAGCAGCCCGGTCTTTGTAAGTGAGCAATGCTTAATTTCTTTTCATTAGCAGCTGAGCTCCTCAAATTTAACCTTTTAACCAAACTCATAGACATTACCTTTAAAGGGAGGTTCATGAATGTTATGTGGACAAAATTACAGGGTTTTATTTGTTTATCCAGTTTTGGGTTCGGTATGTTGAATGGTCATGCCAGATATTACACTGAAATGAAAAGGAAACATCTACTCTATCAAATTTCTCTCCCTCCCTCTCTCTCTCTGTGGTATTGAAATTCATCAACAGAGTAGGGAAGAGCCAGTGTGTCTCGCTCTGTTTTTCCATGTTTGCCCTAATCATTCTGCTAATCACTGGGATCTCCTGATGATTGGCAGGCCCTTCTTTTCTGACAAGCACCATTTAATTCAGCCACCACCTGTGTCCCGATTCTAACGCTGTTTTTCTTTTCTCCAGTTTCATATGATGATCATATGATGCTTTTTGCTGCTGCCCCATTTGTTCAGTTGTTTGGCTAATTATAGCGTGGTCACATCACTATTTAGCAGTTATGCAACACACACACACACACACACACAGGGAGACATATTTGGCACTTGCCTGTACTGGAACAAGCCTCTGTTTTGACTGTGGCCTGGGAAAGGTATCAGCAAGATTTTTGAAATCTTGTGGTAATTAAAGGCACCATATAAAACATAGTGAGGGGGTCCACCCTGATGAAATGCCCATTGTTGCTTAACTGGTGCTCTGCTTAATTAAAAGTTCATGGTGAACAATTGTGTGCATTTGATTGAACCAGAATCTATGTCATATCAACATGAATTTGTCAGACTGTTTAATAAACAAGCATCTATCTAAAGCTAAAAAGTGACATTTGAAATAAGAATGTCAGTTGATTGGTATCGGACTTGGATCCAACCCTAAGGATATTTTTGAAGATCTCCCTGAGTACATTTTGTGATGTTACTTGTTTGAAATGATGGACGATCAAAAATAAACAAAGGTTAGCACAGCAGTGCACTGCCCACCTATAGTGGTATCAGTCTAATAAATAGTGTTGAAAAACAGGGCATGAACATCCAAAAGAGTAACTGCTTCCCCCAAGAACAAATACATCCGGTCTGGCCAGTATGCTGCAAGGCACAGCATGGGATCCCCCAGGATGGGTCCATATTTCACTGAGCTGTCTCATGATGCTCAAGTGGAAAGCCCCTTACTAATGGCCTCTTTCACACAGATACACACTGAGACACACACACAGACACACACTGAGATACACACACACATACACACACACTGAGACTCACACACACTCCCTCGCACAGATTCATGATCGCTTGCTATCACATTCTCTCTTACAGACACACAAAGACGCATGCACATACCTTTGATAAATTGTCTTCCCCTGTCTGTCAGTACCGACCTTCTTCGTCCCCTTTAGGCCAGCTGACAGTGGAAGACATACCATGTTCTGAGAAGGAGCAGTACAGGCACAGAGTGAAGGAGAGCAAGTGAGAGAGAAGTGTGTGTGTGTGTGTTTGAGCACTGTCACACACACGGCCGTCACCCATGAAGCTTACGCCTCTCAATCATCTCCCCTGTGCCTCAACATCCATAAGTGAATGAATCCAATTCAATGGATTAACTCTATGCCCGCTGATGCTGGTCATTCTCCAGTGCCAACCCAGCTCTCCGGCCCAAGAGTTCAAAGGTAAGACCAATACAGTACAACTCTCCCAAATCTGTACAAATAGCCAATGCAGTTTCAGTTAACGAGAGTTTATCCTGGTGTTCCATGCAAGCATCCCCCTCTCCCCCCAAATAAACAAATGTCTCTTTCTTCAGTAGAAAAACAAAGGAGTGATATTTGAACGGTTGAGTCAGATAACCTCATCCCACACTGGGATCACAGTAGCAGTAGTATGTTTCAGGCAGCAGCATGGCCGTTATGTGGGTGACCACAACATTTCGTTTTTCCTGCCAAACATGGGATTTAGCACACTGAATGTTAGCCAGTGAGTCATGCTTTTGACTCTTAGCCCCTGGCAGAGTGTCTCTTTCCTGGGAAAGAAATTCATGACAAAGTGTCAGATTTGGCCTTTGCTCATGCAGACCAGTGTGTTGACGGTGTGTGTGTGAGGGGTTGAGGGGTGGGTGGGGGCATGAACCAGATGGGGCACAGCTGGTCCCTGCCAGTGTGTGACAGAGGAGCACCACCAGCCAAAGATTCATCCACTCATTATCAATGCCACATCTGATGATTGCCATGCCAGCCTACAGACCAATATGGAAATGAAGTGCAGAAAAGTGCTCTTCTCAAAGGTGCTTAGGGTCCAGAAATGTGCTTTGTAAAGTGTTTTTGTATGTACCATGCATCCTATTTTGGAACAAGTTAATGCATTAACAGTATGTTTGAAAGACTAACCCCCAAAAAAAAAAAAAAACATGTCCCATTTACGTAATGTTAGTTGCTGGTTCACTATTTGGTGGGAATGTAATGATACACTGTGAACCAGCGAAATTTCGATACAACTGATACGACTGCATGGGGATTTATTTTGGTTGAGAAGAAAAGTGAATGACAATACTTTTTTTTTCATTGTTATTAAATAAGCGAGTCATATTTAAACTACTTTCTGCAGGCTCACTAAGAAAGAGATAGCAAGCGTCACAGCACAGCAAACCTGGGCATAGGCTAAACAACTGCCATCCACTTTGTGCAAACGCCTGCCATCACTGCAATACGTTAACTGGAGATATTTCAACTAACACGGACGACTGCTAAATTAGGCTGTATGACATAAAAGACGCATGCACGGTGGGTCCATACACACCTGATGTTGTTCAGTGGTGTTCGCCCTCCCTGTACCACCATCATGCTAATTATCCAACTCCCAAGAATCCCTCAAAAATGTATGCCTAAGTACTCTAAAGTGTACTTTCACTTTAACAACTTTTTTTAACTTTAATAACTTTTTTTATTATTGTTGCATGGACATTAAATAATCTCTGCAAAATTATACCTCACAGCAAAAAAAAAAAAAAATATATATATGTATGTATGTGTGTGTGGGTATGTGTGTGTGTGTGTGTGTGTGTGTGTGTGTGTGTGTGTGTGTGTGTGTGTGTGTGTGTGTGTGCAAAGCAACCAAGTGTTTGTGAAAGACAGACAATAAAATTGTTGTCAGTGGGCTGTTTTTATACAATGTGAAGAGGCAAGACAACATTCCATTTGTGAAGCCAGGGTATTGATTAATGGGTGTCATGCTTGTTTTTGATGTCATGACTTTGAGTTCTACCAAGAAGACCGCCACCACAGATCCGTGTGGATGCGATGATGAGTGGACCAATCAGACAGGCTTGTTGAGAGCGGAGACATCAGACACAATGACAGGCAGGCCAGCAGGAGTGGCACCCCTCTGGAGGCCAAACTACTAGTGATAAATTAGCACAGTAAAGCGGTAGATTAAGGACTCAGTGTCTCCCCTCCCAGCTCGGCTGGACGCTTGCCTTTGATGTCCGCCACTACGTTGGAGAGACATGCGAAAAGGCTTAGCAGTGAATAAATGAGCCAAGTGCGAGTCTCATGCCTTCAAAATACTGCCCAGTCCTTTTTTGTTTGTTTGTTTTATTTCTCTTTCTCTCTCGCTCTCTTGCACTCTTTCAGTCCTCTTACTCTGTCTCTCTCTCTGTGCCGCCTCTCCATAGCACTACAGAAGACAACCCTTTTTTGACTTCTTCAGGCAATCCGTTGGAAAAAGAAATGGTAGTATTTTTCTTAGCGCTTGTGGGGCCCCTTTCTCTCTCTCTATCTCTCCTTCTCTGTTTCTGTCTCTCTGTCTTTCCCTCTCTGCCTCAGCTCTCTTGCTGTCTGAGTGGATTTTGGTGCTTAGGGGCTGGACAGCTATATCAACACGGGCACCTTTCCAAGTTCAAAAAAACCACATCAGAAAAGGGCAGCCTGAGAAAAATGGTTCTATGTACATGTTTATATTTAGCTAATATAGGATGCCTGCTGGGTAGAAGTCACAGGAGAGGGTATGGCTGTGATCATAAGTAATAAATTGCTCTTTTGCTTGCCTGTGAGATAGTTTGCAGTTGAGTTAGTTTCCTTTACTTCCCTGCGTAGACAAACACAATGCAACATCAGAAAAAAAGCTTATAGCTTAGCCTATATACATATATACATATATATCAAGCTCTTTTCACAAGCTTTTGCAAAGCCTTTGTAAAAGAGAACAGTTATGTGTGGGCTGGTTAAATATAATGAAAGATGTTTTTTTCTTTTTAAAATTAGGTGCTAGCAAAGACAGATGGATTTCCATTCACACTGCCTAGGAGCTGAGGTACCCAAACCCATTTTTTTTATTTTGGCAGGAAATGAGAACAGATTTCATTCCAACGCCATGAATCACAGACAATTGGCTTGGAAAAGAGAGGTGCTGAGAGAACTGCAGGAGGTTAAATGAGTAAGGTCTCCGCATATCACTCAATACAATGGTCAGGCATGGCCACCAGAGGCAAAGATGATTGACAGAAAATGGATGCTAGGTAAAGCCTGTGGCACAGAGTGTTAACTTTATGTGAGCGGAGATGCTTGCGAGGAATAGAGAGAGGAGAAGAAGGCGAGAGAGAAATGGAGCATGTAGTGTAGACTGGTAGAAGTCTGGGTAGGGCGGTAGAGGGGTGTGTGTGAGGGGGGTGGAAGGTGGAAGGGGAGAAAGTAAATGGATTTTGTCCCCAAAGGCCAATCTGTCCCTTTCACCTCAGATTAGAGTTTCTCAGAGAGGCACCCAGGAAACTTTCCGCTGAGTTGAGTTTTTTTTTTTATTTTGACCGACGCCAGATGAAGCCAATGGAAAGTTGGCAAGTCTGGCTCCCAGGCACCGATGTCACCCCGATGCTCCCCCACTGTACCACAAAATGCTCATGATGACACGATGTAAATGATACACTGATTACCACTTCCTACGTCATGGGTAAGGGGTACGTAATTCCACAAACACTCTCCACTGACTTTGACCTTTGCGACCTCAGGGAAAACAACAAAGCAGAGTTGGACATTGATATGTATTTGATTAATTGATAGGAATTCCCCCGTCTCCAATGTGCTATGTACAGCAACACATTTATAGTGCTCCAGAGCAGGAGAAGCTGTGTTTGCATTACACACACGGAGTCAGACAGACCAGAGACAGAGGTCATTTTTAATCCTTTTTTTTCTGTCTGTCGGCATTATAGGAACGTAGTGTTATATGAGCTTGTGTCTGTCGATCACGTTAATGAACTTTAGAGGATGGCCCTTATATCAGTAAGGAAAATTGTTGATGTCCATACAGTTAGAAACATGTGTTTGTATGTGTGTGTGCGTGGGTGTGTGTGTCTGTGTGTGTGCAAGTTAGTGTAAGTGTGTCTGTGTCAGTGTCTGTGCGTGTCTGTGTGGAATTGGGCCACCTAACAAGACCATGCTATTAATCACCCACCGTTTTTTCATGAGACGGATGGCAACTCTCCTGGGGTCGATGAGCCTCTTGCACTTTGCTAAAACCAGTTTTTTATCATTTTAGCGGCTTGTTCAGTGGAGGCCACTTACCACTTGTCAGGAGATTCTCAACTCGCCAGCACAGACTAAATCAGGCACTTTCTCTAATCCAAACATCATTCACAAAACACTGAGGCATCTGGATGTCTTTGAGAGCATTCAAGACAAAATCTCATTAATGACATCTATTGCTCTGGTTTGATTGATGATGCCTCTGCACTCAGTGGTATAGCCGGCTCTCTGATAGTGTGCCAACATAATCTGTCACTCTGCTGTCGTTCTCGTTGTAATAGCCTCATGAGCAATGAATCGCTCCATTGTCAGCAGCTTTGTGCTGCTAGGCCACTGTACATGTACTAACATATTTGTGCCTTAGGCTGCTGTAAGGAGATCCAAACTCAGTGTGGTGTAGTCTGCATTTCTAGTCTGCATTTCTAGAAAAGTTGTTTAAAGGTTATTCAAAGGTTGTATTAGTGCTCAACAGCCAATTCAAATAATGCCACACCTTTCCTTTTCCTGTTTATGAAGCAACATGTTTGTTGGCCAGAATAAAGTATCCTATGTGTTGACTTCAACAGCCAATTACTATTGTACTTCAAACCATAGTCTTGTCATTTAAGGTCATGGAGTGTTGTAGGTTGGAAAAAGAACAAGAAAATTTGGAACAACATAGACCAAGGAGTGAACCGGATTGGCTTAAATAGTATATGGCTCGGTCCAAACAACTGACTAGAAAGCCAGCTAAACTGAATTGGATTAGAACTGCAGACTACTCCTGGCCTTTACACAGACAAAGTTTCACACATGGCAACCCCAGTAAAACACAACACAGGAAAACAGTCTTTCGCCCCCAAACTACCAGTGTGAACACATATTTTTTTTTTCAGTGCATGTGGTCAGTGATATTAATGTCGTCATTTGAGGAACTGGACCAATTTCTTTTAGCTGTGCCTAGTCATGCACATGAATATTCCAAGACAAAATGGGTAGATTAAATGAGAGATAATTTTATACTTTCCCACACAAAACAGCTCACCCCTGGGCCCGGTCAAGGCTCTATCAATTATTTCCTGAAAGGCAATTTTCACACGTAATGACCTAGTTGGATTCCTGCTCAATGCTGGAACGTGGTTTATATATCAGTGAGATAAAATGGGAGATTGGGAACGGTGGGAGGGAGTGTGACACACACACGCATACTTTGCCTCTGCCAGGGAAGCTGCTCTGCTCTGTTTGTGTGTGTGTGTATGTGTGTGTGTGTGCATTTCACCACTGAGGGAGGGAAGGTCATTTCCTTATCCTTGGCCACCCACCTTCAGTAGGCCAATCATATAAAGGCACAAATAGCAAATGTACCATCACACCAAAGCCAACATTCTTCCAGCTTATAGCCTCAAACGCTCACACACATGCACTGAACATCTAATTCTATAATTCTATTCCGCCTCCGTCATGTAAACAATAGGTGCTACATCCCTACAGAGAAGATCTCCATTGCAATACATCATAGTGTAAGGTGTCACTGTATAGTGCAGACCACATTCCTAACAGACCTAAGCACCACATTCTGAAGACATCATTGTCAGCTCATATGGAGAAATGTGTAGATTGTGTGTGTATGCGCGTATGTGTGTTGGTGTGTGTGTGTGTGTGTGACCCACTTTTGCTTCGAGAACCGCACTGAAAGTATGTTGCGAGCGCAGCAGTGAACTCGCCTGAGCAAGCCTGCCACATGGCTCTAATCCCATAAAGCGGAACATGTTCACTAAAGAAAATAAACCACTGCCAGCGTGGCCAAGTGCCGGGCAAGACACTCCAGCAAGGCAGCAGCAACACACACACACTGGGGGAGAGAGAGAGAGAGAGAGAGAGAGAGAGAGAAAGAGAGAAGGAATAAGAAAAAGAGAGATTTGGATTTCTGACAGTCATTCATTAAACCGGTTTGTCACACATTTTCTTCATCCAACCATTAGAGCACAAGCGGAGATAGTGAGAGGGACAGGCAAAGAGCCAGAGATGGAGAGAGAATGAAAGAGGACTGAGAGAAAGGAGGGAGACAGGGGTTTTGACATTTAAAACTCATTTATAAAACCAGGTTGTCACACTTTTACATTAATTGGCCATTAAAGCAAAACAGCGACAAAGAAATTGACAGAAAGAAAGAGAGAGACAGAGCGAGGGGAAGGGGTTGCTAGACAGACACAGAGAGGCAGAGAGACCGAGATAGGGAGATGAGGGGGTGGTTCCCACCAGACACCAAGAGGCGGAGAGGAAGGCGCATTAGAGAGCAGCCTCGGAGGGCCGGTGATTGACAGCCTCAGGCTCCCCGGTGCTAGTCTGAGTGGCAATCCTGGGAGCGCAGGCGGACGGGAAGAGAAATTGCCCATCAGTGCCAGACGACTGCCTTTAAATTGTGAAAAGGCTCATTGTTTTGCTTACTCACTCGTTCACTCGTTCTGCTGCTCTGTCCCCCGCCTCTGTTTTGATCTACCTTTGTTTTTCAGGGCATAAAGATTGGCAAATTTACCCATAAATGTGAATAGTTCCTTCAAAAAAAAACTTTCCATGTAAATATACTTTCCATCTTGGATGCAACACAAGGTCTGTTACATTAGTGAATATTAGAACCACACAAGCATTTCAAAACATATAGTTAACTCAAACTCAACAAAACACACATAGTTGTCCTTTAATGTCATAGGGCTGCACTGGCAAGGCCCCACTGTATTTCTCTCCACTTGACCTTGACTTGAAACCCACCACTGGTGCAGTGGATGGAGGCATTGTGTCTGCTGGCACTGCTCGCCCTCCTTTTCCACTGGCGGAAATTTTTAGGGTGTGCTCCTCCGAACCACCCTGGGTAAACAGTAGGGTGGTGGTTGTGGTGGGTTTCCATCTAGGCACTGGGTGAGGGGGCAGCGGATGGACGGTGGTGGTGGTGGTGATGGTGGGGCTGATGTTGAAGGGGCACAGGAGTTTTTGGCCTGGGAATGGCACCAGCCTGTGGAGACGGAGGGAGAGAGGGAGGGTAGAGAGGAAAGAGTGACCAAGGTTGTGTCCTTCAAACTGTGTCCTTTTATACACGGCCTGACTTTGTGTCCAGATGCATGTACATACACATACACACACACACACACACACACACACACACAAACACATATATGTGTATGTATAGAGAGAGACAGTGAGAGAGAGAAATAAGGAGAGAGTGAGTCAATCTTAACATAGTAATAGTTTTTCAGTGTTCCAGATGGAGTTGTTTTTAATGAAAATAAATGTCTTGTTCATGCTGTGCTTGGATTTTCTTAGTAAATTATTGATTACTGACCATTTTGCACAGGCGTTCAGTGAGATCACGATAGGGCGTCGGCAGCAAAATTGCATAATTACCTTCAATTGAAGTGAAATTAGATTTGAAATTAATATGCAACTCATTGCCTGCAGCAACAGCAGCAGCAGCAGCAACGAGGCTCCTTATTTTGATGTTTCCACTTCACGTGCAATAACTTACAACCATAACCAGTTTTAAGTTCACCACAGAGCTGAAATTTTGCCTCTGGGCTCTTGAACATAGAAAACTCCCTGGGGAGTCACTTCAAATACTTCACACCATTGTCCAACACCTGTCTGACGGTACCCACTGTCGCTGCTGAGCAAAGGAAGGGGAAAAAATATTCTCCAGCACTCCAGAGCTGCATGCAAATTACATGTTTACAGACACGCACAGGCGCACAGGCACACAGGCATGCTTTTTATTGCTGTGGAAAACAGATCAGGGGGGGTCTGTGGTGATAATGGTGGAGGTGTTGGTTGGGAGGGAGAGGAGGGGGTGTGCAGTCTACCTGCTTAAACATAAACAAACAACACAAACAAATGCCAAACAAACTCATAAATGCATTTGAGCTAATACTAAGAGAAATGGCTTGTTGGGAAAGAACCTAGCTGTTTACCAGGTGGATGTGGATGGCTGGAAAGAGACCTGCTGGCAGGGAGACTGGGCAAGGAAGGCGGCTAAAGTGTGAATGGTGGTGGACCATGGTGGGATTTGTAGTGGAAGGTTTTTTTTTTCTCCTCCCAGTGTAAATCTGGCAAGTGGCAAAGACACAGAGGAGGGCTGGGAGAGTCAGATAAGCAGATGTGCTGTCACACATGCAAACACACACACAGGCACACACACACACACACATGCACACACACATACACACTAACAGAGGAAGACATCTCCAGAGAACATACACAGAGATGCATGCTCACACATCAGAAATTGTGGCATATAGGTCTTTCCTGCTGGCTTGGCTCAAACACAAACATGTACAAATATCCCTAAGGGCTCACCAAGCACAGAATATTAATATCTCCTATTCAGAACACGCAAACACATATACACACACACACAAACACACACAGAAAGAGAGAGAGGAGGAGAGGCATTCTTATGGAGCATATGCATGTGTGTGTTCATACACATGCCTCAAAACGCCCCAAAATAAATAGCTCACTCAAAATAAACTGTTAATTTATTCCTTGTTCTCTCATGGGCAGATGACACCACAGACTTGCATAATGAACCCAAACACACACACACTCACACACACAAACACACACTCAGAGAGATGAGAGGGGGGAAGGGGGGTGAGAGAGAGAGAGAGAGAGCAGTCATTAACAGTGTGAAATTGGCCTCGGTCTAGGCCAGATGCCCCAGCCAGTCAGTGTGTGTGTGCTTGTTTGTATTGATTTGGCCGTTTCACAGGATTAGTGCAGGCACAGGGGGAAGGCCCCAAACTGACTGCGAGAGCAGTGATGGAGTGAGAGAGCAAGGGAGAGAAAGAGTCAAAGAAAGAGAGAGAGAGAGAGAAAATGAGAGCACACTGCCAGATTTACAAGCAGCACACTCCAACAGGAAATCACCACCCTGCCAGTCCTCTGTGACTCATCCCCACCTGCACACACTATCAAAACCGGAGTACAGATTTAAAAAGCTGTGTGTTTTTTCGCCTCAAAGCTCCGGAAGATTCCAACCCCTACACCCACCCCCCACCAACAACGAGCCACCAACAGCACCTTTTCACCCCACACAGCGCAATCATCCCTGTGTGAGCCTCTTGCAAGGAATCCATGGCGCCCCAGGACGCAAACGTGGCCAATTAGCCTGGTGCAACAACAAGCAGCTATAACAGAGCATCACTACTGTAATTATCCCAGTCACCAACGCCATCATCATCAAACAAGGAATAAATCTTTAGAAAGATTTAATGAACTATGAGGGGTTAAAGACCAGTATACATGGATCAGCTTAAATTTGTCCTTTTCCTTTATCATTCCATATATTTCTTGCATATGCATACACTGCAGGTTCATTTCTCTTGTACATTATGTTTAATTTGTATATTATGTAGATTGTTGTCTCTATTGTACAGTATGGGTTTATATGTTTCTATTTGTCACTTTAATGTATGCCACTACATGTCTAGATGTTAAACATTATGGAGTGTTAAATGTTTACTAAAGCCAAATTCCTTGTGTATGTAAGTATACTAGGCCAATAAAACTGATTCTGATTCTAATTCTGATTGAAGGGGAAACCTGAAACTGATATCTGTGGTGCATCTCAGTGATGAGCAATGGGCAGGCCAGGCACAGTGCCTACAGTGTGGAACCCAAGAAAAGGTGTCTAAATAAGGTAGGTGAATGAATGCATCATTAACAGGCCTCTGGTGAATATCCATTTGACTCTGTGTTCTGCTTGTGTGCATGTTTGTGTGTGTGTGTGTGTGTGTGTGTGTGTGTGTGTGTGAGTGTGTGTGTGTGGAGGGATAGAGGAAAGGGTGTGACAGAAAGCACAGATTGAGGATATCAAAGAATGCACTGAGAGAGGAGGAAGATGTTGAGAGCTCCCTGAAATAACACACCAGGGCAAGGTTACACGTTGGTTTAAGAGGAGCCATCTTTTGCTTTTGTGTGAGTATAGGAGGTTGACAGCCACTGTGAATAACATGTTTTGCTGTACCTTTGACCTTGTAATATAAATGAGTTTGGAGATGGCCTGCAGGGAGATTTTGTTAGAATAAACACCACTGAGAATAAACACTCAGTGTGGAACAGCTCAGTCCTAACAAACACACACACATTTTAGACAGCTCTGGAGGTGCTTTAAGCCAAACTGTATGCCATTATAGGAATATTGCATCAGCAGAAAGAAACTTGCACCCCGCCTTGTTTGTTTTAACCGAAAAAAGGCTGTTTTTGTGGCATGTGTTGCAAACAGGACCTCCACTTACAGGTCTCGATGAATTGCATTCATTTTGTTAACACCTTGTAAACATGTTGTGTTGAGAGGACAAAGACCTTCTTCATGAACACCTTTGCCTGCTCATTGCTGTTCCAGTCTGTCAGCTGTTTGTGTTGGAGGTGAGGGTGTAGGAAGTAACTGTGGTTCTCACCTACCACACCTGTTTTCTGCCCTTAATGACGAACAAAAGACATATAGTGTAACATGGTGATAATGAACTGTTGCAGCACTACTGTGCAGTAGTAGGATCAACATGGAGTCTCTGCCAAGTCAAGCAAATATGACGTCTTTTCCCTTTCCCCCTTGCAAAAATAGAACACGGAACTTAACAAACGTTTGTGCCTCTCGCTCTGTTTTTACCCTCTCTGATATAATGGGCCTTAATGCAACCATGCAGCGACTACAGTGATATATAAAAAGCATGATTTATTAAGGCTGTCCATCATAGTCTGAACACAATGCTAGTGCCACTAAATACATTCATGAATCTGTGAATTCATTTTCATTTTTCAGTTTCTACAGTATTCATTGTCATTTAGGTAAGATTTATTGAGGTCTTACATACATACACACACACAAACACACACACACACACACACACAAAGGTGTCAATCATAATGAACTCCTTAGCTACACACACATCAATCCAACATGTGTGTATTTCTGCACAAAAACATGCAGACTAATGTTATGTTTTCACATATCTGCAGAACTAAATTCTAAATTCTTCATTTACTGTATTTCGATAAGTACAAAAGATGACTTTAACCAGCACAACAGCTTTTGCAGAAGGCCTAATGTACAAGAACACAAATTAAATGTTCTGCTGAAATGGTTTGAGAGGCGTGCAACTCACAGGGGGGTGACTGATACACACAGTAAACGGAAATGGCTAATGACTCTTTGCTAATTTCTGTTCGTTTTCTCTTTGCCGTACTGCAGATGTTGTGGAGGCAAGAAAGGTCACTTGTTAGCTCACATTTCTCCTTTGACAAATGGGCATTTCATACATTTGTCGCTTTCTCGTCGTTTAATTCATTCTTCAGTTCTTTGAGATTCTTACTAGCTGAAAAGAGGAGACATCAAAGTGTGATGTTTGAATATGTGTGTTGCCTGATGTGGAGCAATGAATTATTAATCAGCTGGAGGTCCAATGTCACATTCAGCCTTTGTCCACATCAGGCATGAAGGACAGCCCATGCACTGTTTCACTGTTCTTAGAGAGCAAGACAGAGTGCACGAGGAAGAGAAAGAGAATGAAAGAATGCAAATGAGAGAGAGAGAAAGAGAGATGTCAACATAGGTGATGACAATAAATTCAATTGAGAGCTTTGGGCAGTAATTCTATAACACTCCTCATTCTCAATGTCTACCCTGAGTGGGGAAATGGAGAACGATAATGCAGAACCACAGCTGTGGTGACACAGTATTTACAAGAATAGAGCGAAGAGATTAAGATAGTGCTTTTCACCCTTCCAAAGTATCTTTGATTTATTAGACGCACGAGCACAGCAGGCATCTTGACTTATCAAACACTTTCTGTAAGTGCCAGCTGATTCCAACAGCATGGCCATCTTGCCCCCCTCTCCTCTCTCCCATTCTCCTCTTTTTTGTTTCTTACAGCACAAACACAGTCCCTCACATCTCTCTCTCTCTCTCTCTCTCTCTCTCAGACACACACTCACTCACACACACTCACTCTCTCTCTTTCTCTCTCATACACTCTCTCTCTTTCTCTCTCTGTCACAGACACACACACTCACTCTCTCTCTTTCACTCTCATACACACTCTCTCTCTCTCTCAGACACACACTCACACACACACTTACTCTCTCTCTTTCTCTCTCATACACACTCTCTCTCTCTCTTTCTCTCTCTGTCACACACACAGACACACACTCACTCTCTCTCTCTCTCTCAGACACACACTCACACACACACTCACTCTCTCTCTTTCTCTCTCTGTCACACACACAGACACACACTCAATCTCTCTCTTTCTCTCTCATACACTCTCTCTCTCTCAGACACACACTCACACACACACTCACTCTTTCTCTTTCTCTCTCATACACTCTCTCTCTCTCTCGTTCTCTCTCTGTCACACACACACACACTCTCTCTCTCACACGCTTTTTATGTTTCCTGTTACTTCTCTCCCTTTTCCATGCTGAACATGTGTTGCCTGTGCCTTTTTTCACCACAAGTGTCTTTGATGAACAGCCATGTGAGAGCCACAGATAAACACCAAAGCATATTCTCCCAACCCACTATGTTTATCTGGCTATTTCAAAGCATCCTCCCTTATGCCAAACGCCTCAGGGCACACTATGGCATCTAAAGGAGTTTTTTTAGATGGCACAATTTAGTGGGAGGAAGCATTTCTGTTTGTTTAAATAAGAGTGTATTTTTTCCTTTCTTTAGATATGCATGCTGAGTTGGGTAAGCAGCTTAACCAAGCAGAAGAGTAACTCAAAGGACAAGACTGACCGTTGTATGAATGAGCCAGGATTTCTCAATGACCAATTGACAACTCGCTGACGTCAACGAAACTGGCGATCACAATCTGCATCCAATACACTGGGTGTCATGTTACAATTGATCGTGCCACATACATCACAAGCACTAGGACTTCCAAAGGACACTAGGAATATTACATCATTTAGTGTGACATTGAGAGGTGGTATAGCGGTTAAGGAACCTGGTTGGCATGGTAGTATCCTGGAAATTGCGGGTTCATATTCCAGCTGCCTACGCTGTGCCCTTGAGCAAGGCATTTAACCCTAAATTGCTCTAGAGGAGATTAAATTGATAGTTGACAAGTGTAAGTTGTTTTGGTTAAAAGCATCTGCTAAATGTGTAAATGTAGGCTCATTATCATTAAAGGAAGGGAAAGACCTTCATATGAAATTGAGCTCACAAGGGTTGAGACTGTAGAGATGGCTATGATAATAGCCAATTGTACAATGAACTTTATAAGACATAATATAAATAGCACTTGCATGCTATTTATTTCATAAGGCTATGAGACTTTGAGAATGTTACTGCAAAACAAAGTGATGTTGTTCAATGAGGTTAATTGAAGACTTTGACTGAGGTCCCTATTATGGAAGAAAAGCAGGGTGATCTGCTTAAATATAACAGGCTGGTTTATTCACCTTGTAATGTATTGCCGCTGTGCTGGGAGAGATGGGCCGTAATTAGGGTGGATGTAAAGGTGAAAGGTGAAAGGTGCTAAATCTATGGAAGACATAAACTTGATCAGTGTCTGAACCAGTAACCTCCAAATTACATTCCCCCTCATCACACCTTTCTTATTTGTCCCTGTGCAAGACCAAACAATCCTCAAACAAACTGGTTAGAATTAGGAAAAAAAGATTTGTAAGTCTGCCCTTAACAGACTGCTGGTTCACTCCACAAGTGTCCTCTTGTCTTTAGCGTTCCAGAAAACCACCTCATGCAATTCCCCCATGCTACATATCACTTGGCTTGCATTTGAATAGCTCTCTTTATCTGTGGATCAAAGCAAAACTGGATCACAGATTTATCCTGCTCTTCTGTGTGGAGAAAAGATGAGTTAAGCATGTGTTTATGTAAAAAAAAAGAAAAAATCTCTCTTCTCTCCTTTCAGGTGGGAAAAGCTGTTTTAATTGAAGCTTTAATGTTCACATGCACCCTAGCAGCATAAATATACAGAGTCTGGATATGGTGAAACCCTTGATACTTGCCTAGTGTCACTGACAATACGTCCTGCAGACTAGTTCGCAGCAGTCATGCCAAGACATGTAATTATTACTGCAGGAACACCACAGACAGGACATTGATTTTTCTCTGTGCAGTTGAGATGCTTTGCATAGCTGTTAGAAGGACAGTTGTGCTCGGGCAGTTTTATTCAAAACACTCACAAATGAGCGCAATAAAATGAAAACCCATTCAAGGCCGTCATCCATGTAGATTTCAATAGGTCTCTTCACGCATCATGGGAATGCATCAAATGGTTCTTTCCAGGAAGTGGCTTCAGACAGACAGCAATGAATAAATGTAACACAGTGAACGTGAAAGGTTCCTGTAAGTTCCTGATTCAACTCATAACTCACACCTAATGAGCAATGAAACAGTGTTTTGCCAGAAAGACTCTTAAGTGCAAAGATTTTAATCCATGATGGATTTACATGAAGTGAAGTGTATTAGTGTATTAAGTAGACAAAACCCTAGGAGGATGCAGAGTATGGAACAGGGATGGCAAACTCCAGGGCCTAGGTGTTCAAAATAGTTTAATCTGCATCAAGGTGATCCAATGTTATGCTATCTGTGATCAAGGCCTAGTTCAAAAGTTTCTGGATTACACATAGCAAACCATTGGATTTCCAAATGTGGATCACTTTGATCTGGATTAAACTGTATTGAACAACTTGGCCCAGTAAATACAGATACCTGAAAGTACTTACTTAAGCACTTTGTATTTTCAGTACTTTTAACTTGTAGCTTTGTTATTTCCCATCTGGGAGTGTGTAGACCCGTGCAGATCCTTCCTGGTATTAGCTAGCAGGGGCGGAGCCTATCCCCTGGATAGATGGACAGAGATTGTGTTGTGGACTTTTGACTGGACAGGTGTAAAGAATGAATGATGTGGCATTAAAGTCTTCCTGGCAGAACTTGCACTAAAGCTTTCATTTCTCTGTCTGACTCTTTAAATGACAATAAATGACAATTCTAACTAATTACCTAAGTAACTCTAATGTAACTGGTATCACTGCATCTGTTAGCGCTGCTATTTACTAGCATTTACAAATTATTCCCATAAGCAGGTGTAGAGACTTACACCTCTAATTTCTTCACAAAACTTTCTAAAGTACACTTTTTTGAGAATCTATTTTGTATTAGAATGCAATTCTACATATCTCATTATCAACACACTATTAGGAGGGAAGCCACTTGAAAGGACACCCTACACATCTGGCAAAGCTTTGATGCCCATGCAAGTAAAACCAGTAATGAGCGTAAGGTTCGCCCTTGTACTGTACTCTTGTTGCAGGGCGTTGTGCCTCTGTTGTGCATTTGTGACTTCAATGTTTGCCTGCCTGTCTTTGGCATGCCCTCGCTAGTCTCCCTAGAGATGCCTTAAAGAAGCAGGAACATGCACATAAAATGAATAGAACTGACACTGTTCCTGCCATTAACTTTCATTCAAGGATGTTTCATCCTTCAGTTTGAATTATGAAATCACCACATGTATCACTCTGGAACTGTACTTTTAAATCATAAAGCCACCCTGGGGTTAAAGGTCAAAACTGTTTGAGAGCGTCCATTTGGCCCACCCTTAACATGACACCATATCTACCAACAAAGACAAACAAACAGCTAGGCACGGACACATTCTCTCTCACACACACACATACACACACACACACACACACATCAGAACAGTACATCAGCCACAGAGCATAACGAGGGAGCAAGCACATTATTCTCTGTCTGGTGATACGTCAGTGTCCCAGAGCACACTGTATCCACATCCAAAACAAACTTTCTCCCAAATAGTTTTACTGTCTGTCCAGTCCTGGCGCTGATTCTGTGTGATCTTCACTTGTTTCTAACTTGTTGGTTTTTTTTTAACAGCCATGGCTTTCTCTCACTCACTGCCGGACCAGTGTTTACACAGCTGTAGCCTTGGCGGTTCAATGTAGGCCAAGACATGACTGCTGTAGGGTAAGGTAAGGCACGCTGTAAGAAAGCTGTAAGATTCCCTAACAGCCAATACCACAGTGTGACAGATGCCACAGATGTTTCTGGAAGTGATGTAAGATCTATATTAAGCCTATTTAGTGTCATTATAGGCCAGTTTCCTGCACATAGAATAGGTCTAATCCTAGACTAGGCTCTTAATTTCAATAGAGATCTTAACTGAGGTTTTCTTTTAATCTAGGATTAGGCTTAATCTTTGCATGGGAAAAGTGCTATGTGCAGGTCTGATTCAGTGACCATTAGTGCATATATTGCTGCTGTACAGCCCTGAGGTCTTGTGCCGCCTGCTGTTTTGTGGCATTGTCCATTCATCCTACAGGTGCAGAGAAAGCCCTGACAGTTTGTTGTGGCAACACATGACATAAATCAGTTAGGCCGGTCAGCGTAGCCATTTGTCAGCCTGACAGTCACCTGCTGATCACTGCTCCAAAACGTATTGTCACTCTCGCTCTCTCTCTTTCTTTCTCTCTTTCTCTCTGTCTCTCCAAGAGGCCTCGTACCAGTACAGACCTTGAGAGACCAAAAAAAAAAAGTTGTGAATAACACTTTAGTGAGCGGCCTACTTATTCCACTCACTGCTGTTGACAGAGAACACGGCGCAATTATTTGTCTGTGCCTGTAAGCTCATTAACGTTGACCCAAGGCCAAGTGTACTGTGTGAGCGATGACGCTGATGAATTGCTTTTGTCTTCTTAGACCACTGGAGGAGCACCTGTTTGTGCAAGAGTATCTCTAGTAAACAAGAACATGTAATGAATTTATAAAGGCGTGTTTATATACGTATGTATGATGACATGCATGTGGAGATTTATGTATGTGTGTGTGGAGGCAGTGGGGTGCGAGGCGGTGTGTGGATAGAGCTTCATGTGTGTGTGTGTGTGTGCGTGTGTGTGTGTGTGTGCTCATTGGGCTGAGGAACAGATAAAAGACAATTAGCAGGAGGACGGTGGTTACACGGTGAGCAGCGGAATGTCATCAGGACCTTGAGATTAAGCAGGGAAAAAATCAATTACTGCCTGTCTGTGGTGGAACAGAGGTGTGTATATGGTGGTGGTGGTGGGGGGGGGGGCATGGCCTCTCTCTCCCTCTTTCTATCCTGAATTAGGGAGCTGTAATGGTGGGGTGGTGGTTGGGGCTGGGGGGCAGATCCTTTATTTTTTATTTTTAATTGCCTCCTTAATCTGTCCGACTCACAAGGACATGAGGTCTCAAGCATGGATGAGTACGACAATGATCAGCAATGATCTTGCATCTCCTCCTTCCAATGCCCACTCCTGTGCTCTGCCCTGATCTGAGATCAGTCAGTAATTGTTGTTCACACGTGATATGTCCACCACCACTACAGCTAAAGAAACATCCTCCTGAAAGCTGTTGCAAGCAAGGGACCAACAGGAGTCATTGGTGACATAGCAACATAAAACAGGACAGATAAAGCCTGGGGGTCTCAGTCTGGCCCTAAAAACCCAGCAGTCACAGAACACCCGGGAGAAGAAACACCGAACATCAACCAAGCTAGGAAGCATACAGTGCCTCTGTTCTCAAAACTAGAGCATACACAAACTGACATACAATCAAGCCTCTGCCTTCCTCCCAAGAGGGGATGCATGACCGGGTAAGGGTGGGTGAGCGTGGTGGGGGTGATGTGGGTGAGAATCTTGAGTAGAGGGATGGGATGGGGGGGGGGGGGGGGGGGGGAGGAAGGTTTTGACTATGGAAAAAGTCCAGACAGCTTCTATTAAAGGATAACTAGAAAGGCCATCTGCATCAAGGCTGACATCTGCTGGTCAAGTGGAGATAGTGCAGCACGGTGCACCCCAGTCTCCAGTCTGACTCTGTTTCTGTCTCCTCCTCCCCTCCTCTGCTAGTGTTTGGATGTTGGCCAACCATCGAGATTCTACTCTCTCTCTCCCTATCTCTCTCTCAGACACACACACTCACACATACACACAGAAGTGGCATTTCATATCATGTCATAATGTTCATGTATGCTCAGACAAAGGAACCCCACTCTGAGATATTCTTCTGGTTTGCCCCACATCTCCCTCTCCCTCCCAGTACCCCACTTTCTGCTTCTATTAATAGTCTGTGGTCAGAATCAGACAGAAATGAAGGTACTTTCTGTCTATATGAATGATAAAATGTGTATGTATGATGTTTAATATATAATGTCTCACTTACTAACAGTAATGAGTCACTAATACAGTAATCTAGTTTTACACTGACTATATGACACATCACTGGCAATGATAGGTGCCTTCCTGGGCTGACCAATGAGTTTCTCAGTATTGTTTGTGCCTGAGGCAGCCATCTTTGACAACAGGGCCCCTGGGTTCCTCCTGGTAGGGTCATTCGAGGAAGGTTTTTTTTTCTGTCACATTCACCAATGCCCTTTTTAATAGCATCCCTTTTTACTCATCCTGAGGAAAATCTGTGGCGATTCCACAGCACAGACAGGCCCTGCGGCCCTCTTCGGTAAGCTGCACAAGAGGGACCATTAATCCTCCTCCACAAGTAACTATCATATTTTACCCTCTCTCCATGCTGCTGGCACAGGAAACCTGACATCACCAGGGAAGAACGCGTATTGTACAGGGGTCAGCCACTGTGTGTGAGCCCATAAAAAGGAACACTGATAAAACATTTCAACAGGGTGAGGAACCCTCATAAGATGTCACGTGATCCACAAACACTCCCACACATTTCCTGTGTCTTCAGAAAGTAGGGAAGCACCTGGGGGAGCCCTCTCTCTTTTATCTCAGTCCTGTGAATATATTATGTCTGTGTGGGTAGGATATGTGTAGGGGGATGGGGGTGGGGATGGGTATAAATAGCAATCAGCACAGGCAATTTAACAAAATCTGCATGGTGAACTGGAAGGGGCTACAAGCCCCATGTGTGTTCTCAAGATCTGTCCCGCCATTCTCACAGCCCACCAGATGTGTCCATGAAACACACTGGAGTGCTGTGCTTCTTTGCCTCTAATGATTAACCCTCTTCATGGAATTCCATAAATGGTCACGTGATTTGAGTCCTGGTGGCTGACTGGTGTGAATATAAGCAAACCAATGAAAGTGCTTTGTGAGCTGCTCTGAGATAATCCAGATGAGGAAATGAGAGAGAAAAAAGCAAGTCTATAATAATAACTGGGTTGATTTCTGTTTACTAGCATGGGGATGCACTGTTGGGGAAGAGAATTGGAACCATTGTTCCCATTTATAGCTTTAGGCCATTGAATTTCATGCTGTTGTGTTATTTCCAATGCTGAAAATGTTTATTTGGTTTTATTCAGAGGCAAATTAACATACAAATGCAAATAGAAAGAAAGATGAAGGGGAATCATGATCTCATCTGGCTGTCGTAATAATGGCACATGACCAATGAATATGTTTTATAATTGAGGCTGACAGACAGGAAATTTTACCAGTAAAACAGTGGCAGTGTTTATGGTTTTGACTCCGAGGCACCAGTGTTATAACACACGCCCACACTCAAATCAGACGTCAAAAACACCTAATGCCAGCCTCCATTGGTGTGCTCATTAAGAATCTTTGCCAACAGGGAGACTATTTTGTGTTGTGTGAGTGTTGAATGTACTGTAGGAGAATATGTATAGCCTACACGGATACAGGCGCTAGATGTGTGTGTTCATGAGATTCAACAACATAAATAGCGCAGGTACTTACAGATTCTGTGCTAGTTATAGAATGCATAAGCAGCCATATTGTCATGATTGAAAAGGAAAAATAAATAGACTGCTTTAAAATAAGATAATGCAGCACAAGGTCAAAGAGTACAGGGTATGAACACCAACTTACTCTTACTGTCTGCATCCAGTCACTGACATTAAAAAATAGCTGGCAGGATTGAACGTGAATATTTACAGGACCCTTTTCCCATCAAGCTTTTCATATGCTGCCAGGCTTGTCGCTTTTGACCTTGTACTGTTTGAGGAAAAAGATGTCAGCATGGATGCCAGCTGGTCTTCTCTCCTTGCTGCCTGCAACAGTCTCCTTCTCCTCAGTATTTCTCTGTTTCTCTCAGGTCTCTGGCAAACAACACAATTGCCTGTTGCTGACCTGTTTTTCTAAATATACAGTCCGTGACACAGGTGACGCAAATTTCAAGAGCAGGGGGCCCAGTGCTGCTCCCTGTGGCACCTCGTAGACTTTGTCACACTTAGAGACCTTAAAGTTCATAAGGTTTCATCTCTCGGGTTGCACTCAGGCACTTCTTGTCAAGTGCTTGAAGTGTTAGCCAACTATGGAATATGCAAACTGTAAACACAGATGCAATGACAAGCTGATTGAAATAAACCTGGCTGCTGACCAAAGAGAGATTTTTTTCCCTTCTGCAAACCAGAGCACTTCTTTCATCATGCTGCTTTTGCTGAGGCAAAGCCTTGCATAAACTTCTTGCACTGATTTTCACTAAATGCAAATTGTAGTTAAACACAGAAAAAATGTGATAGATGCCAATTATTTTATATTTTTTCGATCATGATGTCACATAGCAAGTTTATGATTCATATTTATCAAAGCGCCCATTTATGTCTGAAGTCTCTTTTTTTTCATATTGGTGTTTTTGGCACTGATTGAATGCATTCACATTGTCTTTTGTGTTACTAATCCCTTCACGGCATTTCAGTCATGGAAGTGTTTGGCTGCCTGTTTTCCCTGCAGTTTTTCCCTCTCACATTCCAGAGAATCAGCACATGACAGGACAAAAGCCCTCTTTCTCTCTTTCTCTCTCTCCTCTCTCTCTCTATATATATACATACATATACCCTTACCCCAAAGACATTTCTGCTTGCATCATAATTTGTTTGTAAGTTACAAAATCCTTGGAGGCTAGTCTTAACTCAACAGGAGCCATCAGCCAACTTCCCAGCCACCTCTACAAACACACCCAACTATACACATTCACACACACACACACATACATACACTCTCTCTCACTCAAACACACACACACACACACACACACATACATACATACATACACTCACCCTTCTTCTCCACTCTGAGAAGTAGCGAAGGAAATCTTAGCCTGTTCTGAGGCCACTCAAGAGACATGTTCTGGAAGGTGGGTGCATGCTGACAGCCAACTTCCCAGCCACCCCTACAAACACACCCAACTATAGACACTCACATACCCACACTCTCTCTCAGTCAAACACACACATACACACACACACACACATATATATATATATATATATATATATACTCCTCTTCTTTGAGAAGTAGCGAAGGGATTAACTGTGTATTCTCCGTGAAATCTTATCCTGTATGGTGGAGGAAATATTGGCCTAAGCTTGCAGGTGGTTGCTGGCCCAACTCTTCCTTGTGTGATTGGTCAAGCATTGATCATGTGGGGAAGTGTTGCCTCTGATGCTATTGGGTATTTGGACCAATCACAACACAGAATGAGGGTGCATTTTCGCAGACAATGTTACTGATGCTGAGGCTGCTTTCTCTCTTTCTCTCTCTCTATCTTTGTTTATGGGTTTATCTGCCCTTGTGATTTTCTATGATGACGTGCTCTTTAGGTTTAAAAGGGTAAATTGTGTGTTGTTCATTTAATTGTGCTATTGATTATTTCTTCACTGACCTCATCAACATTTGATTAGGATATAAATCTCTATAAAGTAAAATGTATTGCATTATAGAAATGTTCAGTATCTTGAAATTTTGAAAAAGTAGGGTGTACACAACAGGTTTGGACAATGGCTAACCAACATGGTGATTTTTTTTTACATGACCACCAGGTGTCAGGCTCTCTCCACAACATGATATATCAGAGGCATTATATACAAACACACCTAAATGGTTACTCAGTCAAAAGATTTATTACCTGAACTGGACTTAAAAAGCAGCAGTGAAGTGGTGAGAAAATGTCGTCTTTTCTCCACATGCCAAAGATATTGCATTTAGTCTACTGTCATAGAGCCTGAGGTAGGTATGAATCTGATCACCATAAAGTGCGCTGCCACATGCAGTATAGTTGCTTAAAAAGACACCAAGAACATGTTTAATGACTGAAGGTCATAACATTATCACAAGGTATAAGTGGTATTAAATGGTAAATGAGAATAATACAGCGGATAGGCCTATAAGTCATAGGCCTATATTTGAATATATGAATTGCACTATATTTGAATACAGGCCTGCGCTATACAGTAGGCGTAGCCTACTTAGCAAAATGTGATGTTATCGATATCATCAGAGGCCTACCAGCGTCCACTCCATCATACAGTGAATTGATAGGCAAAACAGCCGGATATGAGGGTTTTCCTCTTCCTGTTGTCTAAATCATAAACCGCATTGTAAGCTTTAGATGTCAGTCGGTTCCTAGAAACATTACTCTAATGCGCAAACTTTTGGATATCCTGAAAAATCGCATTTCCTTGTCCCGTCTGTAAGAGCATGCGCGGTTAGTAAGCTTTTTAGGAAGTTTGGAATGAGTTTGTTGTTACCTGGACAGTAACGAGAGTTTTCCCGTCCACTCTCAGGTAGGCTATGTATAAATTCCTTTTATTTGCATACACAGGCACAGGTTTACGTATTGTGGCGTAGATATAGCCATAGCCTAGCGAAAATTAGGCATTTAGAATTGTATGGCAAACTGAAATCATCATGCAGGCTCCCTCAGCCTTCTAAGTTAGCACATGCTAGGTTACTGTTTATATTAGAAACTTTTGGGCTTCAATCATCTGCAAATTCCCAGACTTCTTCACTCAGCCACTGTCACCAATAGCTTTTGTTATTAAGTACTGGGGTCATTTTGATGATTGACCTACAGTAATATAATATAACGTTAAGCCTATGAATCTTCACATTTATGGAATTACATTCTACCCATATTTGAATCTAGGTTACAGAGTTGCTTTTCAGTATAATACATTGTCTCAACATTTTTGAAAGACAATGCTACTTACTTTGTGAATTCCTTCCGCTGCATAAATGTTGGTGACATTTTAGAAAATCTTAACACCTTCACATGTAAAATGCGATGACAGAAAAACTGTAACCAAGTAACCAAGACGTTATTGCTTTATCAAGTGTTGATGGTCTCTGTTTCATTACCCCAGAGTAGCCTAACAGAAGACGTAATCAGAACAGTTGTAAGCTATAGTATTGATGATTGGCCATTAGGCGCTTATGGGCACAACAGTTCTATGAACACATTTCCTGGAACCACTGACTGGAGAGGCTACCCCAAGAACAACACAATTACTAGGACTGTTTTTCAGTTTGCAATCGCACTGCCAGAAGGAACCATAGACTGCGTAAAAATTGACGTGGATAGTTGCTTGTTCAGTTCAGAATATAATGTAATGGTCAGCATTGAACTGTGCACTGATATGGATTGTTCTTCTGCATGGGGCCTTTTGAAGATAGACCTGGCCTTTTCATTGGTAATCAAGGCACAAACCCCTGTCTGGGAGGAGCGCCCAAACAACCCCACCATCCAAATTAAATGTCATTGCCGATTGTGAGTTATTCACACCAGATGCAGACGGTGATGAAATTGGCCTAGACAAGGCGCGTAAATATCATTAATCTTCAGATGTGTTTGAAACGAAAGGTTTTCACAAATTATGTAAATGTGGACAGGAAGACAGCATACCAGCTCAATTGGAGATGCTTGTTAGACTGGCAAGACTCTTAAAGGAGAAGAAGAAAGTCATAGGTCTTATTATTATTCCTGTGTTAGATTATGACTCTGACATGGGGTTCTATTGGCTCACCAGGCACAGGCAGAAATCACTGGCATGTTTACTGGTCAAGAGAAGGAGAATGTTACAGTTATCATGTATCGTGTTCATCCCAGAATAATCATCCCTCCTTTCTCTTGTATAGCCTACACATCACATCTGAAGACTTCACTTAGGTCCTATTTGATCATTCAAAAGGATAGCCTTTTTAGTCTTCTTTTGCCTGAAATGTATTAAACTTTTTAAAACCATAGCACTTATTCCATGTAGGTTGGTGGTGATTGCAATATTAACAGTTTTCTAACACGTAGGTCTAGGCCTAATGCTTTTTGAAACATACAACAAATAGGCTATCTCCTCTCAACCCCTGCTAGCTCTCCATTCTCTGAGTTGTTTGCTGACTTTATACACAGCCCTGGGGGGTATTCCAGGAAGGTGGTTAAATGGCAAACCTTGGAAAGTTTAAGCAGGAGGTAGTGGTAAACCTGCTAATAGAAGAGCCTGGAGTCCTCATTCTCTTAACTAAACAAAGCAGGCTACTCTATTAGCAGCTTTACCACTTTTTCTTGGTTAACTGAACTAGGTTTATTGCTTAACCACCTCCGACACTACCAAAGTTGTGGCTACCTGTCCACAAACAATAACACAGCACTGCATGTAATTTCTCAGGGGTTAATGAAGGAAGGACTGCCTTACCTGATGTGTTCTGTTAGCTGTTTGGTTCAAATGCAAGTTTCTTTGGACAGTATCAGGAAGAAATACTGTGTGAATGGAAACCTAAACAAATCCAATGCTGTTAAACAGTTGCTATGGTTGCCTCTAGTCCTTGTTTTCTCCTGGTAGAGGCTAATGCACTATATTCAAGTATGTTTTGGTTGTGTGCAACAAACATTGCAGGCGGATATTACTGTTGAAATAGACAAACTGAAAATATGATGGTAATTTTATTTTCAACTTCTGCAATGTGTCACCAGCTTTCTCCTTTCCTGTCAAGATGTCCATGATCTCAGAGAATGATTTGGAGCAGCTGGCTGAAATAGGTAAGCTAGCATTGCTCAAACATTGCTGGTTGAAGCTTTAAAGCTTGCACAGCAAGGTTCACCAAAGTCTGAATTTAGAAAGTTTACTACTTACTTTGAGTAAATCAGAATGGCCTAAACCCTAAATCCTAAGTCATGTACCCATGGTAATCATGTACATGTGACCATGCACTTGGAAAACCTCTTGGAGTACCTTTCAGATACCTCTTTTCAAACCCAGAGTGAACAGGTGGATGTGCTACCATGGGCTTACTTACACTCAGTGTATAGTGACTCAGCATTGCAGTCATACACCAAACAGTGTGACCTCACCCTCGCTAGTCGAAGTGACCGACCGACCTTGCCCCGCTGGGGTCATACGAATGACTAGTATTTGGTGGTGCAGGAAATCAGGAAATGAATCACGCCTTGCAGTATCAAACCAAAAGCTCTGTTTTTCCCCCAGCCTTTAAAACTATGCTGTAGATTACCCAGTCAGCATCATGCTGCACGAATCTATTTTAAAACTCAGACGCCACTCCACTCCGGCAGGAAGGACGGGTCATTTTCCAGATAAGGCTGTCTGTGCCTGTAATGGCTTACGTAGAGCCGATAGTGGCGCATTGTTAATTAGACATAGAGAAATGGTCTGACATTCCTTCGGCTTTAAGTCAGGACGTGCCAGCCTGCACTGAGGGCGAAGATGATGACTCAAAGCTGCCCAAACCCTCCACCAAGTCTGACTGCACATGGCAGCAGTCAACAAGAGACTGAAGAAAAAGAAATAACTCCTTGGCCTCTTTATAGCACTATGGTGCTGCAGAGTGTTTCCTTTCTTGCAGTGCTTTGAGGAATGTGGTTAACCAACACACAACTACCAAAACTTTTCGGATCTCAGCAATCAGATGGCCAGTTGGTAAACAAGATTAAGCTTAGAGTAAATTGGGGGTGCAAACATGCTTTAAAAATATCATCTTTCGTCAGAGGAAAAACTAATAAACAAGACTTTTTTTCTTCCCTATTTGCAAAGTCTGTGCTATTATAGTTATTGTCCAAACCAAAATAAACAGTTTTGTCCACTGGGCATTTCCTCCTCTGAGCATGGCCAGTATTTATAGCCTATGTCCTGACCCTGCATGCTTAGTAAATACAGATAGGTTGCACAGATTGACTCAGGGAAACTTTCCGCTTTCTCCCTGTGTGAACATTTTTTTTTGCTGTAATGAAGTCATAAGATGTGAGTCATTTATTGGCACCATCCTTGAGGATTCTTCTAGTTTGGAAGGCATTTGTTGTGATCTTCTGTTGCAATTTTTCTAAAGTGTCATTAGTCTTATTGAGCATAAAAGTCTAGTACGCTTATTCCATCTAAGTATTAATGATCTTCTGATAAATATACGATCTAGTTTGTATTGTTAGGAAACAATACATACATGCAGTTGTAGCCCATGTAAACTGCCATTACATGACCTCACTGACCTCTGTTTTTTATCAATCATTTTGATAATCAATCATCATCATTCTTTCTATTATTCAGAGCTGCAGAAGGATGAAGAGGAACAGCAGGCAGAGCAACCTGTAGCTCCCAATTACAGCGATGCCATCACTGACACGTCCCACCCTTACTATGACGTAGCACGACACGGCATTCTTCAAGTCACAGGTCGGCATGTTTACCTTTTTTGCTCAGTCACTTTCTGGTCTGGTCGGTTTCTTGGTCTGCGGTGTCAAGTTATTTGACTGCTGCAACTGCAAAAGTCTATTGAAGGGAAGCCAGGAGGACAAGATTAACATGTCCATTGTTGTTTCACACATTCTTGATTGAGCTTGCCACTCTTTCACTCTTTTTATGCTTTATGACTGTAAAAGCTATCCTGCCACAATGAGTTAGGCTGTGTGTCAGACACAGGGGGGTTGAGGAGGGCAAGAGAGGAGATTTATGACTAGCAATGAAACTAGCAGTGGAAGAGGAGAGAGAATGCACTATTGTTCCCTTCTATGTCCCTAGATAGGGAAACAAACAAAACCATGTCTAAGGTGCAGACAAAAAGCTTTTAGCAGCTTTCCTGTTTCACCTATCTATGTGGGTCTAGAGTGATGTTATCGATTTTAAGGTTATAGTGGAAGCGAGTGTGAGGAGGGTGAAGGAGGGTGATGGAGTCTGTCTGTGTGTGTGTGTGTGTGTGTGTGTGTGTGTGTGTGTGTGTGTGTGTGTGTGTGTGTGTGTGTGTGTGTGTGTGTGGTTATTTGTTTTGAGAGTGTACGTTAGTGAGAGTGAGGGTATTGTGTAACACAGCTGTGTTTGCAGGTGATGACAACTATGTGTAACACAGCTGTGTTTGCAGGTGATGACAACTATGGCCGGAAGCTCATCATCTTCAGCAGCTGCTGCATGCCCCCGTCCCATCAGCTTAACCACCGTAGACTGCTGGAGTGAGTGAATGACACACAAACCCCCTCCCCCCACACACACACACAGTACATACACTAGATACAAACACACACACACACACATGCAAAAGCACACACACAAATAGACACACAGGAAATGCGATCTAGCAAGATTTTGATTTCACTATTGTATTGTGTATGGTGTAGAATGGACTGAGATTTAACCTCAGTTATTAAGATGCTGCTGTTGACCGTGGCATTTGGTGGTTCTCAACAGATACCTGAAGTACACCCTGGACCAGTATGTCGAGAGTGACTACACAGTGGTCTATTTCCACTATGGCCTACGGAGCAGCAACAAGCCCTCCATGCGCTGGCTCCGAGATGCCTACAAGGAGTTTGACCGAAAGTGAGTCTTTCTTACACACACTCACTCACTCACTCACATTAACACTCCTCCTCGTTTTTCTCTTTTAACTAACCCCCTGAGACTGTGTGTGTGTGTGCTCCCGCCACAGACTCCTATCAAAAAGCCCTCTCATCTTGCACTACAGATACTTTTGCAGAGAGCGTGTCTAAAGCGAGTGATTAATAATTTAGTGCCCTTAATGAGAGAGATTACACTTGGGCAAATTTGGAACCGTGTGGGAAGGATGTCCAGCCAGCAGGGCTCTCAGTGTTTGTGGGTCAACGCCAGGTTCACTCCAAAGAGCGATACAAATTCTGCCTTTAATGAGTGGAGTGTGTGTGTGTGTTGTTAAACAGGTATAAGAAAAACTTGAAAGCTCTGTATGTCGTCCACCCTACAAACTTCATTAAAATCATGTGGAACATCTTCAAACCCTTGATAAGGTAAGTGTGAAGTGCACCCAGCGATCAGTATGTACCTTGAAGTGCGACATGGAGCTGTATGAATTTCATGCTCGTCTCCTGTCTTCTTCTTTCCTTAAGTCACAAGTTTGGCAAGAAGCTGACATATGTAAACTACCTGGCTGAACTGAGAGACCACCTGGGCTATGACCAACTTATCATTCCCCTTGACGTTAAAAGGTACGTTTGGATGTCATTAACAAATCCCTGAAGGAAGGCTACACTGATCAGTCTGTCTGGCTGTCCACCTTTCCAAAAATCTCGTCATTCAGGGCGTTAATCGTTAGCCTCACCCCAATCTTCATCAGCGGCTACTGCAGTGTAACCTGGAGTCACCTCATTAAGCTGGCCTCATTTTGACAGGCTGAAAGTGTGTCAAAGTAAAAGGCCCTTTGTATTCGGGGGCAAAGGGTATCCAGATGTCCAGAAGTGTCAAAATGGTGGAATTAATACAAATGAATGCATTAACATTTTAGCAATGAACTCTGAAATATATGCCAAGCTAAAAAAATACCTTTAGGACTTTGTAATGAGGAATTTAAAAATTAAACATGCCCCATTAGCCAATCACTGTGTACCACTTATACTGTGTGTGTGGCGCACAGAGAGGATGGGGTGCCCTCAGTTGCTCCAAAGTTAAAGTTGCCAGGAACTTCCAATGTCTCTTTTGGTAGCGATAATGGTACAAAGTGATATCTAAATCCTCCTACCACCCACATTTGGGTCCTATTATCCTACAAAAATCATTTCCATGATTATCATGATGATTCCACTGATGATTTTTCTCATCCTGCTGACAAAGAAAACAACCCCACACACGCGCGCACACACACACACACACACACACACACACACACACACACACACACACAAGCGATGCTGGAGGAACCATGTACACTGAGCTCATGTATCTAACAGACTCGGAGCTCATGTTCTCAATAAAATCAACAGAAAATAGAGTAACAAGATGAGATCTGTTCCCCAGTCTGGCACAGTGAAACACTCCATCCGGGTCCCTGTTTGATATTGACAGCTCTTGTGCGTGTGTCCTCAAGAGGCCCACGAAGACTGCTTCTAAGAACAGATGCTTCGGAGCGGCCCACCGTTGTCAGGCCTAATTTGTATTGATATTTGCTGATCCTCCCCGTAATGGCCAATTATATTCAGAGGCAAAGCACGGACAGCACGAAACCGCTTGACTGTTGAATATTTACGACAGAGAAAACATGAGCACTGAGTTATTCTCCTTGGAAACGGGAGGCAGGTGGTTGGTTAGGTATGCCCATGGTGCGGTATGGCTGGCTGGTGGAGGAATGAAAGAGGGAGGGAGGAGGATGTTTGCGTCCCACCCAAGTGTGGGCACAGATGTAGTGTAGGAATAGACCATATGATGGAGAATATGGAGAAATTCTACTATTCTGACTACCATGTAATGTTATGGGACAGTATTTTGGAACTATTATGATTCTTAGCTAAAACCATGGACAACTTGTAGCCTATCATGGTTACTACTAATTGTACTTTTTCTTCCTAGATTAACTAACATAAGGGAGTTTTTCCTTCCCCCTGTTGCTCTTGGGTGCTCCCTGCTGTAAAGTGCCATGAGACATTACTATTGTGAAAGGCACTGTATAAATAGAGTTCAATTCAATGAAAATAACCAGACTTACCCTGGCATTTTAGAAGGGTCCAGAGATGTTTCTTTTACTTATTTTTTTATTGGTTGATGACAAAACTGTTTATTTGTAAAATGGAGAGCTGCATGCATTTGTATTATTTCCACAGTATTAACTCTTCTGGACACTTTATGCCCCTTAAGAAAGAACATTTTTAAATTGTTGACAGTATTAATAATAAGGTCATGTAAAGACTAGTAGCGGTAGTAGCTTGTGGTACTTGTGTTGACTATATGTCCATAACAGGCATGACGAGATACTACGTGCCAGTCAGAAGGGAGGACCACCACCTTCCGTGAAAGTCCCACCTCCACGACCCCCCCTCCCCACCCAGCAGTTTGGCGTCAGTCTACAGTAGTAAGTTCCAACAGTTTCTCCTCGCATCCAACCTCCAGTACATTAAAAGTTCACAAATGAACCTGAATCATGCTGAATGAACAGCCCATCATTACCATTTGTGGTCTTGAATTTTCAGTATCCGTGATAAAAACAATGGAGTCCTTATTCCCCCAGTTGTGAGTCAAACTGTGTCCTACATCAAAGACAGAGGTAAGACCTCTGTCCTCCATTACACTTCCATTCTGACTGAGACAAAAAGGAATCTGTTTCACTTTGGTACAGTCTAACCCAGGGGTCGGCAACCTGTTCGACATGTTGTGCCAAAAAGAACTGATCTTGTTTGTTTGCGTGCCAATCAACAGACCAATTGTTTTGAACTACGTATAATTATGGGGCTGCATTTTCACCATTAAAATTTGTTGAACCCATTCTGGCTATGCAAAGCAGCACTTTAGGAATATGTTGATCTCATTTTAAAAAAAAGAAAGAAAGAAATCATTCCAAATAAATCATTCTAAATTTCATCCATGAAAATGCCCACTACAGGCTGGCTTGTATAATGGGAAGCGCTCTACGCTAATCACTCATTTCAGGTTTGTGCAAATATCTGTAATTAGCAACTCAATGCACTTCAATCATTCTTCTCTCATTTAACAGTTAGGAATTGGATACTGTGCTCTTTAATAGGCCTACTTTTCTCTTTCCTTAGAAATTATTGCAAGCAGAAAGCTTACTGAAAGGAAACGTATTTTAACAGGGGATTGCTGTTCTGTTCAGGTAGCCTACATTTTTAAAAAGGTTCCTAGCAAAATGTCAATCATTTGGTTGATTTTTGTTATGCGAACTGGTTTAATTCTGAACTTGAATTCTGAACACTCCTATATTTGACTGACTCGTCATTTCGTGATGGAGGTTGGACAAATACAAACAAAACTTTCAAAATACAAAACCACACAGCACCATCATATCCATGAAAGATATGCCTGAATGCCCAACTGCTGCACCTTATATAACAGCGTATGAGACGGCCAACCTTTTTCTAATGTCTAAAAACAAAGGCTCCGCACCATTGGCAGTGTGCCAGTGAGAATCCCTCTGCGTGCCAACTGTGGCACGTGTGCCATGGCTTACCAATCCCTGGTCTAGTCACATGTTTCACACACTCCATGAACTCCCTGGGAAAATGACCTGAACTTGCAGGGAGGCTAGTTGCCTTTCCCCACTATTCCAAAGGTGCAGTAGGGCTTTAAACTTTAATGGTGTTCACAGCTGTAGGCAGTGTTGCGTTATGAGCAGGATGCTGGAGCAGCAGCAGCCGCAGCAGCCAGAGCTGGTGTCTTCACAGGTGCCTGCTGTCTTTTCCCTGATCTCTCTCTCTCCTTCCTGCCTTAGGCCTGAACACAGAGGGCATCTTCAGGAGGTCGGCTCGAGTTCAGCTCATCAAGGACATCAAGAAACTCTATAACTTAGGTGAGCTGCAGTGCCTCTGCACATGCGCTCGCTCGCACGTGCACACACACACACACACACACACAAGGACTCAAGTCACCGATGAGGGAGATGGAGACAGAGGAAGGAGGGGAGAGTGTGTCTGTGTGTGTGTGTTTGCTTTTTTTATCTCTGGCTGCCAGGAAAGGACAGATCGATTGAGCTCAATCCCCGCGTGGCCTGGCTCTGATGGCATCGCGCGGAGCATGTCAGTCGTTTGGGCTGCAGATTAAGATAGTGTCCATTTCAGTTGGTGTTCCACTTCATTAGCGCACCAACACCCCCAACACACACACGCACATATACGTACATACACATACACACACACACAATTCCACAAGCCAGTTCCATTTTTGAGCACGCTGCTCTGGTCGAAATTGACCACAGGGTCTTGATGTCATCATGGCACTACAGATCTCTTAAGCTCGCTGCTTATTGTTTGCTTGCATTAGTTAGTGGGTAGTGTCTAGACATGACCCCTACGGTGGGGGTCATTGAATGAAATATGTTAAATCAGATTGTTTTATCCTCTCCTCTTGCCCCTCCTCCCCCCGCCCCCTTGGCCACAGGAAAGCCTGTAAACTATGAGGAGTATGGAGATATTCATGTTCCTGCTGTCATCTTGAAGACTTTTCTCAGGGAATTGCCTGAACCACTTCTCACCTTTGCCTTGTATGACCAGATCTTGGAAATTACCAGTAAGTGCAGCTTATTCTTGGTGATAACCGTGTCATGTTCATCTTTCTTAGTCTTTCTGGTCTACATTTGCATTGTAATGTTTGTTTATTTGTTTGTTTTTCCAGCGGTTGAGAGTTCCCTCCGAGTCTCAACATGCAAGAGCTTTGTAGAATCCCTGGATGAACCCAGCTACATTGTGCTCAAGTACTTGGTCTGCTTTCTGAACATGGTGAGCCCCACCCCTCCCCTGCTTAAGAAATCCAGTTGCACCCAGGTTCCATTAGTCACAGTATCCACTTGTCACTGTTTCCATTCTGGCTCGGAAACTGCCATTCTGGCTCTAGCACTGCATCCCTCTTCAGAACTAGACACTTCAGGTAGACTAGCCACGCGTCTTGCATCTAAAGAGGCTTTCTTTTGGGAGCTGCTAGAGATCTCCTTATCTCTGAAGAAAAGAGAGAGAAAAGTCAGCATTGCGTTGTCTTGTTTCCCTTCACTCGCTTGAAGGGCCGAGTGCTGTGCTGTGCTGCGTAGTGCACCGTTGCCTCAAACCCCCACCCCCCCCAGTGGTGCCGAGTGCAGTAGCTCAGCGTGCCCTGTACCATCCCAACCCATGCTGTGTGCAGGTTGGCGCTAGGCCTGGCACTATATTTCCAAAGTGGGCAGCAGCTCAGCCCCCTGCTGTAGTCAGTGCAACACCCCATGCTGACCACATAGCCTCATCCCTACCCTGTTCCCACAGCAGGACATCGAACAGCTCTCCTCTCCTCTCCTCTCCTCTCCCCAACAGGAAGGGCCTGTCTGTTTTAACAGAACACTGAGCAGGCCTGCAGGGGATTCTGGGATGTAGAAGCAAGCTGGTGATTCTAGCAGAAGAGAGCATGTGTGTATGTGTGTGTATTGGGAGGTGTAAGGGGGATGATGGGGCTCCTGCTGTATTTCTGAAGCCTTGGAAAATGGGGGGAAAAGAAATGTAGCAGTGTCTTTCTTCTTTGTTACTTTATGCTGATGGTTTCCTGGAAGGAAATGAAAGACATGGACTGAGTTGTTGCATTCGGGCTCAAGATAAGAGCTTGTGAATGTGAATTACCAAAAGGCTTAACAGTAGAACCGTCTCTTGATTTGGATTTGTTTACAGGAATAAATGGTTTGTTTTGTTTTCATACCTTTTAATCCATCCTGATTGATCCATCCAGTCTTTTCTTAAGAGTCCATATTCAAGATGCATATTGAGAATGTTGCGCTCGACTAAATTAGAACATCCTCGTAAACGTGAAACGAAAAGGAAACCAAAAATTACCAAGCATCAGTAACACCAGAAACATTTGAAGTCAGCCCTTTGTGAATGTGCCAAGGTGTTACAGCTTCTCTTCCCCCAAAGGGTCTCAATGTTAACTCCACACTGCCTGAAAGGCAAATCAGCCCGCCAGACTCAGACTAATACATTCGTAATCTGCCCCAAATTCTTCCCATGGGTGCCATTAGTCACCCTGACACAAGACAGTTTAATCAGCGAGAGAGAGGGAGAGGAGGTTTAATTAACCACATCGAGCTACCCTAGCGTGGGAGCTTTGAGAACTGTTCTGTTGAAGGAACTGGTGTCCCACCTATGGAGATTCTCAGAGTGTTCTGCTCATTATGGAGAATTCAAATTAAAGGTGCAGTTTATAATTTGTAGACATGTTTTGTCACATTGAGTTTATTGCTCTTCATGATTCCATACTTGCATTTATTTGTTTCCCATCTACTCAAAAGAAAACCATCACTCTTTGAAGTCAAATTGTCAGTGGAGACAAATGAAGTGGCTGAGGCCAAGCTAAACACTATTTTAGCTAATCATCACATGACTTCGAGAGCATGGAGGGGACAAGTGTAACTAAGCAAAGGTGTTGAAATCAAATGTTTGTAGTCCACACCTTTACATAGTTCATATGGCTTGTGGAATGCCAGAGGTCCTCTCTAGCCATGTTCACTTCCTTACAGATCTGACAGTCTCTCAGCCCCCCCTCCAGCTATTCAGAGATTCTGAGGCTCCAGGGAGTCATCAAGGCTTTGATCGTCAGGGGGGAGCCGGCCACAGTGTCATCCATCTCCATTGGTCTCTAATGGTGCCTGCTGCATAAGTGGAGAGGAAGGCAAATAAGTGGGCATAAGGTTATACCCCTGCTCACCTCCTCAACACTGTCAAACAGCTCTGCAAAACATACATTCCACTGAGGTTATGGCTGGCTAGCAAGTCTTTTCATGTTGAGTTGAAAAGGTTAGATGAGTGAACCTAGCCAGGTTCATACCGCCTGATACCTCTGCTCAGTATTGCATTTCGCTTTAGTACTAGTCAGTGTACTCTCCAAAGGCTTTAGTTTCTTAACATCCAATCAGCGAGCAGAAATGTATGGCAGATCCAGTAGGTTTAAAGTTCAAACAAAGTGCCCACCTACCACAAAGTAAACGTATGTCTATCAAAAGTGTCCAGACTCTTTGCACAAAGTGAAGTGAAGTAAAAGAGGGTAGTCCACCAGGCTATATTGAGCCCTGTTTAGGAGAGAGAATGATTTAGTGATATGTATAAGTGACTGTGAGAGCTGGGCTGAGAGAGAAGTGGTCTGTTTTGACTTGTGCTTTGCTGTGCCTACCTGACTGAGTCACCAAGGGAAATTTGTTTTGAGAGTGATTCAGCATTTCCAGTCATCATTGCACGGGACATTGAACAGAATGGGTAAGAGCTCTTGTCACACTTATTAGCTTGAGATCCGGTCTTTATCTTCTTTTTCTATTTTATTTTATTTGACTCCTGAGTGTCTCAAATCTTGCTGATGTCTGTATATCCACAAACTTAAATCAGTTTAATGTATTCCTTTTGCTTGACGTCATTGGACAGAAATCTCATTTAACCATAGCCTGTCTGCAACCAGAAAGACTGAGAAGAAGCCTGTATTTGTTTCATTAACAGTGGTATGCACTGAGTGAGGTCAAGTTACTTACCTTGAGTCTTTTTTTATGAAGTACATGGGGCATCCTGTGCTGTATTGTCTTAAATGAGAAATCCAGTGTGAATAGGTCAATAGACCTGTTGTTCTGTATAAATTTTTCTCATTCTTTTTCCCACTGATAGCCCTTGGTGACCTGGAACATCAGGGCTATGGGTTGATTTACACTGGATTTCTCCTTTAAAGGATGTTTGAATAGACAGAGGAGGAAGATGAGGAAGCCCTCTTCTGGCATGAAGGGAGGAGGATGAGGTGAAGGAGTGAAGCAACTGAGAGTACTAGTAGACTCTTGTCATATATTGTAGATACTGCTACTGCCTCTCTACCAAGGTCGATCTGCACATTCCCCACCGCTCCCACCTCTCTGTTTCATGTGGGAGGTTTTCACAACTCACTTGTCAAGGCTTGCCAAGGCCTCTTGCACCTATTGTGCTGGTTAAGATGTAATAATTGCTCTCCCTGCCCTGTAAGGCATAACAGTAGTTTAAAAGTGAAACTTGTCATAAGGGTTGGCAAAAACAATTTATTTTATTCCGGATGAAATCTGGAATTTTTTTTCTCTCACTTTCCTTCCTCCTGCACTTCCTCAGAGCTCACATTTCCTCTATATATCTTTTTTACACCATGTCTCTCTCTCTCTCTCTCATTCTCTCTCTCTCTCTCTTTCATTCACACACACACACAAACACACATTTCTTGTAACTAAGAAGTTATATGTTACAGTATACTGATCTTGTGAAAATCAAGGCTCATGATTTCCTAAAGGGATATTTTCTGTTCCCAGGTTTCCCAGAAGAGCATAGTGAACAAGATGAGCTCATCCAACCTGGCCTGTGTGTTTGGCGTGAACCTGGTGCGACCCCCTCAGGGCTCGGTGTCGCTCAGTGCCCTGACGCCCATCAACATCTTTACAGAGCTTCTGGTGGAGCACTACCAGACCATCTTTGGCTGCCGCTGTCCGGCCTCTCAAGTGCTGCCCTGATTTGGCTTACAGCATCACACTGCATCCACTGCGGCCTACATCACCACTGCTAGGCAAAAGTGGAAACTCTGTCCCACTCTATCCACTCTATCTCACTCTTATAGTGTGCGCACACAATTCCAATACTGACTGATGGCTGCCACTGGCTCCCTTGCTGACCTGACCTGTTCAGTTTGCCGCAAATAAGGAGGCAGAGGTCTACCAGTATTTGGGGAGCTGTGCATACCAGTCAGATTTTGGCCCCAGACACCACAGATCGACACTCATCAACAGGCCTATCAGATGTCCATCATCAGCTCGGTCCACACACACTATTACAGTGAGGTAACTGTTGCTACCTGACATCTGAAGACCCTTCATCCACGGCCACCCTGGTGATATGCCATTGCTCTGCCTGGGCCACAAGACGTGTTGGAGCAATTTGCTTCCTCGGTTCTATTTGTTATATTGGGTTAATTACACACAAAATGTTTAAAGGGATTGTGAACTCATGTCATTATTAAACAATCTATGTACAGATCTTTCTTTTTTTAAAAATATAATGGGGCTGCTTTTTGTCTCTAAAACACTGTTACAAGAGGATATATACTTTGTATTTTATTTTATTTTCATGTTTTTGAAAGCACTAAATGAAACCTGAGCATGCCTTGAGAAGAAAGAGGGAACAAAGCCCTTTAAGCCAGCAATTTCCATGGCAACCCTTTTTCATTTGCAGCTGTACTGGAGATAACCTTGAAGGCTGGGACGTCAGGGATAAAAAAAAAAAAAAAAAAAAAAAAAAAATTTAAAACAGCACTTACAGTGCAGTGGATACAGAGACCTGACAGGGCGTCTGTGTAAGTGGCTCGTTTTCTTACACAGTGTTTCCCTGGTCCGGCTTGGTAGGCGCAGGGCCACGGACCGACATAAAAAAGCTCTTTGGCCCTTGCCAGGCTTCATAAAGTCAAACATCTGTTGATGTCTCAAGTGACTGGGCCCATTGCAACACAAGCATGTTTCAATCATTTGCTCTTGTCACACATCAAAAGCAACTGTACCAGTGCTAGTTCAGATTGATCAGTTTATGCTTGAGGGGTTCCATTCGGTGGTGCAATAATACTCATTTAACATGCACTTGTTTAACTTGTGCACTTGTTAAACACTTGTTTAACGTGTTCAACATGTTAAACACAGCCACAGGTAATGCCCTAGTTATGCATTCCGTTCCTCTGTAGTGTGTATGTTGTAGTGTGTAAGTGCTAGTATGTTATAAAAAGCATCCAGCTGTCAGTGTTATATCATTGTCTAATTAGGTAATTACAGACAAGAATCAGACCAAAAAAGTTTATAGGATCATGATGAGCTTTAAGAAACACCTGTTGTAGGCAGCCCTGCATGCAGCATCCCATAATAGTCATGGTAAAGGACTGGTGGGGTCAGCATGAACGTCTGAGACCACAAAAGAAGGGTCATGTGACACGCTGTCCTGTTCTTTTCCCTCTTCCATGTCGTCCTCTGGGATAGACAGAAGTGGTGAAAAACAACAGCAGGAGCTAAACTGTCAGAGTGCTTTAGGAGAGAGTAGGAGGACTAGCGTGGGGGGCACTCCGCCAGCAACAGGAGATGTGTGGCTGAGCCAAGCTTGCACAGGGCTAGACTGTGTCTGAATATGTATGTGGGGGTGGGGGGGAGGTGTTGTTTTGATGCTAGTTCAGCCCCTTTATAGACTTCTACAGTTTAATCAGTGACTTATCAACATATTTAAAACCATATTAAAACAACTCTAAAACTCTCTAAAATAAATCTAAAAAGTGGCTAAACTAGCAGAGAAATTGACCCTGTGTTATGTGTCTATACTCAAACTAGAATACTATCTCTTTTCCAGAAAAGGTGGGGGGGACAGAAGGCTGGGGCAATGCTAATGCTATTACTACTACTACTGGCACTTATTGACAAATGGAATCTCATAATGATGACCATGATGTTCCTCTGAATATTTATGATTTGTCTAATTGTTAACTGTCTATGTGTGTGGATCTGATGAAGTTATCACCATGTCTGTATTAAGATGCCTCTAAATGTTTTTTTGTGTTTTTCACACTCACAAAATGGTAGCTTATAGACCACCACAACTATTCACTACTGATTTATAGAGCATTATTTTACACCCACAGATATTTATAGTGTAATATTAAGACTCCAATGTTACTCAACTGCAACAGTTTTTGTTTTTCCTTACAGTTCTGTTTATTAATGAATCAGATTTTCATAAGAACTTGGTACAAAAAAAGTGAGACTACTCTTTACCATTTACCAACTTCCATCAATCAACTTTTAATGCATCATGAAGAAGAGGAAAAAACTACATTGGCATATGTAAGACAAACACTTTCCTATACATACTATCCACTGGACAGTCCCCTTGTTTTATGACAATGAAAAAGAAAACACTACTGCAACAGTCCAAAAGACATTTTTAATCTAAAACTTGGCGTGTTTTCTTTGCTTTTCTTCTCTCCCTTCGTTCTTCGTTTCCCTCATGTTAAAAGGACATTATCAAACATTGCAAGCTAAGTCAGAATGCATAATTGGCAAACAATAAAAATGTTTTTTTGTTATTTTTTTCTGTCATCTTTATTTTTGTACCCCTTCTCACTTTCTTTGTTCATTGATAAAAGAATATAAAAGGTTTTATTTTTTTTTCATCTCTTCTCTGTTCAACTCAGTGTTGCGTGTATTAAAATAGATCTGTATAAGCACTGCACAGTTTCTCCCGGAGAAGATTCTGGGAAATGCGAGGGGGGACCATGACGGAGGCTGAAATGAACCTCCTAAAAGGGTCAATGATGAGTGATGGGCCTAATCCTCCCCCCATCCACCTTTCTGCCTGTTTTCCTTCTTTCTGTCTGTATCTGCAGCTAGTCTGATATGCTGCACAGGGTTTCCTTGAGGCTTATAGCCTTTTTTATGGGCTCTGCTAGTCATTAGTGCGGTTGATCAGCTACCTCTGCTTTTGATCACTGATCCAAAGCCTGCTGCCACTGTGCCCTGATCAGACTCCTCCGGGGGCAGGTGAAGAAGCCTCTCTGTGAAAGACAGATCAAACTCCTCTGGGGGGAGGTGAAGAAGCCTCTCTGTGAAAGACAGAGCTAGGACTGGAATGATATGCATTGAGGAATGGTGTACATTCTGGTATCGGCTTTTGTTCGTCAGCCTGTGGCCGCTTGTTTGTCAGTATGTGGATATCTTGTGGTGCCGTGGTATGGGTGATGCTCCAAGGAGGTCAAAATGGACGAACAGGGAAGAGAACACAAGGCCAAAATAATGATATGCATAACAAAGATATGCAACAATAATAATATAAATTATTATTTTTTAAAGTTTGAATCCAAAAAATGTCCCCTGTTGGAATTGCGATTTGATCATCTGAAACACTGTCATCACAAAAGGCAGGAATTGTATGGTATGACATGAATGTTTCAAAGCCCTTAAATGATATGAAATATTATTTAGGTTGTCAGGTTAGGTTTTTAAAGCAAAGAATGTTGCTCTTGAGATGCTTATTATCTATGTTACCAGAGAGACAAGTGAAGTTGATTTAGGCCACTGACCTGGGGCTACAACCATTGTCACGTACATAGTCTTGTCTCTGTTGCAATTTCATGGTAGATAATGACAAAATCAAATGACAAAGTTGATTTCCAAGGCCAGATCCAGTGACCCCTTTTTTGAGAACTAAGACTTGTTGACAAATAGGTATTTCATTACAGTCTCGTTCTCTGTATTGCATTTTTTCCCCAGAAATACTACACGTAAATCTCAGTGCTGTTTCTAACATCAGTGCATGTCTAAAAAGAGGGTTAAGAGCTAAAACAATAAAAAATGTAATTTACTTTCTTTTTAACTGGGAAAACTCACTGTTTGGTCTTGGATGTGATTTACTAATGAATGCTTTTTTTCCTGAATACGAGGAACAGTACTTTGATGAAGTTTGTGTTACGGTTCATCTATGTGTTCACGGTTATGTATGTACACGCCTTATTGTGTATGAAGACAAAGCCAAGGGGAGATGTTTGTTGACAAAGTGTCTGCTGACCTACAGTAGTCCGCCCTAAGGTTTATGCGAGGGACTTCGCTATAGTTGGATTTGGTATTGGTGCCAGTGGGTCATACTGTGTAAACCCTGTATCTCCAGGGCATTGCCGGAAGACTGACCAAACAAGTTGACACACAAAACTATCCCACCCACAACTAAAACTGTAGTTGATCGGTGTTTGTTTTGTTTGCGTTTTTTTTTAAACAAAAGAATGTGATACGAAAGAAACCCTGGATTTCTCTACTCTCTTTTGATCTTGAGGCAGTGTTCATTTGTATTGACTAGCAGATTTTCATTTTAAAATAAAATACAAAAGTTTTTAAAAGAAAAATGCCACTTTTGATACAAGCACATCTCGCTTCCAGAAAAATGCTGAATTGTTAGAAAGTCATACAAGAAAAATAAAGAATTGAATCAAACGGCATTGAAGTGGTATCAACAACAACAAAAAAGGTAGACGTATAATACACATAGCAAAACCAAAAGGCTGTATAGTAGGAGTTTCCAGTACAAAAAAGTAAGGTTTTTGGCATATTTTTCGTACTGGTGAAGAATTAAGAGGGAAAAAGGTTCAGAGAATGACAGGATCACAAACACACAGGTAAAACTATGGACCTTCAAAACAAAAAAAAATGTTATTTGAAGTGGAAAACTGAAAAAAGAAAGCTCAGATTGAGTATGTGGAGTTACATAACACAGAAGAAAACCAAGGACCTGCATGAACAGTACAACATTATGTACATCATGATCCTCTCCAAAACTTCTCTCCATCAACAGGCAGCTCATGAAAATACTAAATTCTCCACTAAAAATGCTAAATTCTGTAGTCATCTTAAATACTTTGTTCTTTGTTCTTTTTTGACTATATTAATACTGAAAAAAAGTTATTCTCTGTTTTTCTTCTCTCCTTTCTCATTTTTTCATTTTTTTTTTTTTTTTTTTTTTTCGGTTGTTGTTGTTTGAAGGCTCATATGCATCGTACGTACATACACAATGGAAACATCCCTCCCAACCCCTATCCCACCCATTCCCAAATCACCTGAATTCATATGGCAAATATTGTTCATAAGAGAATGAGAACAAATATCTACGCCGATATATCAATGTACAGCTCTTTCCCCTCTCATATGTCTTGTTTTCTCCTAACTAGCACTATTCTAATATTCTCTCCCACTAGAAGCAGAACAAGTCATTTGTCCTTTCTTTTTTTTTTAAAGTAACAACAAAAAGAAACCTCTGGCCGTAGGAAATACTTATTTGATGTATCCTTGACGGCACTGTGATCTGCTTTTTAGAGTCGATAAATACATTAAGGCCAAGAACGATAATAAATTAACAGTAAAAAAAAGAAAAAGTAAAAAAAAAATCTCTTAAGCACTGTAGGTGTTGGATTTAAAAAATACTTGTTATGAATTGAGTGAAGGATGTATTTGTTCTTTTTCGTGAGTTTTAGATCTATAATCATAAGACATAACAGTTCCTTTCGAACAAAAAAAAATCCACGCAAGGTAAATATCGCATATGTCCTTCTTGTGAATGTTTCCATGTTTTTTTAAAACCTCTCTTTGTGAGCGCGGTTGTCAGTCATGTATGTGGATATGTATTTGTGTGTACTGTGTGTATTGGTGTGTGTGTGTGTGTGTGTGTGTGTGTGTGTGTGTGTGACTTTTAAAAAGAAACACTTCTTCGCTCTTCTCCTCTCTCTCTGCGTGTTGTTTTTATAGCATGTGATCTCAGGTGACCTGCTGTGGCGTCAGTTGTTGCCTTGGGGCTGAGGCAGACTCTTCTGCAGTAGCGCACCGGGGACCATAGGGGGAGTTGTGGCAGTGGAGGGCATGTTTGCCCCGCCACTGCTGCTGGTGGGCTTGATCCAGGGCAGGGACAGGAGCGAGGCGCCGGCGGTGGTAGTGGTGGTGGCCGTCATGGTGACCTGGATCACCTGATCTCGCTGGATGAGACGGATGAGGGCCTTGAGTCGCTCCAGAGAGGCCTGGGTCTGACGCTGTTCACCCAGTAGCTTGTCTTTCAGGTCCATGCATTTCTATAGGACAGAAGTTGCACAGCAGAAAGTCATGAATTGTACAAATATGTATGATCTCCCAGTAACATCACAACAGATAAATTAATTAAATAGACATCAGGCCAGCCATAGTTGGAAACTCCTAGCTAAGAAGTGACAACCTACACAGTTATTCATAAGACAGTACATGGTAACTGTCTAGAAATGCAGATATAAATGTGTCTTAAGGCATTTCTGGAGAGCAGACAGATCTGAGATTGAGTGGAGTGTGCAACTTATTTTTAAATTCTCATGTGTTTGCCTGGTTGGTAAAATCCAAAAATGGACAAAGTAGGTGCATAACAAAAGGAAACTGCTGTTATTTGTGCAGTTCTTTATTATAACACAGTGAAACTGTATAAAAGGCTTTAGACAGGCTTAAACTGAGAAATATTCTTAGCTCACTTTCAAAGTTAACACAGATAGGCTAACACCGTTAACATGCATAGGCCTGGAATGCTTGTATCTTTCAGCATCTCGATTTGACCACTGTCACAGAAAAAAGACATGCCTCAGACATCAGAGGGCTCCCATTTCCAAGTATTTAATTTACTCCTACTTTATTGAACTAGATCCCTCTGTTATGATGATCACCTGTGATATTGTTTGTACTGCATGTTCTCTGGTCTTGGTCACCCAGCTAAAACTAGGATGTGAATGTGTTTGACTGTACTGCACTGTGTGTCCTAAAAGCACTCAGTGAGTGCAAACAACAGGGCTATGGATTGATTCACATCAGATTTCTCTTCTAAAGACTCTCTATTAGGAAGCTCTGGGGGGATTTTTTTTTTAATGCCCTGCACTTACTGTGAGGGAGGTGCTGAGCATCAGGTCCTGCTCCTTGAGATGAGCACACTCTTTCTTCAGCTCACAGTTCTTCCGCAGGAGCTTTCTCTTCTCGTCCTCTTTCACTGGTGAGAGAGAGAGAGAGAGAGAGAGAGAGAGACAGAGAGAGAGAGAGATGTCCAGATGAATTTCCCAATGGACTTGGATTTTTTTTGGCTAATTGAAATGAGACGGTTAGCCATTTTGTTCTGTGACTTACTTGTTTTGTGTGTGACGTATGACTGGACAAAGTTGTGTGGCCAAGCCATATTCTCTTTGTTCAGTACCTGAAAGACCAATAAAAAGGGTTGACTTCACACAGTTAAATCATTAAACCATTCAACTGTATGATCAAAGTACTAATGGCTAGTTCTCAGCAACATTTAACATTTCATGTCAAACCAGATTAAAAAAGGAATGTTCAATCAATTTTCCACAATTCTTCATGCATTTAAAAGAACATATTTTGCTACATTGCTGTCTATAGTTCAAAAGTGATTATCAATGGCTTTTCAACCATTTCACTTCATTCATCACTTATTTCACTCAGCTATTGCCCGAGTTTACATGCTGCTCCAGATCTGACAAAGGCTTGTAAACAAGAGACTCGTTATTAATTCAAACTTCAAACATTTAGAACATCAGCCTACAACAGCAGCTAGCACTGATCTGAACACTCTGAAGCACAACAGATGCTCTACTCTGTTTCTCTCCTTACCCACTGGTACAAACCTGCCCAACCAATTCTGAGAGACAGAATACAAACTAGTTCTATAAGGCAAACTGTCATAATTTATTTGCAGTTCTTATTTTGGGTCTAGCGGTTCCAGTTCTTGCTGTTCCAGGTCTGTTCGCTTTAGCTGTCACTGTGTACCTTCTTCTGGCACTTGGGGCACATCCATACACCCTTGGGTGGCGTTTTGAGTGGCGGATGGAGGCAGTCGGGGTGGTAGGCGCGTGGGCAGGAGTGGCATTGCTGCAGCTCACCCTCTTCCTTACACACGGCGCAGTGGTCGTCATGCTCCAGCTCATCCTAACACACACACACACACACACACAAGAATGTTAAGACTCACTGAACTAGTCACAGAACTGCAAGTCTAGCCTTGAAACATTTTCACAATTTGTATGCATCTGACTGCGTCTTTTCATATTCCACAAAAGTGTTTTGTTTACCCCAGTAAATGAGGACAGAAGGAGCAGAAAGGGTTTCTTTCATTTTAATGACGACCCATTTTTTTCCAACTGCTTTTCCCCAGACCCAGTATTTTAGCTCACACAGACTGAAATATTAAATCAGACTCAATCTCCAGACGTATTGAGCGTGCTTTCATATTTTCTTCAGATCTAGATGACAAAGATGATTGGATGGACTACACCCAATCCACACCCGATCGTCAGACATGATGGAGTAATGGTGTTCAAGTCTATTCACTCAATGCTTCCCCTCCTTCTTTCTATCCCTCAGATCTTCGCTCTTGAGGACAGGGGTGGGGGATCCTATTTCTCTCATTAAATAGTTCCCAACTGGAGTGAAGTGTGAAAAACCCCATATGCCAATCAGCAGTCCCTGATTTCAAAAGAGTAGAAAAACCTATCACGGCCAAATTTCAACACATCAGACACGGGGTGCCGTGCAGTGCAATAACCTGCCATTCGTGGCAGATAACTCCAATGTAAGCTCAGTGGTCATGGGTGGCAACCATGCGAGAACAGCTTGATGCCAGTAATGAGAATTCAAGGTACCATGCTGGGCATAGAACATTCTAGAGAGCTCCTTCCCTCTTCACAGGGTGGGGGAATCTTGTGGGATGTAAAACCTATAAAATTTGCCTGACTGCATTTCCTGTTTCACTGCTACTGATGAGGGCTCATTTGACGATGGTGATAACTGTTACTGCAAAGGTGATTATCACCAATTTATTCTCTATTAATGGACTTCCTGCTAACGACGTGTACGTGCAGCGGGTAAATGTAGTGAATCAGAGCCACAGGACAGCTCTGACCAATGAGACTCATGTGAGGCCACAAACACACACACACACACACACACACACACAGGCAACACACAGGCACAGGCAACACATAATCAACCTTTGCATCAATTACTCCTTCATAGATATGAACTTCTAAACACTGATACACACACACACACACACGGTGAGAGTTGTACATACCTTCCAGCACAAGTCCTCTGGGTCTTTTTGCGTGCAGACAGGAAGCAGAAACAATGTTAGTAGCTGACAGTGGACACACACACAGTTACAAGGGTCGGTGATATGAGTTCGTACATGCAGTCTGGATGCTAATGTGTTTGTGAGATAAGCATGTGTGTATCATTGGAAAGGTTAGACAACAAATAAAAGCCATGCAATTGCAATCACTCCACCAAGCTCAAGTGCAACAGCAGTGTGTTATCAATGCAATTATAAGCCAACATTTTCCATTGTGTCACAACCCTACACAGCACTTCAGCGATTCACACAAGAAGAAGCTTCATTGTGTCTAGACTCATAATAACGAACTGATAACATAGCACAGCCCCAATCTTCTACATTTGTGATTCAGATTGCCTTTGTATATCTATGAGAGGAGTTCAACAAGTACGCTGTTGTGTGCTAAATGCATCAGCACTGGCATCAGACAATGGGTATGTGTAGGGGGTAGAGATAGAGAGAGAGGATGTGTGTGTGTGTGTGTGTGTGTGTGTGTGTGTGTGTCTGTGTAGTATTGGCATCATGCCTCCCCTGCATAATTGTATGGGCTGTGACCCAGCTGTGTGGGGCTGATGGCGGGTGGAATGTGTTTTACCTCTGGCTGATAGGAAGAGTGGATTGCTCAGGTAATTGGATGTGAGGCGCTTCCGCTGGCAAAGACAAGAACAACAAGGGGGACAGGCGTTAACTCCTTCAGACGTGGCAAGAACACCAAGAAAATCAAAAACACACCACTGCCCTAAACACTTACACCCACCCCCAAACACCAACACCCAAACTGGATGTAGCACCTGATAGCATGGCTTAAACTGAGTGGGGGGTGATATGAGAGCTGACATGCACTAGCTTTGCCCTTGGCCGACTTGAGAGGAAAAAAAAAAGTCTTTGAGATAAGCTGTTCCAAATGTGCTTAGCCAGACCAGACATATTAGTGTGTGTCTGTGTGGGTATGCATGTGTGTGTGTGTGTGTCTGTGTGTGTGTGTATGCATGTGTGTACATTTGTATATGTTTGTGTGTGCATGTGCTTGTGCATTTATTTAAGTGCGTGTACGTGTGAGTATGTATGTGTGTTTGGGTGCATGTGTGTATGTGTGTGTGTATATGCATGCATGAGTGTGTGTGTGTGTGTTTATGTGTATGTGTGCATGAGTGTGTGTGTGTGTGTGTGTGCGTGCGTGAGGCTCACCTCGGGCTCAAACAGGCCACTGTAGGCTGGGTTGGCTGTGCTTCTTCTCTTCCTTTCCTGCCTCTTGGTCTGGAGTTCTGCCCCAGCAAAGGAAAAAGGTAAAGCAGAACCCCATTAGGATCTCCCTGCCAGAGGCATAAGCTGTGTGTTCTCCCACTGCTCTCCCCCTCTCTCCTAGTTTCCCTCAGAGAAGGGGTTACTTAGTGGTCACAAACAAATTGATTCTGTTCTGGCAGTGTGTTGAGATTAAACATTCAACACTTTCCTGACGGCGAAGCTAAACCATCGCTCAAAGCTCATTCATTTCCCGCATAATTCTAGCCTAATTCCGGAGAGCTAAAAGAGTTAGCAGAACTCACCTTCCAGATGCTCTGTGGTGACCAGGCCAAGTGCGACCATGAAGGCAATTTTCTGCAGCCGGAGAGAGAGAGAAGAGTCAGAAAGGGTGTATGGACCAGACAAGAAAGCAGCACAAAGTCCCAGATGAGAGCGAGAAAGAGAGAGTGAGAGAGAATGAAATGGAAGGAAGCAGACACAGAAAGAGAGAATGATGGGAATGCTGGGAAGACAAACGCCACCTGAGCCTTGGCCGCCTCCACCCTACTGATGTGATGTGGCGGCCGCTCCCCTCTGGTTCCCCCTTTCTCACAGCTATAACTCACACATCATGACCCAGGCACAATACACTTCACTAGCACACAACCCTCTGCTGTCTCTGTTGTGCTTGCTTGTCTACTCCAAACTGCCTGCTCATGAATACTGCATTTAACTCATAAAATATGGACGAATGTCCACTGAGTTTGATAGCTACAGATAGAGCATATCACATTAAAAGATACGCATGATTTTAGTTATATACCCATTACATTAAAGTAATTTCACAGATATTTGTGCTAGTTAGTAACACAAATGCATCCAGTGCTATTGTACACTATCTTAGTTTAACTTCCGAAAATGAATTGCTAATCAATTAATAATTAGCTACCAGTTCTGCCCTAACTATATGCAAGAGTAGCCTGCTGCTACTGGGTAGTTTATTGCAGAAGCTACTTTACCTCAGGGTCCAATTCCTCTTTTTTCTTGGCTGGTGAGGCAGGAGCGGAACTAGACTCAGATGGCGATTGGCTGTTGGTCTGAGGTGCTGGCAAATCCTGCGAGCCGCTTGGGACCTGGGGCTGAATGATGATCACCTGAGAAAACATCAGGAGCAGCCACACAGTTATACTACAGATATATTCTGTGTCATCCACCTCCATAAAATACTGTCTCAGTCCATACCTCATAAAGTTCGATGCTAGAAATATAATGCCATGAAAAATGTGACTTTAACAGATTGCCTACTGCATCATAAAAGTTTTAGTGTAGCTTATTGCTAAACTCAAAGTCTTTTCAGGCAGCTATAGTCTAGGTTACAATATGGATGTAGTATTATGACAAGGTTAACTAAGATTAAAATTAGGGTCTTTACAAATGGTTTCCCTATCAGTATATTTCATATTGTACATGGCTCTTGCCGGCCAGGCCCTTGACCCAGTGTGTGTCTATGTATGTGTGTGTGTGTGGCAAATGGGAAGCGAAGGTGACAGTGGTAAAGAGTGGCGCTTCTCATTTTAATGACGTCCTAATGAGCCTCACAAATCTTCACCCTGCACACCCCACAATCACCCCTGGCATTTTTCATATCACACCCAGATGAATTGCCCCTGCCTGACTTCCACTGGAAGGTTGGGCCACATCACTAATATGGGCCAGATGAGACTGTGGATGCAGAAAAAAAACTGGTATGTGATTGGGTGGCTTAACCTTGGCTAGTTCCCTTGTCACCTGATGACGAGTCACCAATGCCAAGATTGAATCAACCAATCAGAGCACAGATGTTTAGCACAGGCAGGTGGGCTGACGGATCTGGAGCTACGGGTCATTGATTTTGGAATCGGGGGAGTGGTGTGTGAGTGTGTGTGTGTGTGTGTGTGTGTGTGTGTGTGTGTGTGTGTATCGGGGGGGGGGGGGGGGTTCAAGTCTAGTGAGAGGATTATGAAAAGCATTTATCCGCTCTGTGACATTGAGTTGGTCGTGTGGCAAGAGTCTGAGAATGCCACCACAGGAACCTTGTGCTATGTATGTCTGTTCATATTTTGGGAATGTCATGCAATTGTGTGTCATCGCAAAGTAAACCCAGTGGGTGTGTGTGAGATAGGTGTGAACTGTGAATCACAAAGTGATAAATGACTGTGTGTTCAGTGACTGTAGGCATGTGTACAGAGAGAAAGATAGAGGCAAATGAATACGTCTTTGTATACATGGGCTTCCCTCATAGTGTATGCGTTTGTGTTTACTATATGGTACTATATGGTATATTATACGTATCTAAAGTGTGTGTGAGTGTGTGTGTGCCAATACCAACAGGTCTGTAAAATGCGTGCAAGTGTGTCTATGTGTAAAGTGTGTTGGTACATGTTCTCCTCACCTTATTGTCAGCGCTGAACAGCAGAGGCTGCACCTTCACTGCCTCGCTGACCGCTGCCACCCCGTTCCCCGCTGCGGTCGGCGTGGAGATGATGGCGTAAGCCACACCCGGGCTGGTGCCGGCGCTTCCCGAGGACACGGCACCAGCCGGAGGTGTGCTTGGCACGACAACTGGCACAGCCGGGGCAGCTATGATGGTGGTGGTGGTGGCAGCGGCGTTGGTCTGCGGTGGCAAATGGTCGGCCTGCTGCTGCTGTTGCTGTTGCTGTTGCAGCTGCAGCTGCAGGCGGTCTGGGCTGAAGGTGCAGTTGGCGGTGGGCAGCGCAGGGGGGCCCTGGCTGCGGGGGCTGAGGGGGAGCACCACAGTAGCGCCACCACCGCCGCCGCTGGCGTTGCTGGTGATGGTGCTGCTGCTGCGCGTCAGGCTGAGCGGCTGCACTGGCTGTACCGGTACCGGTACCGGCTGGCTGGACTGCTGCTCCTGGCATGGGCTCACCGGGAGGCTGTCTGGGATCAGGGTCTTTGGCCTAACCTGAGGACGGTTGCACAGAGAGGGGTCCATTTCAACCAGGGCAGTCAGGAGTTAAAAAAAGTAAAACATTCTGTGACTGTGACTTTTTGAAATCCTAAAGCACACATGCCTGCTTTCATAGCACAGAAAACTCAATTCAAAGACAGAGACTGGGTAATTGTAGCCCTTTACAGTTTCAATAATTCAGTAATTATCAAATCAAATTATCAAATAATTCAACAATACAGTATGGAAATTTAAAAAGTGCAACAACTTACATATATAATGTCATTTTACTAAACTAGGAGCTTATATTTAATCACCTGTGTAAGTATTGTTTTCTAGTAATACTTTCACCAACCATCTGTGCAGATGTTTATGATGAGGAAACATCAAGCAAAATCAATGCCCTCCACACAATTTACATTTTCACAAAAAAAACACCAAAAAAACAAACAAAAATAAAATAAACCACCACTGCCAATGGACATGCAACATGCAGCATTAGAGAACCAATATGTCTTTGTTAAGGTCACACTTCTCTTTTCCATTGTGGTCAGGAATTGAAAATAGTACAGCTCAGGTTTTCACTCTTCCACATACTGGGGCTATGTGCTTCACAAATTCTAAGATGACAGTACATCAGTTAGAGTGTAATGTGTTTGTTGAGGGCGTATGAGAGTGAAGATCTGTATTTGTTTGTGTGTGTGTGTGTGTGTGTGCACACATGCTGTGAGACCGTATGTGTTTGATCCCAGAGTATCTGAGTCATTGTTTTGTCTGTTCAGTACGTGTCAGTGGCGTGCCAAACCAGGCCCCTCTTTTTTGCCAGGGACTCTACTGCCACCTAGTGACCACTGAGCAGCCCTACACCATCCATCAGGGCCCTGGCTGGCTGGCAAACACTAACCACCCCCCAGCTTCAGTAACATCTTCTCCAGTGATCCAGCAAGAGCCGTGAAAACAAACAAGCTGCGAGTGGCAGAGAAAATTAATTGAGTTCAAAGCCCCAATTGGGAGATGCTGTGGCATGTGTGAAGCACAGAGTCCTGCAGATTTATTAGCCCAGACGATTTATCTGATAATCTGCCAGATTTGGCCTCCGTTGAGGCCCGCTGAGATTGTACTGACCACGACCACACCATCAGAGCTGCCCTGGTGTCTGTATTTATTCTAAATAAAAAAAGTGGGCCATCTCCTGTCACAGTGCTCTGTGTTGGACTGGGTCTTTTCAGAGCAGTTTTGTGTGGTTTTACAGGGCAGTAAAGTAGAGGTTAATAGAGGGGTTTGATGCTATCTAGAAACAAGGCTGTGCATGTGTGGGAATGCATGTTCCCTCAATGTGCACTGTTTTTAAATTTAATTTGTCATAATCTGATTCTGACATTTAATCCAATAACCCCACATAATCTATGGCATATCTAGGTCATGTACATAATGTTGTCCATGGGTTTGTTGGTGTTTAATCAGGAGGATTAATTCAGATTCAGATTAATTCATTTTTCTGAGTGCATTATCTTCTGTATTTGTGTATGAACATGTGTATGTTAACTTGTTTGTGTGTGCGTGTGTGTTTGTGTCTGTGTGTCTGTTTTTGTGTTTTTGTTTGTGTGTGTGTGTGTATGTACCTGAGGTAGCACTGTGGGCGCCTGCCCTGCCAGCCGGTGCAGAGAGCTGACCTGAGGCACCTTAATGGGCACAGAAGTGAGTGTTCCCAGCATCTGAGAGAGAAAGAGAGAGGGAAAGAGAAAGAAACAGAGAGAGAGAGAGATTAAAACATGTCTGTCGTGATTTAATGACAACAAAACAATCTGCTCCACTGGTAAAGGATAAAAAGTTGCAAAAGTTTGAAAGAAACTTCTCCTTTGGATGAGACAATTAAAAATATATTTTATTTTGTACAAGCAAACTTTTCAGAGAATCTGGGTCTGTCTGTAACAAAAGGGAGGAAAAACATCCCTGAAAGTAGATTTTATTTCTTCACAGCAAATCACATCATCTCACTGCATCTCTGCTGTTACATTTCCTGTACGCCACATGGCGTTTTTAGGACAGCCCTTGTACACTGACCTGACCTGACGGCATCCCTATTTGATGTGATGTCCCTCTTACCCCGGTTAGAAAAGTAAGCTATAGGCCAGCTGTGTCTGCGACAGGTGATTACGCAACCCTGACAGACTCTCCACTCCAACAACAGAGACCAGTAATAATGAAAGGGAAGGCAGGTCAGCGTGTCAGGCAAGGCTACACTATTAAACTCCGGCACACTAAAGCCTTGAGCCTCAGGCACCAGGTTTATTTGTTGCATCAGGCATCCATCCTGTATGTATTATATGTTTATATGTATAAATGCTGAGAGTGTGCTCAGTAGCACTGAGCCTTGGTCAAGATGCTTTCTGCCTGGCTTCATCACCGAAACTGTTCTAGGTTTTTAGTTCATATCTATTGCCAGTGTGCATGTGGAGGCAAAGCCTCTGATTGTTTGCTTTGCGACTTCGCTCAGAGAAAAATGGAACAGGGCACCTGGGATTTGTAAGCACAAGCATAGTGCACTGCGAGGGCACTGCCTCCTCTACTGCTTGTAATGTAAGTTATGTAATGCTACCTGGGATGTACGGCACTTTGTTAATTAGGTTAGGGCGCCACGTTAGCTAGCTGTGTGATGGCAGGGTACGTCCTCTGGAACAGTGAGCAGAGTGGATGATGAACGACTTGACAGGAGTCAGGCTATGATTGCTGTTGGTTTTGGGGCAGGAGCTGAGGCATTAAAGCACACAATAGGAATGCATTGTGTCAGCTAAACTCTCTCTCTCCCTTCTTCTCTCCCTCTCTCTTCTTACTTAGCTTTGTCTTTATTACCTCCGCCAAGGAGGTTATGATTTTGCCAGCGTTCGTCTCTTTGTCTGTCTGTCTGTGAGCAAGATAACTCAAAAAGTACTGCACAGATTCAGATGAAAATCAGACAATGTAGGCATTAGGACAAAGAACAGATGATTAAATTTTGATGGTGATCCATAGCACAGTCTGGAATTTATATTGGGTCAGTGACCCTATATTGCCTTGGCGGTGGTCTGCGCTCTCCGAGTGCTTTTCCAGTCTGGCTTTATCTTTATAACACATTACATACACACATCTCATTCACTGTTGAAGTTAGTGTTTGTCTTGTTTTGTTAGAGAATGCTACACATTCTCTACTCAGGGGTTTTAGCATGGAGCAGAGAGAATTTGTGAGACATTCTCCTCTTAAATCTCTGACAGCTTTGGCCTGCATTATGCCTGTCACAATCCACCTGGCATGGACCAGTCACGGGCATCCTCCTCTCTACCTGGCACAGCGCCTCAGGAAATGCCACACCACACAACGCCATCCCACAGTGCACAGGTCTATCGTGCACTGTGGTATTCCGTGTCCTGTGAATGATGACTTGCATTGGGTAATGTGAGATTTAGATGAAGGCGAAAATGCACACAGGAAAGAGGGGGAACAACAGAGAGAGGAAAGGAAAGATGAGAATGGGGGGGGGGGGGACGAAAAGGGCAGCCGAGATCCAATACAGCCAATAGCAAAGTGCCCACCCCCTTTTCAGACTAGTAATTATGTTTCTATTAATACACCAGACATGAGTGTTGTGAGAACTGTCTGACCTTTCTGTGCGTTACATTTGTCGTCTCCCGCAGTATTGCTTGCTTGGGCTGAATACACACACACGCACACACACACAGACACTCACATTTATACACAGACTTCCTCCTTGAAAAAAGCCTTCAGCAAAGGTGCTTCAGAGGGGCTTAATGGTGTTTGCTTGCACACAGGGAAATTGGTTCACCTTAAACCTTCACTCCCATTTAATAATCAGATGCCATCTCCTTAATATCGAATACCACAGCCCAGCGGCATCACTTTTATTACCATTCCCCAAGACTTCCCTCTATGCATTCATTATAGGACTTTACCTGCAGCTATAATAATAACATGGAATTATATGACAATCTATATCAATATATATAGCATATTATATCAATAGGTTCTTTATTACATTGCAGCTAGGCTTAGTATTAAATACATAAACACATTTATGTTGCACTTACATTCAGCAAAACCTAATTTTGAAACTGTATTTTTGTGTAATTTTGTGTAATTATAAGTTGAAACTGTCTCAGACGATCACCTTTTTCACTCGTTTTTTGTTTTTAACCTTTTCATTCCTGCTTTCAATTAGCAATGTAGTGTTTTGTGACCTGCAAAAACAAAGTCGCAAAAACGTTTGGACAAAAACATCTGCTAAGTACAGTAAATAAAAACATAGACAGAGTGTTCAAAAACAGGCGGAAGGGTGACTGTTAGAGCTGCCTGCTGTTAGGCATTGTTCTTTGAGGTGCTCTCATGTTACAGCAGGAAGTGCTGTCTGGATCTTTTGTCCTAATTCCCCCCGATTTGAACAGTACACACATCAACAAGATCCCACGAACAGATTGGGCCCGACAGCAACACCACTCAACACATGCTGTGCCATGTAACGTGACACTCAAGCAAAGCACAGACTTAAAGACACTCACACGCACGCACGCACGCACGCACACACACACACACACGCCCACTCTCTTTCTCAGACACACACACACGTACACACACACACACACACACACACATCACCCTGTCAATGAGTTTAGCATGAACAGACACCAGTAACCACTAACACGCCAAAGTAGTTTAATAACGTAACAGCACTACACTGCCCAGGCCACTTTGCTGACTCCTATCTCAGTCTGGGCAAACACACTGGGCAAACTGCTGCTAGCGTGCTGTCTTTCAGCACTGGAATGCTTTTTTGAATCAGTAATATGACTGTGAAAATGGCAATCTTGGGTGAGTCTGATTTCACCCAAGGTCAACAGCCTATCACACGAGTCAGGTCGGAGGGGGATAACCTTCGCCGAGCGGATGCTTGCCGGCGCAGATGACGTGCAATGTTAATGACGGCGTAAATGGGAAAGTGTGTTGTGGTGATAATTTAGCACACTGATGGGCTGTCGCAGCAGCAGCAGTCGCAGCCGCAACCACCAATGGTGGTGAAATGGAGGTGAATTATTACAGGGTCTGAGATGCAGACTGAAATGCACAGGGCTCTTTTTCAATGCATATGAGGAGCTGGGCTGTGCTGTGGCTGTTTCTCAGCCCTGACATTTTAAGGGTCAGGTTTTTTTTTTGTTTTTGTTTTTTGTTTTTTTAAACCAAGTGTTTTGTTTATATGTCCTGTGCTATCTGTCTCTCTTTCTTTTTCTATTTTTCTCTCTGTCTCTATCTGTATCTCTATCTCTCTCTCTGTACCAGCTATTTTTCTTCCAATCTATCAGTCTCCTCCTCTTTATGATGTTGTCTTTCTCTCCTCTTTGGATAAAAAAAAACATAGAAAGAAAAGTGCAGAGGTGAAGTTTTCAGCAACCTTGCTTTAAGTCTATTTTTTCTGGAACAAAATGTGTGTGTGTGAGTGTGTGTGTTTGTGTGTGAGAGAGATGGAGAGGATTGGGGGTGGGGTGTGTGTATGGGGGGCAGGGGGTATCCAGGCCTGTTCCCATGGCAACAGCCAAGATGAAAATCCAGGCACTGCAAGAGCATTCATTTTCGTAATTGTGGCCCCCTTCTTCCCCTGAAACCCAGCATGGACTCAGAGGCCTCCTTGCGTGCAAGAGAGACAGAGAAAGTGAGAGAGAGAGAGAGAGAGAGAGAGAGACTCAGTCACAAACTTCTTTTTTTCTGTCTTTCTGCTTTGCTTTCTTTCCCCCCCATCTCTCCAAGTGTCTGTGTGCCTCTTCCTTCTCCTCTCCAAACAATGATTTAAAAAGACAAATCCCCAAACTACTAAGTTTGCTGCACAGCAAACACCCCCATCCCCAGTGTGCGCACACACTCACACTCTCATGCACGCGCACGCACACACACACACATTCACAAAGACAACCACACTGACCAAATGTGTGAGACAGAGAGGCGGCGTGTGACTGAAATTCTTCTGTCAGTGATGAGAAGCACAGAAGTATATGGTCTCTCTATCCAACTCACGCCTACCTGCGCTGCCCTCTAGCTATGCCACCAGAACCCATTATGAGCCAGACAGAGACGGAAGGAAACAGATTGAGAAAGAGAGATAGAGCGATAAAAAAAGAGTTGTGGTTGGGAGGAAAAAGAACGAGTGGGCACATAGGTTTTTCTCTTTTATCTGTATCGTTCTGTCTCTTTTTTCAGTCAAAGTGTCAGAGCCAAGAGAAGAAAAAAGCAAAAGGAAAGCATTTAGTCTTCTCTCTCCACCCTGACGGGGAACTGAAAGGCCCTTTGAGCTGTTTGCTGCTTTTTCCAGTGGTACTTTGTCATGGCTGAGGTGTCTGTTCTGGCCACAGGCTGCAGACACAGAGAGAGAGAGAGAGAGAGAGAGAGAGAGCGAGAGAGAGAGAAAGTTGCCATATCTTATCATGCTGTTCCCTCCATTATGTGCATCTGCCAAAGGCCCCTGCCACTGCCTACCTCCCTGCTGGCTGACATTCACCAAAAAGACTGATGGGAAAGGTGGTGAGGTTTCAGATTGTGCTGCGGGCAGCGTGACAGACAGCATGTATAAATGGTGAAGGTGTGCAAAATAACCATAACCCTAATGATAATGCTACACATATACCTACCTCGAGAAACAAGATATACAAGTTCACCGTTTTTAAGAAGCAAGGTGCCAGATGTTAGTCGTAAAATACTGAACTACAGTATTGATTCAGTGCATCACATTCCTCCCCTTAACTTATTTCTTTAATATCTGGGTGTGTTTAGTGTTTAGCATATCCCAAAAGCCATAGTGTGGGGAGGCCTCCATCTGGATCTGTTTGGCTTATGTAACTAAAACAGACGCACCACTGCAAGCAAGTAAATAACGAGAAAATAAACTAAAAGGGAGAAAAAACATCAACACATTTCTCGACATATTACTGTGTGTTACGGTGTACGCATGGAAACAGAGTAGTGGCCCTTCATTGACATGTGGACCTGCGTTTGCTTTCATCTGGTACAGAAATTGTGCTGTTGTAGCTAAAGTGCAGTGATATACCCTGTGGAAATGTCAGCTACCTACACTACCACACTGACCTATTTTGCCACAGGAAAGCTTCCTGAGCGGGGGATCTGCGTGAAGACAAATGGAGGTGGGGGAGAAAAAGAGGAGGGTCCTGCTTTTCTAGAGAAGAAGAAAACATCCAATGGGATCTATGGATTTGTCCTTTATGCTGCCATGAAGGGCTACATATTTATAGCAGGATAAAGGCAAAGACAGCTGCAAGAAGGATGAATATATGGATGAAGTGCTGGATGGATGGCTGAGATGGCGAGACATAGAGAAAGAGACAGATGGTGTAAAATAGAGGGATACCCTTCCTACAGAGAGAGAGAGAGAGAGAGAGAGAGACTTTACTAGTGATGTATGTGTGTATGTGTGTGCTGTGTTTGTTATCATTTAGTCTGTAATCAGGGCTCCTCACAGGGGGGAAAGAAATGCACACACAGCAGAGAGGGGGAGAAAGAGAGGAAGGATGACAGCAAGAGAGAGAGAAAGAAAAGGAGAGGATGAAGGGATGAAAGGATGAAACAGTGAAAAGAGGGGATGGCAGAAGAACAGATGAAGACAGGGAATGTGAGATAAGGGGGGAGAGACAGAGATAGATAGATCTGGTGAAAAGCTATGGATCTATAACAGACCGATTTCATGGACCAGACACTATTTTTCTCTCTCTCCCCCTCTCTCTTTCCTTCATTTATTTATCTCATCTCTCCCTGTCTATTTCTTTTTTTTTCTTTCCAGAGGTCTGAATCCTGCGCTTCTTCTCTTCTAACAGGCTTTGCTCTCTGATCTTTTTAGATGTAGTGGCGGTGAATGACAGCGCAGGGCCCTGACACACCATCACCACAAGACGCTGTGAACACACACCTGTCACATGCCAACGTGCGAGAGAGAAAGACAGACAGAGTCTCAGACAGATCCACAGTGTGTGTGAACATGCTTGTACGTGTGAGTGTTACTGTCTATCTGTGTGTCAGTTTCAGTGTGTGTGTGTCTGTGTGTGAGCGTCTATACACGTGTTAGTGTGTGTGTGTATGTGGGTGTGAGTGTGAGTGTCTATATCTGTCTGTGTGTGAGAGAGAGAAAGAGAGTGAATGTGAGTGTCTGTGTGTGTCTGTGTGTGTGTGTGTGTGTGTGTGTGTGTGAGAGAGAGAGAGAGTGAGATGATGTAAAATGACCTGACAATATTTCAGTGATTCTAATGGCAGTCAGCGTGTACTCATACCACAATGCACCTTCGGCACTTCAACTTGTCAATCAAAATCAATAGGGGAGAAGAAAGTAGGCTACATTTAACTGTTGCTCTCAGACAGAGATCTGATATGGCAGTCTCACTTTGCAGCCAAGCTTCTTGCTACTGGGACACAGAAGTACAAGACAGTGCCACATCACAAAAAATCTGATCTAGGCCAACCTGTAACTATTTCCAACTAAAACTAGTGTTGTTTCCATTGTACTGTAGGAAAATAGACTTTGATTCCCAAATGTGTTTAGGCTATGCAGTAATGCAGTAATGACTGAGACTCCACCATTCTCAAGCTTGTTTCTCTCCAGTCTTTCTCTGGCCTGATCTGGATCCGACAGGAAATGACACGGACAAAGATGGAGACTAGAGACTGAGAGTTTACCCAGGTGGTTTCTGGACACTGAGCCACATATAGTTATGGATGCTACTGGTAGTACCCCAATGCCCAAAGGCTGCCCTCAAATGTGATCATTTTGACCACTCACAGTCAGTGATGATGGCCAAAGCGCAGCCTGTATCTGTGGGTCATTTGATCAGTGTGATCCTGCAGAGACTTACTCACTGGTCTGGAGACAGCAGGAAGGGTTGGTGCGATATATGCTTCTGTTGTGTGTGTGTGTGTGTGTGTACACTCTTGCTTTACAGAGGGTGAGCAACTGATTCTCCTCCACTGGTCTGTCTCTACAGTGTCTCTCTTGAGCCTGTGAACTCACTCAGAGAGCGCGCTAGAGGAAAAATCAGTTTTGAGTCTTAGCCGAAGCAGGATATTTCCCGAGTTATCAATTCCATAACATTGAAGCATGACAAAGCCTGTGTGTGTGTGTGTGTGTGTGTGTGTGTCTGTCTGTGCATAGAGAGGGAGCGTATGTGTGTGTGTGTGTGTGTGTGTAAGTGTGCGCGTGCATTTGTGTGCGTCCGTTGCCACTTTCACACACACACACACACACACACACACACACACACACACACACACACACAGTCACACAGAGTTAGCCATGCTGCTTCCTAGGCACACAGTAATTGCAGGGCATCACAGGGGCATTTGTTTGTGATAATCACAGCTGTGGCACAGGCCCGCACTAATTGTGTTTGCGTCTATTGGAGGCGGAGGTCGCCTACAGAGGGGTCTGGTTGGATGGCTGTGTGTCGGTGGGCCAACACAGGACCAAGGGACTTTTCTGCACATCACCGCAACTCTCTTAGTGTTATGTAGACATGGCTGACAGCTCCTGCACATAATACTGGTAATCCTAAGGCCTAATGCAAACATACACACACACACACACACACACACACACACACACACACACACACACATTTGAACACGCACACACACACACACACACCCTCTGAAAAGCTGCTCTGTCATCATCCCCTTCTATGAGCAGCACTCTCTGCTTGCCTGGTTTCATTCTCGCCTCATTCACACTCTGTAATAAAGTGTCAGGCGATAGATTCATTGTAAAACATTAACCACGTATTTACAAGTCAATTTAACACGCAGCTATGTTATTATGTTCTGCATTAACTGCTCAGCATTTAGTACCATATAAGTACAGGACAAAAAAACATACTTTAACTATGTGTCTGATAGGCTGTTCTAAATTTAACTAATTAAACTGTTAAGCAATGTTGAACAAAGGCTGTTCTAAATTGAACAATTAAACTGTTTCAGGTCAATGTATTCACTGCCTGTTTATGGAGGCATGTCAAAAATGTTTAGCATGTTAATATGTTTATATGTTTTTAAGTCTGTAGGGAAACAGATACTCAAGACAAGAATGGAGTTGTTCTGTTCACAATCTCAGCACAAAACTTTCTGTCACTAAAAGACAGATGACATACTGTAACTCAGCCGAGCTGATTTAGTGTCTAGTGGCCTAGTGGTGAAAACAGACATTTTCTCTCCTGCATTTTAAAGCTCCAATTCCAAGACATGCCACTAGGGGGCAGTGTTCCAGACCAAAATCACTGTGTCAGGAGGACAGGGACTGGAGCATCTATTTGCATTTTATTTACGTCTTTCTAGCGAGAGCATGTTCCTCGCTGAGATAAACATTTCAGGTAGTAAACTGGGAGATATTAAAAGGGCTCTGTCCCATGATGAAAGTGGCCCTATTAAAGGACCAGGGTGCTGTTTGGTCTGATGACATACTGAGACCCGTTTCCTTTTAATCCGACTCCCGCTGGGCTAAATGGTTTAATCATATAGTCACAGCCTTTTTTTCCCCCTCTCCTCTTCATCTCAACACTGTTTATTCTGCCGCGGCAGATATAGCTCTATCTTCCACACAGCACACAGACGTACTGTATCACACCCACACCTGGGCCCAAAGGAACTCTTCTGGAGCTTAGAAAACCTTGTTAGTTATTACTAATGTAGTTGAATCACTATGTCGTGACACTCAAACACCCAATGCGCAAGATGATCGGGACAATACATGTACCGATTAAGTCTTGTGTGAAGTCAAAGAACCGGCATGAGCCCACTCCCTTGCAGTGGCTTCTGATGCTAGTCCCCTTCACACACACACACAAAAAGAGAGAGAGCGCTCTGAGGACTGTCAGTGCTTATGATATGGAAATATTAAAAGGAGCAGTCACAGTGCAAAAAGCCCACGCCACCCCTTTACCAGCTCCCTACAGCATGTATGCGGGCACAGTGCAATTCAATTAAGGCTAGCGCTACAATGTAACATGTGCCCAAGTCCATTACCCAGAGCTGCTGGGTCATGAAGTGTGAGTGTGTGCATGAGTATGTGTGTGTGTGTGAGAGAGAGAGAAAGAAATATGAGACAGAGAGAGCGCATACGTCACACATAGCGCTAGCGTGGTGGTGGTATCCCCCAGCAATGCCAGGGGAATTAGTTGTGTGTGTGTGTGTGTGTGTGTGTGTGTGTGTATGTGTGTGTGTGTGCGGGGGGAGGGGGTAGATGGCATTGATGAAGTGGGCATGGTGCCTATCTCGTTCATTTGCCGCAAGGTGTTCAGTGTGAAGCTCTCCCCTGGGGGCCCTAAAGCGCTAGCATCCGGCTGGTGAAGCCCCCACATCGCATCATCCCAATGCAAGGCAAAGGGAACGTAAATATGAGAATGTATATATGAGAATGCAAGCGCGTGGACCTCTGTTCGCCCGCAGTGGGCCTAGTGCATATGGGAACGTCCCATTTCATTGCTCCCAGCTGTTCCGGCCTAGCACTCCTGCTCAAAAAAAGTACCCTCACCCACCACTGAATATGCATGCACACATTACGAACATGTTGGAGGAAATGTGTCTGTGTGTGTGTGTGTGTGTGTGTGTGTGTGTGTGTGTGTGTGTGTGTGTGTGTGCGCAGGTGTTTAAAATTGGAAGGTGATTTACATTTCCTGCACCCCATGATAATTATTAACTATTTTGGAATAGAACATAACACACACACAGAGAAAGATAGAGAGAGAGAGTGCCACTAAGAGATTTCTTCCCCAAAGCCAAGTCCTAGCAACACACTGTACCTCATCCGTCTGCTGGCGATGACAAGAGTGGCTGACTGAGGAAGGAGATAACCTTGGCAATCCCAAGGAGGATAAAGACATCTTTGAGAAAATGGCAGGATTGGGGCATAAAAACAGTATGAGAACCACACATTCTCTCTCTCTCTCTGTTCTCAAACCTACCCATTAAAAGAAAAATGACATGAATAAATAAACCTGTTTGCCATTTAAGAAATTCATGCACTGGCTTGTAGGCAGGAAATTAATGAGTGAACACCGCCTGAACTCCAAATATTTAAATGGCTCCTCATTACCCAAATGACCAACGAATAACACATCTCTGCTGGGGTGAAGTTTAAAGATGGCCTACCACACACATTGTCACCACTGATAGCAAATGGACCATGCCTGTCTTACTTATGACATAACAGCGAGGCCACTCAAGTCATTCCAGGATATGGGTACAATCAGCTAACTATGATTCAGTTTTGTTACTTGAGCCGGAAGCCTGTGGTGCTCATACACACTTGCACACACACACACGCACACACACACCCACACACATACACACACACATACATACATACACACATCAACACAGACTTCAAGCATAGTCTGCTGTGAGTTATAAAACTGGACTTTAAGCCCCAAGGGAGATGAAATGTTCTGCACTGCCCCTCTCTCTCTCTCTCCCTCTCTCTGCCCAGCAGTAGGACCAGAAACATACTTTATCACCCCAGCTTGAACCTGGGCTATTTAAGGCGAGTGGAAATACAAAGTCTTAATCAGGCAAAATTAAATCCTTTCTAGTCAGCCCTTTCAGATGGAAACCGTGTCCTTAGGCGTAATTACCTAAAGCAAAGGCTCTTCTCGCTGTCGCCTTTGCAATTAGTGAAATGAAGCGCTGTGCAGACATAACACCGGCCCTCGTTCGCACACAGCATGCACTCGACTTTGCTCTGCAGTGTAAGTATCGCCATCCATTTAACACTTTAACACTTCCCACAAGCAGGGGAAATGCAGCATCACAAAATAACAAGGTAGGCAAAGGTATTACTGAGAATACATCATCCAAGAGATAAAATGGCCTTTCGAAATGTCTGACCATTGTGACATTCCTCAGAAATACACAAAAGCACTTCATTTAGAATTTTTATGCATGTTCATGTGTGTTTTAATATTATAAAAGTGTTCATTGAAATAGCTCTGAAGTTAAACTCAAATCCTTCAAAGATTTTCATGTTAAGTCCCCACCCAAAGAAAGCCATGGCACCTCATGTAATAATTGAATTAACTGTTGTATAATATAGTACTTAACTAATTCAACAGAATTAAGCCATTATTTGATCACCCTGCGCGACTAATTAAGGAGTAATACACTACAGGGAACCACTAGTCATTTTTTTATGATGACTTGAGTAGAAAACAATGACTAAGAATAAGAGCAAAAAATCCTAAATCCTAGTGATCTAATCCTGTAACCATAACAACTGCTACCCTAACTTTACCTCAGGGAGTGTGCTGGGAGTGTGCCGTGTTTGCTTACAAGGCCTGTCATATCGACCAAGTTTCACTAGTAAAGTTTTTTTTTTGGTTGTTGTTCTTCTTCTTCTTCACTCTGCCCTAAATTAACCTTCAGTGTCTGCACAACAGACCCTACTTATAATGCAGAGTTTTTTTGTTTTTTTTGGGGGGGTGAGGGGGTGTTGCTTGAGTTCTACTGAACTGAGACAATGGCTCTAATACCGACAATCCAATTACACCTCATTATTGATCCTCACATTAGTGTCCAGGTGGTCTGGGGGACCAGTATGTGTGTGTGTGTGTGTGTGTGTGTGTGTGTGCGCGCGTACGTGTGTGACACCCATGCTTTCAAGTCACCCACTCTCACATACTCATAACAAAAACTCCTGCCTATCCATCACTCACTCACAAAACAAAATGGCTGCCGACTGTTCTCTGCCTTGGTCACTGCCCACTACTTGGTTGAGGTTGAAGAGGGATATGGGGGTTGTGGGGAGGGGGTAGGAAGTAATGTCAAATTTGTGTCTCGAGCCCTTTTCTTAAAAGCTACACGAGTCTAGGCAGCTGGGAGGACAGAGGGGGACCTAAAAAGCTACCCCCACCTTTACACACACACACACACACAAAAACACACACACACCCTGCCCAAACCCACGTTCCACTTCTCTCAGCCACTCTCTTCAAAACAATACAGCCATAAAGAGCAGTAAAACAATCCCACTGCCTGACCCTAGGCTCCACGCATGCTGTGCACAGACGCACATACACATACACACACAGACACATACACACCCTGCCTCATGGCAAGCAGGGGGGATGGAAGGGGAGAGAGAGACAGAGAGAGAGAGAGAGGAGGAGGGAGGGGTGATCAGTGAGGCGTATAGGGAGGGACTCGACTCCCAGCCTCAAGTGACTGACATTCAGATGGTGACACAACTCAATCACCAACCCCTTTTCTCTCTCTCTCTCTCTTCCTCTCTCTCCCTCTCCCCTTCAATTCCTCTTTTTCCTCATTTTCCATTACACATCGCCAATGGCGCTCTCTCTCCCTTTCTCTGTCTCTCTCTCTCTCTCCCTGACTCCCTGAATACTGAGTGAATCAGTAATACTGGTATCAAATTCTTTGTATGAGGAAACTTTCTAGGGGAATAAGCCCATTTCTGATTTACATCCATGGTGTACTCTCTCATATTTCGGTAATGAACAAGGAAGCTTTTCACCATTTTTCAAATGACAGAAACAGCAGGCTCCTGTTGCAGGGCATTAAGTACTAGTTTCATCCTGAGTTAAGGAGCTACATGACCAAAGACAACAGCAGGTTTCTTGCTAATGTACTTGCTCAGTGTGTGTGTGTGTGTGTATACCAGTGTGAGTGTGTGTGTGTGCGTGCGTGCGTGCGTGCGGGTGTGTGTGTTTGTTTGTGTGTGTGTTCGTGCCTGATAGGATGTGAGGGGGATAGGTTGGTTGGAGTGCAGCCTTGATAGCACAGCTTGTAATTCTGATGGAATAAAGTCTCCTGTGTGTGCAGTCACATGACTGAGGTGTGTCTGTGAATTCAAAAATGCTGCTCTGGTGAGAGAAGAGCCTGCAGACTTGTGCATCTGTGTGTGTTTACATTACTGTGAGACCAGCATCACAGAAAGCTACACACACACACACACACACACACACACATACATACACACACACAGGGGCAAGACTGTACCTTCTTATAACAACCCATGTTCTTGTCTAGTTTGCATATTGAAGTATTTTTTTTTCTCCAGGTCATTATCTTTCAACACACCAAGACAGTGCTGCAATCCCGTGTGTGTGTGGCAGTGACTTCATGTGTTCAGGCGAGGGTAGCCTAGGTACGGTTACACTGCAGCTCTAAATATAGAGTAGCACTTATTGTGGCTTCATTCCAGTGTGGTTCACGGTGAAGACAGATAACCTTTAAGATGTGAATTATAATGTGCTCCTGTTGCATTATTACACTGATGTTACGAGTTTTAAAATAGGAAAGATTCAGCAGCACAGCAGTCATGGTATGTGATGTATGTATGAAATGAAATATCATATGTATATGATTTGTGACTTAAGCAATATAACACGAGTGGGACTTGTGGGTTGTTTGTGGATATCCTCATGGGTGTGGTTCGGCCGGAGGCACGCCGAGGCCACGGATATCTATGAACAACCTCATGACCAAGAGTGTTATATTGCTTTTATACAACAGTTCCATTGCCAAAATAACCAAGTTTTAAGACATCAAATTGTGTTTTCCGCTGTTTAGTTTTCATTTCTGTTTGTTATTATAATAATATTATAATTATAAATAATTTGTGTACATTATAAAACATAATTATAAAACATTGTGTACATAAATAATTCTAAGTTCTTACTAAGTTCTCACTCCCAATGACGCATAGAATGCATCTCGTCCAATCAGAAATCGCTAAATAGTTTGACCGGCCCTAACTGTTGTATTACAATAGACATGTTATAAGTAACTATGTCATAGTGTTTAGTTGACTACAGTATTTAATGTACTGCGTGTTGTGTATTTATTTAGTCATGCTGCTTTTCAAATGCATTGGCATGATTTTCAGGCTGAATACTATGTAGTTCTGTAGTCCAGTAAGTGACATATACCTCCAGTGATATAGCCCCTGAGAGACCAGGTTGTGTAGCTGTATTAGAAGTTTATGTAGTATCTGAGTAGTATTTGAGAACTGATCATGAAACCTATGTGAATGTGTGCAGTGTAGTCTAATGCGATCTAGTGCATTCTGATTTACAGTAGCTGTGTGTCGATGGGATATAGCTGAGTGGTGTATGTGCTAAAGGACAGGGTGTGTAGCCTGTCCTGTGGATGTGTATGCCTGTATGACTGTTGTATAGTATGCTGTATAGCAATTCAGCTGTGAAACCCATTTGTTTGGCTGTAGTGTGAAAGAGTAGTGTGTGTAGTGTTGGTTAACCTGGTTGTGTTGTTGACTGTGCGAGGTAGTTGAGTGGAGTTGTGTTGCGTAGTGTTTGTTATATATGTGCGCTAGTTGTACTGTGTAGCCTGGTTTTGAGACAACTAGTGTGAAGAAGTGTATGTAAGGTTGTGTAGTCTTACTGTAGTAGCAGTACTACTTCTGTATTGTTTTGTACTCTGTGTGTGTGTGTGTGTGTGTGCGTGTGTGTTTACCTGTGAGTGGGGCAGCTCTCCTACTCTGCGACTGTAGGGGTGCACACCGCTTGCCGTCGTCACCCGGTTTGCCGTTTGGAGGTTGATGGGCGACGTCTGCAGCGGCTCCGAGCTCGCCGCCTTTTGTCCATTAATGTGTGCGGTCACCATGGAAACGGGAGCCTTTGCCGGCACCACGGAGATGGCTATGCTCTGGCTGCTCGGCTTGCTGAGGGAGAGAGGCTTGGCCGTCCCCACAGGACAACTTCTTACAGCTAGCTTCTGTCATAAACAAGGAGCAAAAGAGAGAGAGAGACAGAAAGAATAGAAAAGAAAAGAAACAGAAAAGAAAGAAAAGACACATGGGTTAGGAAAACAACACAAAAACATAACAGAAAAAATAACAAGTACAAGAAAAAGACCAGGAAAAAAAAGATACAAGGAGGCACGCAGCAACAACGCTGAGAAACAAAAGTGAAAAATAACAAGTGTCAGCGGTAATGGCCCACGTTTCCATCAGATAACTTGAAGGACGCCGACTGCTCAGCATTGCTTTTGTTTAATCCTCTCCTCTCCTCATTCATAATCATTCCTTCCTGTTTCCCTCAGCAGAAGAGCACTGTGTTCTTTAAAGGGCAGCGCAGTAGCTCTTGTGCCTGGTCCATTCACATGTTGTTGTCGCTGAACTCTGCGTGTATTTACGCGAATTGTCAAATGGGGGTGAAGGAGCCAGACTGTTCTGTTATGGTTTAGTCTTGTTGTGGTCTTGCAGTGCTGCTTTGATGTTTCATGCACAAAATGGCAGACCGGAGTAGCAACATGTCAAGGCGTCCTAGCGAGTGGAGTACAACTTGTCTTGTGTACACATGCTTGCGTCATCTGCACTCAGTTCAGCAAAGTAATTCCAGGGTCATATTCGTTTTCAGTTTTAGTTCTTTTTTTCAGTGTATATCTATTTCTTGTTCCTCTACTCGGGAATCTTTTTTTTGTACTCTCAGACTCGTGTCCTCTCTCATTTGATGTGTAAAATTGGAAATTTAATGATGTTGGGTAATAGCCTTCTCTCTCCCTCTCACTTTCTCTCTCTCTCTCCCTCTCACTTTCTCTCTCTCTCTTCCACTCTGTCCTTGAAACAGCTAGCTGGCTTTGGGTTTAAGGCTCAGAGGCAGTGCATATTGTGTGGACTTGCCAGCCCCAGAAAGAATAGGCTGTGTCTTGTTTGTGCAGTAGCTGTGTACACGCGCCAGTCGTAATATTGACTGTGAAGTCAGCCTTATCCCATTTGCTACAGAACAGCACTCCTCTCCCTCAAAATGTAACACGCGCACACACACACACACACACACACACACACACACACACACACACACACACAGTTAAACCGCCTCCACCCACCCCCCAACCCCCTTGCTCCTTTTCTCCCTCTCCCTTTCCATCCTTCTTCTCTCTCTGCCTCTCCATCTCTCTCTCTCTCTCCCCCTCCCATCCTCCATTCCACCCTTCCTCTTTTTCCCTCCCTCCCTCTACCTCTACCCCGGTTCTTTTCTGCGAAGAAAGAAAAACACACATTGGTAAAGCCTGAGATAAGTACAGTTCACACTCCACACCACTGAAGGAAGAAGCACTCTAAATATTTTATATTCTAGTCCACTGCCCCTCTCCTATCATTCAGCCTGTCTTTTTATGGTGTACTGAAGGAGAGAGAGAAAGAGGGAGACAGTATGTGTGTGTGTGTGTGTGTGTGTGTGTGTAGGTGGGGGAGGGGAGGGGAGGAGAGAGGAGAGGAGATGAGAGGGAGAGGAGAGGAGAGAGAACAGAGCAGAGCAGAACAGCAGAGGGCTAGGGGGTGTTCATTTCTAGCTCTAACTCTGACAAGGGTAAGGATTTCTCTCTCTTTGGCCATCCTTCTTTTGCTCTTAACACATCCTCAAAGTAAATAAATAAAGAAGTAAATACAGGTTCTCAGAGTAGAGATGGTGCTTTTAATTTTTGCTGTCCTTCACACGCTCTTCCAAAACGCCAATATGAAAACGAATTGAATTGGCTAACTTAAGAACACATGAACACTTGCCAATCACAAGCAATCAGGAAGAGACAAGGCAAACAAGGATTGGGAAAAGTTACCAGGAAATATGTCCCCAACTGTTCTGTGGTTGTTGTTGTTGTTGTTGTTAAATCAGCCATTTAGAAATCACATTGCCAACTGACTATACAGCACCGTTTCTATTCACTTGAAAGAGAGAAGGAAAAATAGTAGCGCCCAGCATCTTAGCACTGCAGTGAAAACTCATATAATTAAATAAATGGGAGGCAAATTGATTAAATTCAGATTGTGTTTTTCAAGGGAGCACGCAAAAGGCTTGAGGGGGAATAAAGGGGGAGGGGTGTAGTAGAGGGGTGCACTCCTTCCCTTCACAGCTTGGTGAATTCACAATTACCTGGGCAAAAGCAGGCAGGGGCCTACCACACACACACACACACACATATACAGCTCAGAAGAATGGAGCAGAGAGAAAGCGAGTGAGTGCCAAAGAGAGAGAGGGAGGGAGGGAGGGAGGATGAGGGTTTGAGATTCATTTAGGGGCCCCGGTGGTAGCCTCTGAATACCTAATCAGGTAGCCCTGTTTCTGCCTCCTGCCACTGGGCTTTTTTGTCTTCAGAGGAGGGGACAGGGAGATAGCGGACGGCCAGTGCTTTTGTGAATTTATGGGCTGTTTGGGAACTGTGTGTGTGTGCGTGTGTGTGTCTGGGTGATTATAGAATGGAGGCATACTAGGGGAGACACAAGAGGATGGGCAAGTAGGGAGAGGAGAAAGAGAGAAAAAGAAAGAGAGAGAAAAGAGAAAGAGAGAGAGAGAAAGGGAGGGAAAGAGAGAGAGAGAAAGAGAACTGAAGGTGGCAGGGAAGGGAAGAGGACTAGAGATCTCTGTGGAAACTAAATTCTGGCTTTTGTGTCAAAATCCGCTCTAATCAGCATGTCGAACAAGAAGGGAAATATAGCACAGGCTCACCATGTGCTCTATTTCTCCCTCTCTCTCTCTCTCTTTTTCTCCCCCTCTCCCTCTCTTTCTCATTCTGTATCTTGTGTGCGAAATAGATGCGGGGGAGCTGTGATAAAAAGTAATGAAAATAGCAACTGCACAATAAAACTGCACAGCCCAATCAAAAAGCCCCAGCACAGTTGCCAGATTTTCAGTTACAGTCATCATGTTTAAACTGTGAAAAGGGTGTGTGTGTGTTTGAATGTTAGAGAGAGAGATTATGTTTCAGTGTGTGTGTGTGTGTATGTGTGTGCGTGTAGGAGAAGAGAAACAAAAGAGGGATTTTAATAACTCTTTAGGTTTGAACATTGGTGCTGGTGCTCATCCAGAAAACAGATTTGCAGTGCAGTCAAATTCAGGCTCCTTTCTCTTTCACTCCCTTGCTTTGTTGCCTTCTGTTTTTCTCTCTTTCTTCCCCACCTAGGGTATAGTTATATTCTCTCTCTCTCTATCTTTCTTTCTTTCTTTCTCTGTGTTGCTCGAGAGTGTTTCACGCAGAAGGGGTCAAACCACACTTTGACATCAGCAGTCATTTTCATGCCTCTCTGCGATCCCCGCATGCCCAGCTGGGAGCTTGATTTCCACCCAATCTCACGCGCTGAGTCTGTGAACCTTATCTAAGCCACTGCACCGAGGAAGGTCTTGGCCCGTAATCCCATCACTTTCAATAAAAGATTCCACTCTTTTTCTCTCCCTCTGCGTGGGATTATCTCTCTACCTCTTTTCTTTTTTTCCACACTCCATCTCTCTCTCTTCACTGCACTTCACTCACAGACGTTTTTGATATATGAACCCTAACGAGCGCGAGGGCACTTCAGAGGGTATAGAAACACCAGAGATCAGACAAAAAAAAAAAACATGTTCAAAATGGAAGGCCACACCATCAAACAGCCCTGTACAAGCAGGGGGTAGAAGCATCGTCAGGTACAACCATTTGTCAGCTATGTCTCTGACTGAGACCACAGGTCAAAAGAGAATGAAATATGTCTGAAAGGCAGATTGAGAGATGGGGGAGAGAGAAAGAGAGAGGGAGAGGGAGAGAGAGAGAGAGCGAGAGAGAGAGAGAGAGAGAGAAAGAGTAAGGGATGGAGAAAGTGGCTGGGGCCATTAAAAATCATGCAAATGTTGCCCTCATTGTTGAGTGTTAATAAAGCAGTTCTAAAAGCTTATGAAAATCCCTCTTTCACCCCCCACCCTCGACCCACACCAAACCCATTTCTCCCCATTGGCGCGGAGGTGTGAATGGGGAACTGATTGGTGCAGGGTTGTTTATTAATTCCCAAACAATGAGTGCACTGGCAGGCTCCATTGTTTTGGCGGATCAATGTGAATCCACAGGCGGCCCAGCGCCACCAGCGAGCATCTGAGCCCAACAGGCCACCGTTTGTTCCAGCCAGGGCACGTCTGATTGTCTGAAAGGTCACTCGTTTCAGCCCCCCTCTACTGCCCCATTACACACATGTGTACACACACAACACACACACACACAGACATGTGTAAATGCACAAACTGGTACGCACACAAACATACACACATACACACTCACACACACACACATAAAATATGCTCATCATAAAATCTCAATAAAACTTGGAGCTCTATAAAACACGTATATGACAATGTACACTTGCACTACATGCTAATGTTCACATGTACTGTGTGTGTATTTATACATTCAGACCCTTAACTGACCCTTAACAGACCCTTAACAGACACCTTAACTGACCCTTAACAACACACCCTTAACTGTCCACTGACTTAATTGCTCATATTATGCAATTTCAGGCCCTTAGGTATGGATTTTCAGCCGGAGAGAGAGAGAGAAAGAGAGAGAAAGACAGAGCCCCACTCTTACACACAACACAAGGTGTGAAAGAAGAATCCGGGGGCACCTCTCAATGGCTCTAATAGCCTTGCACCACTGTCATCCTTTAAACCCAGTGCAGAATAATGAGTAAATTGCCACTTTGTTGTTATTGTTGTTGTTGTTGTTGTTGTTGTTTTTCTTACGCGGCAAAAGGAAAAAAAAACAACACAGTGGCCGCATGTGTTGGTCAGCTCTGTGCCGTCTGGGCTTCAAAGGGACCCTGCTTTTCATTAATGGCAGAGAGTTCACGCCATGAGCACCACACATACGCCTCTGCACTCTTCCTCCCATTGAGTGAAAGAATGACCCGGCTTCCAGGGAAATGAGAGACAGAGAGAAAGCATGTCTGGTATACACTGATGACCTGTTTTGTTTTGTGTTATTTTGTTTTGTTTGCGGAAGCCTTATGTGAATGGGGAGTTCATTTTGTGGTGGCAAGTGGACACGCTGCCTAGAACAAAGCAGCTATGGCTTGAAAAGAGTCTACTATAATGGCATACCAACAGAGGGTTTGTGTAAACAGATGGGCGGCCTCTCTCATAGATATTTAATTATTTTTTAGACAATCCCTAAAGAAACTGCACAACATTGAAAGTTGTTCTGGTATTCTTCATCTCCATCGTCAACCATTTCAGTGAGGAAGGAACATTTTAAAATACCCACACCAGTTGCATTAGGTAAATCTGAAGGTAAATCTGAAAATACCCACGCCAACTAGCACCTGGCTAATGCTAATGCTGACAATGGATGTATTCTACAATGTTTTCAGATGATTTCACTTACAGTTTAAGGTTCTAATCACAGTTACAAAAAAATAACCACACAGGCTATCTGTTGGGGAAGGTGAGAAGAGAGAGAGAGGGAGCGAGTGACATGGTGCACATTTCCTCCCATCTGACAGCTGTATGCAAAGGGGAATTTTCCCAGAATGCTGAGCATTAATGTGATGGCCTGAACCAATCAGTGGGCTGTCTGTCAGCATGGCGATGGGTATGGCAATGACTGCAAGGGGTTAGTGGCACATAGAGGGAGAGGACTGACAGGGGTTCTGTGATTGGCTGCATCTGCAAAAGGCCCCCTGTCACCCGTGAGTCGCCACGGCAGCGGTGGGTGCCATCCCGATGGGCTGTGACAGGCAGGTGTGAGACAGGAACATGCCAGAGAGTCAGCAATAGCAGTTAAGAGCAATGCGTTAATGAAGCACTCTTTTTTCTTCTTCTCTGAACTCCCACACCCCTGACACACACACACAAACACATACAGACACACATAGACACACACACACACACACACACACACACACACACACACACACACACACATGAGCCTCTCGTACCATTTCCTTTCATCAGCGACAACATTTCATCCGCCTTTTCTGCCTAATGATGATCGGCTGCTGTTTTGAAGGAGTTGGGAGCGAAGAAAAAAGCTATCCTTCCTCTCTCCCTCTCTCACAGAACTTTCTCTAAATGCTGATGAATCACTTGCTATTAAAATAAGTCAAGACTCCATTCTTCCTCTCATACGTCCAGGCTCATATCAAAGTATATCAAAGTATCCTTTCACCAACGTAGGAACCATCTTTTACACTCTAAGGATCTTTGTGACACTGACTGTCTTGACACTGACAGAAAAAGAGCTGTGTGTGTGAGTGTGTGTTTTTGTGCGCAAGAGATAGAGAGAGAGAAGAAGGATACAGAAGAGGAAAAGAAGAGAATGTGTGTGTGTGTGTGTGTGAGAATGCGTGTGTGGAAATGACAAGACATGCTAGATGCTGAGTGGCAGTAATCTTTAACACTCATCTATGCCTTGGGCTGGCCTGGTGTACCAGGTTAATTGAAGCTGGAAGAAGTTTTTTTTTTCCCTGTTCAAAATTGGCTTCGTCTCTCATCAAAAGCACAGGTTCCAGGAACTGACCTTCAAAATGCCTGCTGGTCCTTAAATGACATTTAGTCAGGCGAAGAACAAAACACACAGCTCCTGACACCCACATTATAGAATGCAGCCTACCACATACCATAGTATATAAGAGAAGGGCCTATGGGAAGAGAAAGAAGCACATTAAAACAAAACACTTCCCTTTTAACTACTTTGGATGGATTACTGCTTTGGTCTATAGTTGGGTCCAAGGCCAGAAGATGCACTTCTCAGTCCCTCCTCATTCTCTCTCTCTCTCTCTCTATGCCACTCCCTCCGTTACTCTTCACTCTCCTGCGGTGTGTTCCTTGAATTAGCATCACTGCAACGTCCATAGTTCTGCCATTGGGTGAAATAGTACAATATTCAATATATTGATGGAAGTTAGCAACAACACTACTTTTTTTTTTTTTTTAAGTTACGTCGTATCTTTCTTCGGCCCACTTGTAATCCATACATTTCCGCCACACATTGGGGTATGGGATCTAAGGGAAAGATAGGTCAGCTGGGGCTGGGTCTTGTGTTATCAGCCAGGCCTGTTTAGCTACTACAGCTACTGTACGACAGATTACTGAGCAAGCTGGGCAGACATCACCCACAATTGCTCCCCAACTCCCATCCTGCCCCCCTACCTACCCCCCACCCCACACCCCCATATACACATACACCCACCACACACTTACACTTCACTCCCTGTCCTCCAAACAGCCACTTCTCGGCAGGCCAGAGAAGACTTTATCACCTCTGTGTCATGCAGCACCCTCATGCCAAGGAGGCTCCCGGCATCTCTCTCTATATATATATGTGTGTGTGTGTGTGTGTGTGTGTGTGTGTGTGTGTGTGTGTGTGTGTGCCATTACTGAATAGAGGGTCACAGGGGGATTACAGGGTGCACTGGCCCCTTGAGCTCTTCCAACCTGAGGTCCCTTCACAAGGGATTTAGGATTATGCAGGGGTGCCTGGTCACTGTGTGTTTTGGCAGCACCCTTAAATAAGGGCGAGGGGAGGGGGGCTTGTTGGGGGGTTTGGGGGTACAGAGTACAGGCAGGCCCACCTCTCCTCCCTCATTCCCTCCCCCTTGCCAAACACTGGGCATCATGCCAGCCTCCCATGTGGCTTGTTGATAAGAGACTGGCTGTGCCATTGCCAAGGGTATCTTATGGTGGAAATCAATCAACACATAGGCACAATGTGACCCAAATGAAAGGAGAGAGAGAGAGAGAAAGAAAGAAAAAAAACTGCCCGCACAAGCCACTCAGTGAGAGAATAGACATCCTCCTTCGTCACAGCTTGCTTGTTCTGTCCTGGCTGAAGGACCATATTGGTAAATTGAGTCTGAACAAAAGAGGGAGGTGTGTGTAGATTGTGATCTAACAGACTCTGTGGTTCCAGGAACGCCTTATCAAGAAGTGGTTGCGCAGTCGAAAAACAGCATACATTACATGGGGCTGATCCCGGCCGCACCGCCACCTAAACAACAGAGCGCCAAGAAACCTGATAAATCCTTTATCAACAGTCACTCCAAACCTGGAGTCCTGCATTTTCATTTCCACCAGTTACTACTCAGATCATGACAAAACATCAGCCCAAGCTCAGTTCAATTAATATCCATTTAAAAGCAATTAGCCAAGCTTAAACGAGAATTACAACTCCAACTAGGCACAATCGCTTGAACATTTGCAGTGCTACAGGGCTTTTGTAAACTTTGCTAGAGAATGAAAACCATCTGTCTCTGATAGAGCAGTGCTCATTGAAGCGGACTAAACTAAACTAGATCTTCTGATCTCTCGTGTGCCATATGATTGTGGGCTAATGGCTCCATGGTGCTGGAGATGCACTAGGTTAGGCTTGAGCACAGGGCCTCTCTACAGTAGGCCTACTAGTTATAATTGCTCATAAACATTTGCGTTGGTTTCACAATAAAAAGTGAACATCACATAAACTAATCATTTATGCAACTGGTGAAAGAGCTCACATCAAAGTCCATTGTGAAGCCTTCCTCAAAGTGATGGGTGTATGAGGGAAAGCAGACAACAAATGAAACCCCAACTCCCCATTTGCTCCCAGAGAAAACAATTTGGTCATGTGGCAATGGCTGGTCATCCCATCTGTAGACAATAAAGTCATTTAAATGCAAATCATTCATGCCCAGAGTCTAATTTCCCCCCAGTCCGAAAGCCTACTCGCTGGAATGGAAAACAGAGCAAAGACCTTTTTTGTCTCAAACAAGGAGGAAGAAAACACAGGATTGACTGACATCAGCACAGACAATCAAAACAGGAGTCATGCTTTGTTTACGCTGACAAAACAGAAATCCATAACAGTCAAGGCACCAGAGGAAAACAGGCCTCTGATTCAAAGGCCACAGGCAACATCCTGGGCAACAAATACATGAAACAGTTTAAGACTTGATTTAAATCTTAAAGTTTCTATAGACTGTTTCAAGAGTCTATATGACTGTTGCATGTGATAAAAACGTAGCGACAGTCATTTGGTAACAAAATAGAGCAATGAGGCACTGTTTTCATTGTCTATAAAACAGAGCTCTCGCAGTTTGACAATGAGATACAGTAAATTTGCAAATATAAGCTGCATCATGTATAAACCTCACATCTGTGTTTTATGCAAACTAAAAAAGCAAAAAGACGTGTTGACCTCACCTTTGTATTAATCTCACCTATGTATTAACCTCAGTCTACTAAACATTACCTACTGAATCACAATCAGATCACATCAAGTAGAATGATAAAAAAATACAATCCTGTATATAGCCCTCAACCATGTATTAACCTCATAGATGAAGAAATTTAGCAAAATCAATATATTAACCTTGGTTAATAATCAGAAAATTATGGAAGATGTGTCTTGTTCTATCTTAAGCGAAGGGTTTGCGCATGCTGAAGAAACACACAATTTCATTAAATAATTGAACCGTCTTTAGATCACCACAGACGACATTAGGATTTATTAACATAACAGCTTGTAAAACAGCTTTCATTCAAGGGGGGAGGGGGACTTGGTATTCCCTTAAGCTCTCAAGGTCTGCGTCTTTGCATGGCTGTGGCAAGTAAATGAGGCCTATGTATTTTAGGGAGATTAAATGAGGTGTCAAGGATTTTATATAACATCAGACAAAACAGATATCAGCAAAATATAAACAAACAACAAACAGTGCAATCAACAAACAGCTGTAATCACACTAACATTTACATTTACACATGTTTGTGAGTATTGATGTTCACATAGCATTAAGGTGGTTTGTTTATTTTAAGGCTTTGGTTTCTGTGCTGCCATTTTACTCTAGTCTAGTTTAGAAACTTCCTCGGTTCAGATCCAGCGGCCTTCATTCATTATTTTCATATGCAGTATGTTTGATTTGCAGTCTTAAGAATAGCTGCCTCTTTAACAGGCCATCGATTTCTAATGGAAAGGAATCACTCTCGACACCCATCACTTTCAAGGGAATCAGAATTCTTTTTCATCTGGACACGGGCAAATTGTTCAGATTGTGCAATTATCTTCCATCATTACTGCTCTAACTCAAGCTTGAATATGACCAAAAAACACCCAAAATGGCCACTGCACACATGCCGACTACTATGCAAGATCACTAAAAAGAAAAAAATAACGTTAATTTTCACCATGAATCAAAAGATGACATATTTTCTTCTCTCTGTGTCTCTTTCTCGCTGTCTTGATTTGGTGACGTGAGATAGCGAACGAGAGAGAGACAGAAATGTAATCTAGACTGTTGTGACACGTTGACATTGCCTGCTGTTCTCACCACAGCCAGTCTCAAATAAGAATGATCGAATCTCACGCTCCCAATTCCCGCCGCCTCTTTAGAATGAGGTGAGAGACCCTTTCCCTACCCTTCTCCCCTTCTATTCAGTCCCCCCCCCCCAACCTCCCCCACATCCCCCTTGACTTTATTAAAAGTCAAACAGACAGCGGCTCAAAATAGGTCTGGCCGAGCAACTGCCACAATGGTGAGATTGAGGGGGGAGAGAGAGAGCTCCTTAAGAATGCTCGCGTTTGTAATGAACACGGGCAGAGCACGGGCGTAATTATAAACTCACCTCCGCAAGTGCGCGAGCGCTCTGTGGGGTCGATGACGTTTAATAATAAATGCCTTACTCAGACCTGACTGCAGTCTCAATGAGCTTCCTTTCCACCACTGTTCCAGCACTGAAGGCAGGAGAATGGAGGGGTGGGGAAAAAATGAAATAAAACATCATCCAGAGGTGAAGTGCAGGGCTGTGTTTAAACACTAGGTCTGGATGGCTCGGGAGTTGATATGGATGACCATGCTTGACAGCCAACCAGGGGCTGCCTGGGACATTGTGACCTCTTATTTCCCCTTAAATGCTTTTAATAAGGACCTCCAGGGGTTCCACGAACACCCTCTCTCTCTCTTTTTTCTGTCTCTCTCTCTCTCTTTGTCCCTCTCCCTGTTTCTCTCTTATCTCTGCTTATGACTGTGCTTTTAGACTCAGGCAATCAGGCCATGGTAGACCACCTCCTGTGCAATGGACACTTCATTACCGAAGGCTCCGCCTGCCTACCTCTGTTCTCTTCCCATCATCCTTAGGGAGGGAGGGTGTGAGCGCACTCATTTAGACTCCAAAACACCGGAAGCAAGCATCGAAATGGCACGAATCACCTCTCTGTGTGTAAACCCCAGAATACAGAATTAATTCATCAACCTAGAACTGACAATGTCTCACTCAAATGTCCACAAAATGGAATTTTTCACACTGCATCATGTAAAATAATGATTTGGTGCAAAATAATATTATACTACTGATAAAAATAAGATAAAGCATAATAATCTTAGAATAGATTTTATTCTTATTTCATTCTGGATTTCTGTAAGCATTTTTCTCAAAAGTGCACTGGGACCTTGTTAATTCTCAGTTGACGTATTCCCTGACAACTGAGTACTACTGAGAGCCGAGGACATTGATTCTCCCACTGACAGTGCTGCCTGCATCATTGATAAAGTGGCCCACACATTCTGGAGGAAAAAGTATGAGACATTTAAATGTCACATGCATTGCATAACTTTATGAGGGAATATGTTAAAGAAAGGCAGTTGTGTAAATATCTGCTGGGATCCAACAGAGATGCATAAAATGTAAAGCGTGTGTGTGTGTGTGTGAGAGAGAGAGAGAGAGAAAGAATTTGCTGTTGCTCTTCATTTCATCAAAGTGCCCCAGTCACTCCTCAGGCATAAGAAAGACCTGCTGGAGGTAGATTCAATTACAGTGGAGCGCGTGAGCATATGCTGAAGTGTCAGCTACGGATGAACATGAAATATTCCTCTATCAGCGCAACAAGAGAGAAGACAAGAGAGCGGGGGAGGGGGAGGGCGAGAGAGAGAGAGAGAGAGAGAGAGAGAGAGAGAAAGAATTCTTTATCTGGCTTCAGGAGAACTTCGACGTTCTAAAATTGAGCTCCCCTCAAGGGTCTGGTCGAGCTACACTGGGCCTCTCCAAGTTGTGTACGGTAATTAGCAATCACACACACACTCTTGTCAGAGGCACACACACACCTTACATGCAGAGACACGCTAAAGTCACAAACAGACACGTATGCAGACATACACACACATATTGCATGCACACACACACATAAACTCACAAGCACACATAGAGACACAAAGTCACAAATAGACATGCACACACACACACGCACACACACACACACAAAAGCACACACAGACACACAGTCACAACAAATAGACATGCACACACATACACACATCCATTGCCCGCAGGCCTTCAGCATACGATGGAGAGCTGATCAGGCATGAGCAGGAAATCCGTGTGTATGAAAACATATTCAGGCCTTGCGCTTGACTCCCGCCAATATGTTTGCGGGGTCACGACCCTTGCATGGCTCACTATGGAACAAAAACATGCACGTTAGGACACACAGCGGTTTGCCGAGATGCAAACAAGGCCTGCAGGGTCCTTACCAGCACGAAGCTTTGCTTTGCCAACCTTGATTTCACTTCCTGTTCCTCCTCCTCCTCCTCTCTTTCTCTCGCTATTTACTTATTTCATTCCTTCATTAAGTTATGGGGAATATAATAGGGAAAAGAATGTTAACTGGAAGAAGGTGTTTGTATTTCAGGTTATTCTGTTTGTCTGTTGCAATGCCCATATTCTGTGTTTTGGCACTCTGTCCACCCAGATTTTCCTCTCTGAAGCCTCCAGAACCTTCTTCTCTGCTTCCCTTCATTGGCCTTTGTTCTTTTTCTAATTTCAATCTCCCTCTCTGTCACACACACACTCACTCTCTCATTCATGTGCTCTTGACACTGGGACTCTGAGAGTATTCAAGAAACATGCATAAAGAAGGAGAAACTTGGACAGAGGCTGATGTCTTTGGAGCCAAGTGATAGAACCTTCCTCTCTCTCTCTCTCTCTCTCAACCCCACACCCTCTCCCCCTGTCTTTCTATCTTTCTCTATCTCTTGACTATTCAGAGAACACTGTGTTCCTTCCACGAGAAACCCCATGTAAAATTAACTGAAAAAGCACACTCTTCATTGCAGTTACTACAACCAGTGACAGATTAAAGCCTTCTCTACCAGAAATAAAATGCGGAACGTTTACCATGCTAACAGCAGTCATACCTGCAAAAAGGGCAGATTTTCACAAAACGCTTGAGCTGCTTTTGCTCGATCTGATACTCCGCTTGGCTTCCGCAACCACCAGTCAATAACAACCACCACCATCACTTCCCCACCCGCTACGTTCAGACTATCTCTCAGCACAGCAGATAAAATAACAACAATGCTCTGCAGAGGAATACGGCTTACAGTAGAATATATTAACCTTACAAATTCATATCGTACAGCAGTGGAACAAGTGGGTGTCAGAGAGAGCGATTGATTAAGAGAGACGGAGAGAGAGCGAGGGAGAGGAGCGGGAGAGGAGAGAAATTGACTATCTGGCTTGTAATGACCAGATATTTATTTGCCCACCTACATGTAGTAAACAGTGTCTTGAGCAATGGACAGCCCTACTGATAGAGTGCTGCAACAATGGAAGGATGCCCAGAGGAAAAGGTCAACGTCGTTGCGGTGCAGAGAGGAGTCGTGGGTTACACCACGAGTTATGGAGCCACCGCCACCGATCATCTGACCTGTGCTGTGCTAATGGAAGCTAATTTGGAGAAGAGAGATGGGCAACGGTGGCGTCCGCTTTGCCGACTTCACCAACCGATGGCCGTTACCGGCGTCATTAGTTACAGATCAGCTAGTGTTTGTCATCGCATCATCACGGCTGTCTGCCATGACCTCACACAGTGTCCACACTTCAGTACTTAAGACCTGCAAAAGTAGCTGATGTTTTAGTCACTCTGTCTTCCCGACTGCACTGCTGCCTGCCTGCCTACCTCCTGCTAACGTTCGCACATATATAGTAGCTGAAAAGTGCCCACTTTATTAACTGAGCTGTCATTATCCGATTTGGCACAAGCTGAGCCTAGTCACTGCTGAGGGCGTTCGACTCAAGGCTTTGGATCAGAGAACTGAAGTCTTCAGTCATCCGGATCCTAGTCGAATATAGGTCAATAAGCCTCCAAGCACCAAGAAGCTGTGCTTTTCCTGTCTTTGGTAAATGGTTTCATTTGTAATGTTTGGTCTGAAAAGTTGAGTGAAAATTCGCCAAGAGAAACACCTTTCACCCACAGAGGATTTATTTCAAACCATAAAAATAGAAAAAAACATTTCAAACTATCGAGATCAAGTCAACATAACAGAAACTGAATCTTCACCAAAGCAGGTGATGTAGTAATGTTTAGAGCCAACAGAGAGATTTGTTTTTAGCATTTTGGGCTCCTGTTAGCTTCATTAGCAGGCATGACATCATATGTGGCTTAGTTAAGGCTTTGTGATGACAGGAATAAATTAAAGTCACATTAACAGACACTGGTGGGGCATTAAGCAAAGCACAAAAAAAAAGAAGAAGAAGAAGAAAAAGAATACCTTCAGGGCAACACGATCAATACTCATCTTTACATATTGAATGGGACAGCAAATGCTAATTCAAAGGCCCCCACCCACCACTTCCTCCTTGTAAGATCAGTGAGGTTAAAACATTTTGAGAGAGAGAGAGATCAGAGGCAGAACTTTGTCAAGCTGTTAGCGTATGCAACTTACACATGACATGTGACATGTCAGCTTGTCGCTATTACATACAGTGGAAGCAGCAGAGAATGAGCGACAGATTTGTTTTCGCTCTTTCACTCTCTATTTCTCTCTCTTTTTCTTTTCTTTTTCTGTCTTCTTCTGGTTTCCATTTGAATGCAGGTGGAGGAGGCTGTCAGTGCTCAGTAACCCTGAGCCATCAAACTCAAGCAGGCCTCTGTCCATGAGAGAGAGGTAGAGAGAGGGAGGGAGAGAGATGGTCCGGAGAGGGAGGGAGAGAGGGATGGAATGGGGGAAGGGAGGAAGTGAGAGGGAAAGGGGACAGCTGGCACTCTTTGGGAGAAGGGGGTGCAGAGGGGGGAGTTTGTGAGTGTGTGTGTGTGTGTGTGTGAAGGAGAGGTAGTAGGGGGAGGGGAGAGGATGGGGGTGCTTCTGTAGGCAGCAGGCTTTGGAAAGGGGTGTAGGGGTTGAGGTTTGTGTGTGCATGTATTTGTGTGTGTGTGTGTTGTGAGGCCTGTGTGTGTTTTGTGGCTGTGTGCATTTCTGAGCTTTGGCTTGTAGTGTGTGTGTGTGTGTTGTGTTTATGTGCCTGTGTGTGTGTGTGTGGAGAACAGAGGCCAGCAGATGGACTCAACGCTAACAATAGGCCCAAGACAGATGCAGGCACAAAGAGAGGCAGCCGTTGTGGCCACACAACAGTGCGCTGCGAGGGATGCTGCCGCCGCACAGAGCAGCACTACCCCCGACCAGACGCTTGAAAAACCAGCAACTACACAACACACTAGCTAGCGAAAACAGAACAAAACTCTGGGAGAATTGGACAAAGACCATCTATGTGTGTGTGTGTGTGGGGGGGGGGGTGTGGAAAAAAAAAAACTTGCTATTGTGTTTGGTAGAGGGAGCAAAAAAAAAAGTACTAAACTTTCCGAAGCCACATTGTGTAAACCGCACCAGCTGATGGCAATAATAAATCTGAAATCAGACAGTAATCCCAGACTCGTCAGGTCATCTGTCACTTACAAACAACCAGACAATCAGGCAGGCTCAACTTGGCAGCAGGATGTAGGGGAACCAAACAGTAATTACTGTGTGGATTACTGTGACTTTTAGCTTCATCGTGTCCTGTATGTATCGGCAGTATAAAAGAGAACTCAAAGCTTCAGAGTAAACACGCCATGTATTTCAAGGCATTCATGGCACTCTAACACACACACACACACACACACACACACACACACGGTGTACATCAGGCTGCTAAGAGTAGAGTGATTTTCATGTATTTTTAAATACTTCCTCTTACTGCCTGGGCGGGGGTATTGGGAGGGGGACAAAGAGGGACCCCCTGCATGGGTGCAGTGCGCCTGGGGGCATGTGAGGTGGTGCCCCTTTTTTCAGACACAGAACAAGGCAGGCGGGTGGGCCAGGGTAAAAGAATGGGGGGTAGGGAGGAGAGCCGGAGTCTTTTCCCCAGGCCGAATAGGACACCAGGAGTTGTGTCTTTCATAGGCAGCTAATGGCTCAGGGAGTAACTCAGTCACTTGAATGTACTAGGCCCACCTGCCATGGGCTTCAGGAATGAAATGAAGTGGACTTCAGTGACCTAAGCCTCCTCAATGCACACAATGAAATAAAAGCTGTGTTATATAATTAAATTATTTACATTTATGCATTTTGCAGATGCTTTTATCCAAAACGACTTTTTTTGTCAACTATCAATTGTTCACGGCCAGTCTCCCCTTGAGCAACTAAGGGTTAAGTGCCTTGCTCAGGGGCACAACGGTGGCAGCTGGGATTCAAACCCACAACTTTTAAGGCTACTTGCACGCTAGCCAGGTTCCTTAACCACTACACTACCACCGCCCCATATGAATCCTTTATGAATCCTTTATGAATCAATGTTTGGAGATTAGCAAGAAAACCCCAAACAAACGCAAACACTGTTCTACTGTGGGGATGAAAAACTAATGCAGACTGTCCTTTGGTATTGCATAGGGCCTAGTTTTTTTTGTTGTTGTTTTTCTATTTCTAAAACGCACCTAAGATTAGACGCAAAAGGCAACTCCACAAACGCGTAAACTGTCGCCCAAGCAGAAAGCTACACTCCATCGCAGCATTCAATCTTTAATTACACACGGGCGAGGAAGAATGGAGGGAGAGGTGAAGAGGTGGGGAGAAGAAGAGAGGGTTGAGTGGATTGAGTGAAAAGTTTTGGCTTTTTTTGTCGACGAGGAGAAGAGAGTGGCCTTGTTACCCGCTGAGCCACGGAGGGAGACCAAGAGCTGGCAGATAAGATCGAACGCGCTCAGCAAGCACCTATTGGATCCTCTGTCTTAATCAGCTGCAAGGACTCTCTCTCTCTCTCTCTCTATGTTCTCTCTCTTCACCCTTCTCCAGCAATCTTCTCTCTCTTTCTCTTTCTCTCACTTTCTCTCTCTCTCTCCGCCTCCCTTCCAAACACCTTTCCATCTCTTTCCCTTTCTCCTTCACTATCTCGCCCCTTCTAAATGATGTCCAGAACAAAGTGAACACCTTTCCAAGGCCAGCAGATACTCACTCACACTTGACCTCAAAAAGGCGCACTGATTGCAGATTAAGTGCTTCAGTGTCTGTAACCAGAATTTTCTACTCAACCCCAATCCAAGACCGTGCCGTGTCCTAAATGAGTCAGCCAATGGTTCCCATGACCGTCACAGACAGTTGGAGTTGCGAAGGACAACTGTGTGTGTGTGTGTGTGTGTGTGTGTGTGCCCTTTTATTGTGAGTGTCAGTCTCTGTAAGAAGAAAGCCTCCTGATTACAAATGCTACTCTGGTTCAGAAAGTAGTGAAAGCTATCAGTGCTCACAAGTGAAAACATCAGCCCTTAGTCACTGATGTTCCACCCACTGTTGGCGTGTGTGTGTGTGTGTGTGTGCATGTGCGTGCATGTGTGTGTGTGTGTGTGTGTGTGTGTGTGTGTGTGTGTGTGTGTGCATGTGCGTGCATGTGTGTGTGTCAACAACGGTTATGGAATCTTCATTTTTATCTGTTATTAATGCTTCCTGGATGATGTGTGTGAGCCACCATCTCTTCCTCCTCCTCCTTCTCCTCTTCCTCCCATCCTCCCCCTTCTCTTTCCTGAAGCTGCCGAGTGTGATGGCTTTCAGTATCTGCGCTTTGGACAGAGCCCATGGGCAAATATTGACACAGTGAATTTGAATGTTAGCTTTTCTTCCCTGCTCTGTGAAAACAGATGAACGCCAAGATGAAGCCGCTAGTCAGGGGAGTTGAGGGCTGCCTCAACATTTCTTTTTTCTTTTTTTTTATACATTTATTTTCCTTTGCACTGTGTGGGGGCTTACTGCAAAGAAAATGGGGCTATTCCGACCTCAGCATGTCACTTGTTGAAATAGCCCCCCCTCCTTTCCATACGCACACATACACACACATATGTACACATATACACATACACACACATACGCACACACACACACACTCTCATGTATGCACACACACACACACTACACCCCATCATTTCCATTTCCCTTTCATTTATGCTTTCCTGTAGCAACCCATCCCCACCCATGGTGTCATCAGCTCAGCTGGTTCAAAACCATAAATTCCTCACTTATACACCAATTACCTGTGTTCACATGCACACTGATACACACACACGCACATACATACATACATCCACATCCATATCCACATGCCAACTCACACAAGGAAACACAGCCAAACACACACAAACTAATATGCACACACATACATACATACACATGTATGTGTGTGACATACACATATGTCACACACATACAAACCTATTCCATCTCACACTGGCACAAACTCAATAAAATGCATGTTTGCTGGCAGGGTGAATCTCCACAGGAGAGTGGGGATGATGTGTGATTGTCTCCCTGCTCTCTGACCACCTCAGGAGGCTCGTTGGCCACTGGCCTGTGGCCTTGCTCCTAGGCTAACGGTGTCCAAACCACGACACCAGCATTCAAAACTAATTGCCATGTGCAGCTAATCCACCAATTTCACGTCAGGAAATGGTCTAAAATGGCATGAAAACTCCCACCCACAAAAAAATGGTCTTCCTCTGTTTTTTTTGTTTTTTTTTTCTGGCGGCTAGCTATCAGTTGGCTAACTGAATACTGTCATTTCTCAGTTCTACACCAAGCGGTAGCGTGGAAGATACCTCTCTTGTCTTTTCCCAGTTCATGATTTGTGCCATTCAGGCAATTATCCGGGCCCTGGCAGCTTGCACGCGGCACCGACTGAAGCACCCGCACTCTTTTTCTGCCCCATTATTGCTCATCTACAATCACTTCAAATTAGATCTACAAGTCAATACCAGAAGTCAATATTTAATTTACTCGTGGCGGGTGGCGGTTCAGTGGCAATCCGCGGAGGATCGTTTGAACCACTGCAGCGAATGGGAAGCGAAGGAGGACGAGGCGCCCTTTACGGCGAGGCCTGCCATTCCGCTACCAAAGAAGTAACTCCCAGCTGGCCGCAGTGGGTCAACGTCCAAGCGAACAGACATTCAATACAAACAGCGAGGGGCCATGTGGATTACCAGGGCTGTGACTGCTGAAGGTTAATGACTGTTGTCAGAAAACAACAATCATTGTGGAAAAGGGGGAAGTAAAAACAGTGGGAGGAAGGTCATGATGGGTCGGATGAGGTGAAGTGGGAGAATGTGTGTGTGTGTGTATGTGTGTGTGTGTGTGTGATAGGGCAACTGTGAAAGGGAAGGCAACATGGTTGAAATCGACACAGACTCGAACACCTCTGTATTGACTATGAATGTAGCCTGATGTCTAAACTAGAGACAGAGTGTGTCTGTGTGTGTGTGTGTGTGTGTGTGTGTGTGTGAAAGAGAAAGAGGGGGAGAGAGGGGCTCTAGAGGATCGTTTAACAACTTCACTTTGTATTTTCAGACAACTCTCGGCATCTATCCATCTCTTTAGCTGCACTTAATGATGCCTTAGGGAGGCAAACAAAGGTGCCTGTTCTACACATCAAACGGCCATTACACCACCGCCACAGGACCCCACTAATAGTCTTCCATCAGAGCCCAACAACACCAGCAGCAATGAACACGTTTACCCACAGTGTGTAAAGCCCTTATTGCCTGATGCTATCCAATGCAATACCATAGAGTATGACTATTTATGACATCTCAAAACCTTATAGCACTTGATGCTGATACTGTGTAAATTTGATTTGTAATAGTGAAATGTTTTAGGTCATGTTTAGTCATAAACACTAAAGTGGGATTTCTACACACTTTGTCCAAAAGCACCCACTCTTGAGGTCATTGTTGTTCGCTTGAAAGGTGTGAATGAATTATTTTGGATATGGATGAGCTCTTGAGGAGTAAGCTGTGGTTATGCATAAGCTTCCCTTGTTTACGAAGCAGCCACAGTGGCTTTGCAAATGACAACTACAATATCGCAAACCAACACATTATATCGCAGAGCCACTGAACGGTGCTACTGCGCTACGCCAAAAATGGGTTCAATAGGGAATCCTGCTCAGCAATGCAACCGGCGTCTCATGTGTAAACAGAGAGCAGCAACCAAAAATGCAAATACACCCATTTACAAGGTAAGCCAACGTGCTGTAATAGAAAACAAATTCTGCCTCAATTACATAGGCGAATGCCTCGCAACAATTATCCACCCATCACGGAGCGCAAAGTTCATTTTAATTAGCTTTTTTCCCCTCTCTTCCCCCTCGCTCTCTCTTTCCCTCTCTTTCTCCCTCTCTCTGTGAAAGTATTTGTGCATATCATGCACAGAGAGGAGAAAATATGCATGAGAGGAAAGGCAAACCTGCCAGAAAGCATAGGCAGGGCTATCGACCAACAGGACCAGCATAATGAATAGCAGCTCGGAAATTACACTGACACCTAATGAATCTCAACCACCCCCCCTCCCCCTCCCCAAGAGCCCCCTCTTTTTGTCTTGTCTTGTCTTTTTTCATTTTTTTTTTTTTTTCTTCTTCTTTTCTTTCTTTTTTTTGAAAGTCACTGAAAAAGCCATTCCCATTCTCAGCATTTTTCCCCAGTCACTAACGCTTACCATCACTTAGAAGCACAGACAGAGACAAACTAGGGCGACGCAAGGGAGTTTATCACGCCATGGAAATAGCCTGGCACACTTGCTCTCAGTATTGATGACGGAGAGAAAAGCACGTCGCGCTGTGATGTCTGCAATTTAAATGAAACCGCACAAGCAGTTCAGTCTGTACTTTGTTGTTAAGTGTGAGAATGTAGCTGCAATCAGCACCTGTCAATTATGCAGGCACCTGTGTGCAAACTTTTTATTGTGGCGTCTTTGATGCCTGGAATTTGCCATCTTCCAAAGCTATTTCTATCAAAGCCAAAGTCGTTTCATTTAGAGATGTTTAGCACACACACTAGTTCACGTAAACTGACGCAGCATCAGTATGGAGATTTGTGCGTGTGCTGCTTTTACACCATTATCCACACACACACGCACACACACACACACACACACACACACACACACACATATATAGCTTTACAACAATATTTATGTCTATTTGTCATTGTAATCTCCTGGATATACAGAGGCATGTCCGGGAATCCATGCGTTAAAAATTGAGCCCGAGTCTAGCATCATTTGCCTCTGTGCTGACAGAAGGAGAGACAGGGATATGTGTGTGCGACTAAGGAAAAGGGCGAGGGGGAAAAGAGATAGTCACATAGATAAATACAGCCGCCTTCATCTGGTATGCATTGCTTCTCCGCCACACTGGGGAAATTTATAAGCAGAGTGCTGATAGTTTCCAAATCAGTTTGACTAGGAGCGGAGGGATGGGGGAGAGTTGAGCTGCTCGACGTCAGAGAGATTACCCCTTCCCTCCGAAAAAAAAGCCTGCACCATTTTAACTGTGGCCACTCTGGAGGGTTTTTTTCCTTTCACCATTTCAGAATGTTGTTTCTTCTTTTCATTCGTTTTTCCACACTGACTCTGTTGTTGTCAGTTTGCATGAAGTGTATCTGTTATTTCATCATGCCAAAGGCGATCATTTGCCTGCCATCCCACCACATAAACACCACACACACACACACACACACACACCAAACCCACCTCGGCTCACCTCCGTTCAGCTCTGATCTGAGGCGCAGTGGGATTACGTAACATCACAGGGGCCCACTACGCCCGTCTGGCCTACTGTGATGCCCCTGACTAGGCAGAGAGCACCATTTCAGTGACTCCACCCTTCTTTAGATCAAAAAGAAGTAGTTCAGGGCAGGCATGTGTTGCTAAGTAACAAACAGAAGAGGTGAAGCTGTCCTCAAAAAAATGTGATGCTGTGGGAGAAAAGTCCAGAAGGATGCAAATGTAACAGACATAAAACACGTGATGGATATGCCAAAAATTAGTTTGGAAACATCATTTAACCTTACAGTTGGTTGGCACACACACACACACATTGAAGAAACCTTCCCCCAAGCTGAATACCAATCCCAAATGTGTAATAACTTCCTGCACGAGGAAAAGAGGCATTTTGTTTTCAGTGCTCAACTAGCTTGCGCTAGCAGCTACAGCTTCAGCATGACTGTTTCAGCGTTGTGCAAATATCCGGCTTCAACCTGGCCACACATTAACAAGCCCCACGCTTCAGAACGGCGTTCGCCTATCCCTTAGGACCGACTGACCCATGTTCAACTGCTGTTCACATGGAACCCTTCTCCACTTCGGCCTTCAAAGCTCTCGTTTGAATATTTGCTACTACCACCAAGATCTGCACCCGCGGCGGCTCCACCCGGGCCCGCGCCCTGGCCACACATTAACAAGCACCAGGCTGCTTTCTGTATTCATATCCCCTTGTTTAGTTGTAAACAAACAAGCTCTGTCGCCTGCCCTCTCTCCTCTGTAGCTCAGCTGTGTGTTTGTGTACTCGTGTGTGTGTGTGTGTGTGTGTGTGTTTGTCTGTTTCTGTATGTGTGTGTGTCAACACCGGGGTGTCTCTGTCTCTGCAGGGACTGTATTTGTTACATGTAGAGAGAGACCGCTGAGGCTTCTCCCCCTTCAATACGCCACGCTCAACTCCTCTGGGGGTATTTCCCAAACGTTTTAAAGCCTGACAGCCACATCCGAAAATCAAAACTCATCCCAACAAAAAGAAAAAAAAAAAAAAATCTGTAAAATGAGACTCAAATGAGAAATACACACAGTGAACGCATTGAACTGGAGATTATTAAGAGAAGTCATGGCTGTGGGTGAAAGGTGACACAAAGGAAAGGCAGAGAGCGAGGTGTGTGTTTGTGTGTGTGTGAGTGTGTGTGTGTCACACACACACCAACTCCCATGTGACAACTCCAGCCGCCTCGTTGGCTACCCACCTGAGCCCAGGAGCGTGTCTAGACACGATTCCTACAAATTAATGAGTGCTCGGAAAAGGGGAGGGGGGTCCAGTGGTGCCAGGATTATGACTTATGCTTTGTGTCGAGCCCGGGGGGGGCAAAAAGAGACAAATCTAGTCAAATTGGGCACTCTTTCGAACAGGTTGTTGCATGAACGTTTCCACAGAAATGGATTGGTGCACAATTTCTTCAGCGAGCAACATGTGAGAGAAGTGATTTTTCTTTTTCTTTTTGTATGTCTCTTGCTTCATAACAGCAACACACAGATTCTCCAAGAATTGACCCTGGCTCTGAGATTTAGTGTGGTCTGAGACTGTGACAGTACATGTTTCAACATGTGTCTAAAAGGGGCCACAGAGGGCTCCACTATCAGAGAGTGTTTTCATTTCTTGGTCTTGCCAGAACCTGTGAGGATGAAGGTACAGTATATGGCTCCTTTCAACCTCTGTTTATTGATTGTGCCCCTACTAAGGCTACCTCGCCACTACCACCACCATTACCAGAGGTGAGATGGGTCTGTCTGTCTGTTCACTTGGATACCTTATACTGGCCAACACACTCTATCTCCTTGCATTAGCACCACAACCAAACAGCTAATTCATTAGATGTCACAGTGCAAATTAAATGCTCTCTTTTGTGCATGAATGTGTGTGTGTGTGTATGTGCGTATGTGCCAAAGACCGAGGCTCATTATCATCAATCCCAACACCATCTTGACAGACCACAAAACACACTTTCAACCAGACATGTGCCATCCCTGCTACACAGGCCTCCCTCTCCAACTCTCATCCAACGAACCTCAGAGTATTTATCTTTCATTTCCCATTCGTCATTCTAATTTGGAGGACAGTTGATAATCCTGACTGTCCCATCACTGGGGGTTGGAGGAGGTGTGGCTTTCCCTGAAGTGTGTCTATTGGGACAAAGCTTGAGGATCTGCATCATAAGAAAAGCCTTTCACACACTCTGTTCTTCCTCTACTACTCTGGGGTGGAGCGGCTCTTTGCTGGCTACTATCACTCACTGCGCTGTGTTCACTGAACAAAGTGTTCTTTGAGCTTCCAATTATTTATTTTTTTTGGCCTCCATTCATTCATTTCCATTTTCAGAATCAATCTCACTGTCTATTTGATTTATCTCCCATGAAAGCAGTGTTGAAAGCACCAGTCAATTCCATGTTTGGTTTGCCCCCCCCCCCATCTCTTTCTGTGTCTGCTTTCAATGCAGATCTAGCCATCTAGATGCACATTTGAGTAGCAACCCTGCAAATCACCTTCACACTCTTTGTCAGGATGTAGAAAACACTCTACTATTCCCTTCACTGCCATACGCTCACCTCTGAGGGCTCTTTCTGCAGCGCTCCCAGGCTACCAACCTATTTTATTTTCAGTTTCTCAATTTCTCCATTCTTTACTACTAGCAGCTTATTTTTGCAAGTCGTCTCATTCTTCTGCCTACTCAGAGCCTTGGCCAAGATTTTCACTTGACCCCACACCATGCCCCTGGTCAGGTTTCATCTTGAAGTCATCTTTTTTTTTTTTTTTTTTTTTAAGATCAGTATTTTATCCATCCATCCCCTACTCTCCTCTCGCAGTTACTCTTCTCACAATGGAGAGCCCATCGAGGTCAGCTCAGAGACTCTTCTCTGACACTGGCTCTTTAACACAAGGAATGGGAAATCGAAGCCGAGCATTATGACGTGACAGACCTGCTTGTTTACATGAAGCATTTCAAGTCAGTGCTGGAGATCCGCATGTTTCCCTATGACCGAGGTCATCGCAAAGGCTTATGCTACATCAAGGACGTCATTTCATTGTGTTGTGGCAATGAAAAGCATCCATAATAGGCATTTCATGTGCATACACTTTTTTGCTAGTTCTTTTTTTTTCCTTACCAAAAAAAAACATAACTCATATTACTGGGAATGTTGTACATTATTAAGTGTCATTAATTATTATACTCCCATTTCTCAGCGCTTGCCCTTTTGACCTCACAGCTTGACCACCCTCTTGAATGAAACAGGCGTCCTTTTCAGTGCCTAACAGCCTCCAATAACCCCCCCCCCCACACACACACACACACCAGAGCAGGGACAGGACTGGGTCCCTGGGGAGCAGAGCAGGCAGCTGCAGGACACCCCGTCTGTCCGTGCCCAGGGAAAGAGAGAAATGGCACGTGCCCACACACACACCCAGCAGTCCTCTGCCAGCGATACTGTAAACACAAATGGGCATGCGTGCACACACACACACACACGTGTGGAAGGCCAAAACAGGTGCACACATATAAAAACAAATATGGGGGCTCCTGTATTGGCATGTATTCACACACGCACACACACACACACAAACACATATGTTTGTGCACTCATGGCTCCCATGTGGAAGCACAAACATAACTTTTGATATACATAAACACACACACACAAACACAAACACACACCCACACATATGTACAGACTGCATCGCAACATTGCATCAGCCAAAATGAAATACAGAAACTACATAAACAGAAAACCTAGGTTGAGGTGAAACCGTTTTGCCTTAACTGGGTTGATTCCGAATGCTGATGGCCTGTCCAAGAACTGCTGGCTCTCACCTCTCTGGTAATTTAGAATAAGAAAAAAACACTAACACTACTTCCTGGGTGAGTGTGCTCTGACTAAGAATCAAAGGCATTTCTTTTGTTTGTTTCTGTGCTAATGGAATCTCGCTTCATCTTAATCAGGTTACATAAGGCTGCCATTGGCAACAACATCCTGACTGTGATGCATGCTTGTTAGACTGATTTAGACCTCACTTTACTTAAGTTCAGTATCTGGAAAAAAAACTCTTTTATTTTAGGAATAATTCACAATACATAATAGTACCAGACATACAGTAAGCCCACAGAACATAAAGTTACAGAAATTAAAACTCATGATGCTCATGACTCATGAAGTCACTGTACACAACTAGTATTATAAGAGCTTTTATGATGTCACATATTTCTATTTGTTCTATTTATTTAGCAAATAGGCAAACAAATATCAAGCTTTATTCTGCATTCTGATACTTTAAATTAAGATGCAAGACAACTGGTTACAAACATATTGTACATGTATTTATGTAGATTATTCTCAGGCATTCTGCATACTTAACAGGTGTTTATGAGTGTGTTTAAATTCTGAATAGAGGGTCTAACTTTTCACTTCTATTCTGCTTTCTGCTACTACTCTCCCATTCCAGTGCAAATCTGCCTGATACAAAGTAGTCAGTTTCACAGCCTTGCAAATGACATACATCATTCCACCCTCTGGTCATGCTCCAAAGAGACTGCTCTCTCTCTCTCTCTCTTTCATTCTTTCTCTTTCTTTCTTTCCTAAGACTCTCCTTCTCTCTCTCTGTGTCAGTAGATGCTACTCCATGTAGAGCAGTGCAGATCTCCACAGGCCCTCACGTGGATCCTTCCTATACTGGATTATACAGCAGCTGGGAGGTACACATCATTACCATGGAGTTAGCAGGGACCCACCCCCCTCACCTCTGTCAAGGTGACAAATGCAAAAAGATGAGTGCAGTCCTGCACACACACACACACACACACACGGCAAACATTCACAGCCACAACGCTGTGAAAGCAAGCGGGATGATGAATGTTTTCAACTTTCTTTGGACGTGATTGGACGAATATGAGTCTACCCTGTGAAACCCTGGGCCCCCCTCCACTCACCCCAGCCAACCCCTTGCGATCTGTCCCCACTCACCAAGGTAGCCTCAGCTCCCGTAAGCTGCACCTCCAGGTTGCACTGCGGTAACGACGCCCAATTAAAATTATATGGCACATTTCATTAGAGGGGGAGGTAGCAAGAAAAAAAGGTAGAGTCAAAACAATGCCCTGGAGAGAGCTGGAGGGGGTGGGGGGTGTGGTGGGCAGGGTTAGGACAAAGCCAGTCAGCCATTTTGTGGCCTTGCTGCAAAGCAGCATCACAAGACTGGGAGTACTTCACAAGTCAAAGGCACCTTGGGTTCCTTCTCTCCATTACTGTAAAGCAGGAGAGTGTGTGTGAGGAGAAGTGTGTGTGTGTGTGTTTGTGTGTGTGTGTGTGTGTGTGTGTGTGTGTGTGTGTGTGTGTGTGTGTGTGTGTGTGTGTGTGTGTGTGTGTGTTTGTGTGTATGTGTGTGTGTGTGTGTGTGTGTGTGAGGTGGGGGGAGAAAAGTTATTGATTTGATATGGCTGGCTTTTATCTACATCCCCTTTGGACACAACCGATAAGCCCTGTTACATATTTAGGTTTGGGTTTGGGGTTTTGGTTTTTCTCTTTTTCTCCTGATGTTACAGCAAAGCAATGAAAACTGTGGCAAATATAACATTTTAAAATATTTTTTCTTCCCAAAGCAGATCCCAAATGCATTATTCATGAATTATATTGTGAGATGGCTTCCAGCTGGCTGTGACCACAGTTCCTGATTAAATGGTTTCACTCATTTGTTCACTCATTCATTAACAAGTATAAGATTTCCTATTCTGGAGTGTGGACTGGTTATTGTTATTGTACACGTTCACTGTTCCTGTGGTCTCACTCATGTCTGTGAGAATGTAATGGGTGATAAGGCCTGTCCTTTTTATGACCTCTGTGCATCTCATAGCAGATGAGAAACACACACACACACACACACACACACACACACACACACACACACACAAGATGAAGATGTTACTAGCAGAATATAGCTTCAATATAAAGCCTTGATGTGAGTTTATGTTTGGGTGACACTGCAGCACGGGCTAGACACTGGAGGTTAACTCAGCTGTTTACTGTAACTGCACCCCACAGACAGACAATAATAACAACAACAATAACTACTACAACAACAAATAGCTGTCACCGCAGTAACAGCTTCTGTGCATTTATCTGGCTCTCTCAAAGGCTTCTGTCCAAAAGCACATTTCTTCTTTAATTGCTTTCCCTGCACTGGTCTCCATCTTTGTTTACATTCCTGCCACCTACGATAAGGCAAGCGGTAATGGGAAATTAATTTGCATGCATTTACAGTCGTAAAATGTCAACCTCAGAGGAAGTTAGATGAAGTCTCAGAGAAATGCAATCAGGTTTTTTTTTTTTTTTTTATCCTTCAAACAACATGGCCAGATTTTCATTTCCCAGCAACAAGAGATGCAAACACCAAGAACTTTTTTTTTTTTTTTAAGATTTATTTGTGCATTTGCCTGCAAGTGTATAATTAAGTGATTGCTCTGTTCATTATTAACAGCAAGACTTTCCGTTGAGAGTTCTACACTTTCCTGGAGCATTCAATGCCTCACTTGATGACTATAATCCGCACGATAACACTGAAATACATTTCCATATCAGGAGAGTTTAGTCATAGAATGGCTCAAAAGTGTTAGTGAGAACTCAACACTGCCACTTCAACAGAGCCAGATTCAGGCTGTTGTTTGCAGATTGGACAGATCATTCACTTGCTCTTACATCAAACACACACACACACACCTACCTCAGCAACCCAAGCATAAATAGTAGGCAAACAAGGCCAAGGAAAGCTCTAAGCAGTTGTTTTTCTTTTTCAAGCTCTCTTTGTCGTGCTCCCGCGTCACAAACAGCCCCAGAGGCTGCTATGATGCAGTTAGCGTAAATTAACTCTGAAACCAGAGTCTCACACTGAGCACATACTCAACAAACACACACTGAGAAGCCCTCGTGTGTGTGTGTGTAGTGTGTAATTCTGATAGAAGAGAATCAAACCTACATTTAAGGACTACCACAGTGTTTCAAATGAGCATGATGTGTGAAAGGCCCCATTAGGTATTGCTGGCTTTAAGACATGGAAGCGGCCGTGTAATGTGGCACAAATGTAGAGCTTGGTTCTGAGGGTTGGAGCTGCCAGAGGTATAAACAGCTGTCAGGCAAAATTTGCCTTCAGTTAGCAACCTCTGTCTATTCAATGTGGCTGTGTGTGAGCGTGTGTGTGTGTTATAATAATACACACTGTATATTTCAAACGCACACACACACAAACACAAACACAAAAACCTAATTTCGCAACCATTTCCGCAACACGCATGTGCATGTGTCCAGGAGGTGTGTCGACACCATTCCTGCATTCTCAGTTAACATATCTAACACTTGCTAACAGCTGATGTCTGTTTCTTTACCCCAAGTCCCTCTGATGTTCCCCTAGCCTCTGAATAAAATACTGTGTGTTTTCGCTTTTTTCTAATCCAAGGGCCTGTTGCTGAATCAAACTGCCCCAAAACATAAACTAATGTTCTGTGGTCAGGTAACAGTGAGCGTGCGTGTCGGCGTTCACTCTCCATGAGAAAATAACACAGGAATAGCCATAGGCAATGATGGCTAACACATTGGTATGCATGCAAGCAGAAAAGACCCCCAGAACACACACACACATACAGAAATACACAAGCACACACACACAAACACACTTACGCACGCAAACACAGCCCCACCTCTCAATCCCATCTTGCACCGTTTTGTTGTTTCAAACACATGTAATTCAAATGAATGCAAATATCATTGTCCGCCACGCATTGGAAGGCAGGAGGCGTCATCTATAAACCTCCCTATCAACCTACACAAGCTTCCTCACTTTCTCAACAAATGCAGTACAAGGGGTTTGTTTTTTATGCTACAACAAATGCAGTACCCCCCCCCCCCCCACACACACACACACACACACACACATACACAGACACACACAAAACACTTTCCCTTTCCTGTCTGTTTGTGACAGAAAGGAAACACATATATCATTGGAGGGCGGCCGGCACTGACATTGACCTGCGTCGCAAAGGGGCCCAGGAGCGCTTTCAGTGGTGATAATCAGCTGGTCACCTGGGCCGCTGGCGAGGCAAGGTCACACTGGGGACAGGCATGCAGAGCCTTCCTTTGCCGGAGCCGTAGCTGCCCAGCCCACCACCAGCACCACCACCACCACCACCACTACCACCTCTTCCTACTTCACCACCACCTCCTCCTCCTCCATCTCAAAGGTGCGAGGCTTTGGGAATTTGAATCACTTTCTCCCCTTCAGGGCTGGCACCACTGTCGCACACTATAAAACTCTGAGCCGCATGTATGCACACGCACACACATACACACACACACATACATACACACACACGTGGGAGTAGAGAACTGTGCCATGCCCATGTTTAAGGTTTCTGTTCAACACTGAAATATACATGAGAACCATATGCTTTAGGAGTGTCATATATTACCCATGAAGATATGTTTACATTATATTTGCTGTATGTATGCAATAACAACAACAAGAGAGGCTTTTATCATACAAAATATATTAGATTCTTTGATGTCAACATATATTAAAGTACTGCTCATGTTTTGGCTGTCTCGTTATGTGCATTATCTATGACCTTACAGTGAAGTGGGTAGTGTAATATGTTGACTTTTTGGAAAAGAAGCACCCGCTCACACTGCTTGGGTGAGTTTCTTTTCAAAAAATGTAACGGCTCTTTCAAAGTCATCCCAGCAGACAGAAAGGCCTAATTAGTCATTTACTTGAGCTTGTTGCATCACAGAGAGCTCATGGCCCACAAGTGTGTGTGTCTGTATGTGTGTTTTGCGGCACTAATACCAAACAGCACCACTGAAATTTGTTGGGAAGGTTTTGTCTCTTGGTAAGCAGATCATTTAGATCAACCAGCGAGAGTGATCAGACCAGCTATCCACTTAACAGCTTTCCATAATCCTCCTCAGAGTCGGACGGCCTAGCCGACCCAGCCTGAGATTTGCCACCCCTCCCTGGGTGACCATGAGACAGTCATAAAGAGCCCGCTGTGCCTAAGCAGTAGTTTGTGGATCACGGGGTGGATGACCTTGATAAGGTCGTCCAAGGTAGCCAGGACCAAAATCGGCACGCATAAGTAGTAATAGACAGCCTGTGGTATAGGCCACGGACATGTAGCATTTGCGGAAATATGCAATACCTTTTGGGAATAAGAAGTGTCTCTTTTTTCAGCTTTCTCTCTCCCTCTGTTTTTCTCTTTTTGGCTTTCACTCTGCATGTAGAGTGACTGCCATTCTGAGCCAATCATTCAGAGTGACCTTGCCACTGCAAAACAAATTAAAGTCCCATTCATTACAGCGCGTGGCTCTTTGTTAGTGAGTGAGCGGCTGAGTGACGGCACAAGGACGGCCACTCTTCTTTTTTTCTGCCCTCATCCCTCTTCTTCCGTCCCCTCTCCATCTCTCTCTCTCCTTTCTCTCTCTCTCTCTTTTTTTTCTCTCTCTCTCTCTATCCTCCCCCAAGTGAGGTCTGTGGAGCGGAGAAGACAAACAGTGGTGTCTAACAGAGCCCCACCCTCCCTGTATACCCCCCTCCCAATCACACACACACACACACACACACACACACACACACACACACACACACACACACACACACACACCACCACAACAACCACCTCCATCAACAACCCCATGCTGAAAATGATGTGTCCGTCACCTCCTGCTAGCTGGCAAACCATCCCTTTAGAAATCTCCACTGGGCTAAAATTATTCTGTTCAATTACATACACATAATGCGTAACACACTGGAATGCTCCCACAGAGATGGCCTTTAAACTTGATTCATGGGGAAAGATTTAATTCTGTTCCCGCAAAAAAAAATTCAAGGAAACGCGCCGCTCTCCCTCGAGTGGCAATACGCGGCAATCACGTCGACAGAAACATTTGTGTTGGCCATTCTTGCCGCTGCGCACAGACTTAAGTCAGCTGCATGAAAGTTTCATATGATTTCATTTATATTTGAGATTCTACTCTGTGCCCTGGCTCGGCTCAGGGTAATTTGTCAAATGAAAAATCCTCCTGTCAGCTTGGATGGGGTGAGTGAACTCGCCAGTGCAACGAACAGCAGGAGTTTAACATTGTGATTGGAGGCGCCCCGTTCCTCTGCGGCACCACTGGCAATGGGAATGCATGCTTTGCTTAGAAGTACCAACTGGGAAGTTTCGTCTCTCCTTCTTTCTTTGAAGTCCTTTAAAAGAACTCTGACAGCCTATTCACTCTTAGTGCCCAGAGCAGTAGCCAAAAGAGAGTGAAGTGGCACTAAGTGCAGAAACTCTGATGTATATAAAGTGTGTGTGTGTGCGTGAGTGAGTGTGCGTGCGCAAGTGTGTGTGTGTGTGTGTGTGTGCGTGTTTATCAGGCCCTCCATGAAGAACAAAACCTTATACAACTCCATGGTCTTCCAACAGCTTTTCCCCTTTAGTCTACACTATAAATCCTACTGAGATTAAAGCAATAGTCAGATGAATAAATCACAGGGTCATTCCTAACTCATGCATCTTTAATGGCAAATTACTCACAGCAAAAGGTTGTTTCAAGAGCGCTCTTTCACCTGCCTGTCCTTGTGTTCACACCTAGCGATTGTTCTTTTTTCTTTCACAGAGGCTTGAGAAAAAGTTTACCACCCGTACTCTATGAAATTGAAAGGATGTATTGTATCTAATAAACGAACTGTCAAGCTAACTCACAAGACACACTATAAAAAGTACAAAAAGCTTGTAAAAACTCCTGATATTTCACCTTCAATTTTTTTCTTAATTTTGCCGTCATGCCATTTGATTGCCTCAGGAGGTTTCGGCAAGCTATAAGGAATGTTCTCTCAGAGAGGTGACATTTTCTCATTTTTGTCAGGGTTTTTTTTTGCCCATTCTAAGGTACATCGGTTCAAATGATGCTGTGTTTTGATGTACCCTTGGGGCAGACAGGGGTGAAAAACGCTCAGATCTTTCAACTGCTCCTCCTCTATGGATGAAGCCCCACGTGGCACCTTTGTGGAGAAAAACGAAAAAAAAAAAACGAATCCTCCTGTCCTCTCTCTCTCTCTGCCCCTGCCGAGTCACATCAGTCCACGTTCTTCACCGCGTCTTGTGTTCACCCAGTGTGACAGACCCCACCCATAACAAAAAATCCTTACCTAAAACTGTTTTTGACAACCCCCCTAGGCTAGTCAAAAACTGTAACCTAGGTAGGGGAAAAAATGATGCCTGTGTGTGTGTGTGTGTGTGTGTGTGTGTGCGCGCGTGCATGTGTGTTTGTGTCCTGACCGAGTCTGACATACTGCTGCTGTGAGCACTGTGTCACACACTGTCTCACGTGGCAGCCCATATGTGCCAGACCACACACTGCTGCCAACGTGCAGCATTCTGTACTACTGCCATCCAAACGTCTGGGGCTGCTAGTGTGCGAGTGTGTCAGTGCAAGAGTCTTTGCGCTGTGTGTTTGCATGAATCTTTCTGTGTCATGTCAATGGCAGTGTGTGTATGTGTGTCTGTGTGTGTGCACCTTTAAGCATTGCCGAAGCCCATTCTTGGCAGGCGGTGGTTTATTTACAATGAGTCACTTTACCTCTTGTTCACTTTGTATTCTCTAAGTCTCAGTCTCCCTCTTCCTCCCTCCCTCTCTCTCTTCCTCCCTCCCTCCCTCTCTCTCTCCCGCTCTCTCTCTCTGTCTCACTCTCCCTCTTCCTCCCTCCCTCTCTCTCTCACGCTCTTTCTCTCTGTCTCTCTCTCCCATTCCTGGGCACTGTGTTTAAACCATAGCAGATCTATTTATAGCGATGCTGCCTGATGTCTAGTTAGAGAAGAGAGTGCATACGAACCATGCCATCTTCTGGCTGCTACGTTACAAACGAAAAAAAGAGAGACACCAAACAACAACCGGAGAGGAAAAAGAAGAGAAACAAGAGAAAAAAATAAGAGAGAAGATCCTTGGCTCCCCTTTCATTTTAAGAAACACATGCCAGAACGAAGCTCTGTCCTTACTGTCCAGCACACACACTCTTCTAGACACACACTCTTTTTTGTCTGCGGATGAAAGACTGTGTGAGTTTAAAGTACACAATGCCTGTGTGTGTCTCGAATAAAACCTCGCCTCGCCCCTCCGCTGCTCATGGGACCCACTTGCTGAAAAAAGCAATTCAAATATACAGGCCTTACGAAAGATGCTTTTGTCCACGCTTCGCTATAGAGACTGTCCCTGCGGCTGAAAGCTATGCTATGACAGACATACTGCATGCCAGCCACTGTTCTTGGAAGTTACAATGGATTTAAGGTAGGCAAACAGATATCTTAAATCGTGCCCACTCAACCCCCCCCAACACACACACACACACATACACACAAACACACTCCCCTTAAAAGTGGCTTTGCATAAATCTGGTTTGTGCGTGTGTGTGTTTTTTTTCTCTCTGCCTCTTCCCTATTTGTGTGATTCACAGGTCATCATAACCCAGAAGTGGCATATGAACAGAAGTGCAGGAATGGGTGTATTTTCAGACAAGTGACTCACTGCGGGAGAGAAAAAGGGAGCGAGGGAGAAGAGAGAGAGAGAAAGCAATCTCTGTGTACTGGATTCATTTAACAACTTGCCAAGACTGCTTAGACAATAATGACCTAATGTTTGGGGCACGCACAATGAGTGAAGAGGTCTCTCTCTTCTTTCTGTGATTTCTTTGGATTTCTAATAGATTATTCTGATATCCAATCTAGCTCGACCAGGGGTGATTCTAGCACTTTTGTGATGAGTACAACTTGTTGATATTATGGTGGTAGATGGTTGACCTAGCCAAAGACTAGGCTTCTTTACTATTACTGGCCTCAAAAACATGCAGCCCTCTATACAATACCAGAGACATAGGAAACAACACAGTTACTTTGGGCTTCATCATCAGCAGGCACTGGGGTCTATTTTTGAGATTCTCACATCAGGTAGCTACTTCATGTAATTACTGCTGTCAAAATGCATACATAACCTCACAATTGTCATTACAGGATATTTGTATTTCCTGACTGTGAATCATGTTGGCTTCTACGAACATGCTGGAAAATGCTGTTTTGGAGGTCAAGCTGTCTCTACTGGAGTTTTTCCGAAAAAGGTTTTTTTCTGTGAATATCTCTAAAAAGTCTCCCTCTGTCAGAAGCCTTTATATGGCTGCACAAACAGAGCAGTGTTTGGAAGGGCATAAGCACTTTCTCTGTTTGCTGGCTTTCTGTTTGCTGCTGCAAAATAACTTTGCAATTACAATACAAACAATGCAATTTAACCAGGGATGAAAATGCTGTTGCAATTCTCTTCCTAAAAAGATTCATTTAGCTTTCCCTTTTCTCTGGTGGATGACTGTTTTTTTTTTTTTTTACCTCATTGCCTCCGGTTTCTCTGAATACAATGTGAAGATATATTCTATCTCTCTCTCTCTCTTCTCTCGCCACTCTTCCAAGATCCTTTCTTCCTCCTTTCTTCTTTCTGCATACGCCAGCCCCCTTAACGAGTGTGCTCTTTCCCTCTTCACTTTGTCATTGTTAGTCCCCCTTCTGCCTCATTGCCCCACCCTCCTTTGAGGCACAGTCGTCAAACACCACGTCTCGGTGTCCATGCACACAAAATGGCTGCAGTACTCAAACCAGGTAGCTAGTTTGGCTTTTTTTTTTTTGCAGTGATCTGCATTTCTTCCCAGGCTTCAAAAGCTCCACTCATTCCACTTATAGGCAAAAGGGGATCTGAAACTTTGATGTTCATTATAAAATGAAGGACGCCTACTACTGGCTGTTGCCGGGTGGGTTTTTGTCTTCACCTTCCTGGAGGCTCTAACATGTAAAATTCACATCAAAAGGACATAGCTGTGTGTGTGTGTGTGTGTGTGCATGTGTGTGTGTGTGTGAGATTCATAGTCTCCCACCTCTATGAGGTGGTGCACTCTTATCAGTACCAGACCGAGACCGAGGAACAAACATTTTGGGTCAGGTACAGCTAGCTGTTCATTTTCATTTAAGCTGCTAGCTCCCGAAGCATATCAGTGCACAGAGGGCCATGCTCTTCTGTCAGCTCAATACAAACATGCCACCAGAGAATCTATGCCATTAAGTTCCCCCTTTTTTTCTCCGATGCCAGGTCTTCAAACAGCTGTTCGCCCTAGATAGATACTTGGAATGTGTTGCTGCTAGTGATAATTGTTTGACACTTTATCACGTCTCTCGGCCCAAAATAATCAGTGATTACGAAAGCACATATGAGAGAGGAAAGGGTTGCAAACCTCAAACGAAGCGAAAATGGAGTGCCGCTGAACCCTCGTACCCCAACCCCCAAAGATGCTCCGCCGCTTCCACCACACCACTCTTATCTGCTCATTTTCCACAGTGACTTTAATATCAACAGGGTTTTTGTAAGAGGAGTATGTTTTATTTATTATTAATAATATAAGATTATATATTTGACATATGCCTGACGAAGGCAGCTAAAGCTCCGTTGCCTTGAGCCATGGGAAAGATGGGTGAGAAAGATCAGATTTCAGAGGGATGCCAGGATTAGATGGGAAAACAGAGGCGTACGCCCTGTCAGCTCATCTCAGATTAGCGTCGACCTGACCCACCTCCGCCAACACACACTGCCACTGTTGGCAATCCCCCCCAAAATATTGTGGTTTTAAAATCATCCTCTCACCTCAGTTGCACACCATAAACATTATATTGTTTTTAATGTTAGCACTAGCTTTGGCTAGCACTGTGTTCAGGCAAAACAAATCCTAGGTACAAGGAAGCATAGCACTCTTACAATCTTAAACACAGAAAAAAAACTGTTGTTAGAGTACAGAAATGTGCCATCTAACTTCACTCAGTGTGGAGCTCAGTGAGCAGCTTTTGTGTTAGGAACTGAAGCGTTCTTCCTCTGTTTTTCTTTTTTGTCCTCCTTGCTCTGTCCTTGGTTAGCTTGTTGCATCAGAGCACTAATGGAAATGTAGGCCAGGGGGACGAAGGAGGAGGCGATCCTCTGGAGGAGATGCCTTCTGCATCTGTACCTCTCCCTTTCCTCGCTTGTGACGCAACAGCCCACAATCTGGCCTGCGTGTCATAGCTGCTCTCTACAAGCCAGTGATGGGCATCTTTTCCACCCAGGCCCGAGGATGGACTGACCGACTGACGAACAAGCAGACGGCTGTGTTCTTCCTTGCTTGTCGTCACATGGGAGCATCCATCTTCTGTGTCACGCGTGCTCTGCGCCTTGTGCCATTTCCGCGCAGTGTCGTGCCACACCTCTCCTTCACTGAGGTGGCGCGTGAGGAGCGTTTAGTAAACCAGGACAACTCCCTGCGGGCCACCTGGCAAACAAGACCAGCGTCCCCTGCGTCTCCCCCCATGCCAATCCAGGCAGGCACACTCTGGCCTCACAGAACCTACAGGGCCTCCTTCTAGGGCCACAGAGAGCCAACACTGCCCTACTTCCTCAAAACGCTGAGTATAGGTAAAGGTGCTCTTACTCCCTTTTTAAAAATGAACTATACAAGTACATCAACAGAAAGTCTACTCAGGTGTTTGAACAGTGCTGTGATATTCTTGTTCACTGTAACATCTTACTATTAAAAGGGTAAGATTATACCAAGAGCTAAATTAGCTACAAAAGCACCTTTAAAAGTGTTTAAAAGTAGGGAAAATAATTTTGCCCTATATAATCTTTGCCTCTGAGTTAATGGCAGTGCAGACACATGTGCAGAAACAATATTCCTCTGAGGACATGTTGCAGTTTCTCTTTACGATCACGAGGGGAGGAGTTTACAGCGTCCCTGTCCTCAATGACCTTAGTATCCTCACTCTAAGAAGGGTCAGAGGTTGCCATGGTGAGAATGGCATGGGGCTAATCACATGCAACTGCCATCCCTCCCAAGACCTGTCACTCAACCAGTGGAGGAGCGGAATGGAGGCAGCACTCCTCCCGCCTCCCATAACGACACCACCACCGCCACCGCCACCATCACCAGCACATAAAAACCTGGCCACTCGCTCGTGATTCATGGGATGACGGGGGAGTTACGACAATGAACTAAACGACCATGGGCGCGGCGGACTCAAATCTCGCACAACACAGCCCCAAATGACACCCCAGAGCTCCTGCTCCCGCTCCGCTAATAAACCATCTGACAACTGCAGGCGAGCCTGAGTCTGCCGCTCGCTCCTGTCCAGCTTAAAGGAAGTGCTTTCAGACTAAGGACATTATGAGAGTATCAGCACTTTTCTTTCTGGAGGAGAGAAGATGAGGCTAGGCAAGGCTATGCCAAGCGAGGCATGGAGGGAGGGAGAGAGAGAGAGAGAGAGAGGGAGTTAGGAGGGCAAAATAACCTCAAAGGCCGTTGAGCAAGGTTTTATTCAGCTATAGGGGACTATAGCTGCCGGTTAAATGAGCAGTGTAGTGTGGAAGAACGACGCTACGTGCTGCCATTGCACTTTAGTATGGGGTCGGGGACGGTGTGTCTGGTGTATTTCTTTGTTTTGTTTTGGAGGGGCTCTCCCCCCACCCCTATCTCTCTCTCTCACTCTCTCACCTTGTTCCCTTTCCAGTTTCATTGCTTGCATTTTCCATCTATCTCTTGTGTTAGCTCATTCTGCTCACCTTTAACAAAAGTTGTCAGGGTAATTTTAGAGTGCATTACCACATTGTGTGCATAGTCACACATCATTTGGGTGTGAGGGCAGGCCTGCGAAACACACCCAGTCAGATGTACTTGAGGTAACAAACAACCACAACTGATAAATTTTTTAAGAGCGACTTTGAAGTTATCCCTGTTGCGCATACAGAGAGCTTTGCTAGTCTCCTTTTTAAACCCTGGCTTGCATCACCACCCCACCCCATCCCCCAACTCAACCCTCTTTTTTTTGTAAGGGCCGCGCTCTAAATCTCAATAATGCATAAACAGCAAGGCATTGTGGGATAGTGGCCTGGAAGAACATGCAAATGAGAAGAGAGGGGTAGCAAAAGGGCTTGACTGGGAGCAGGACACGCCCTCCTCAGAACACTGAGATATTCTGCCTTTACTTCTGTGCTGTCAACATTCCAGGAAAAGAAGAAAACAAATGTTGCTATTTAATACCATTTTTCTTCTCTTTTTTAACAAAACAAAAAAAAAACACCGCTTCTACCTGAAGTTCTCAGCTTCACCCACACACACATTACAAAGGCAGACATCTTGACCTTCCTCATACTAATCACTCTGACTCGTATGCACAGTACAGCTTGTTCTCTCTACCACCATGTGGCTGCACTGTTCTACCTCACGTACTTGTGACTCAAATAGAACAGGCATAATAAGTTTTTAAATGTATCTCTTCCAGATACAGGCATCTTTTTACTTTTCTGTTGCAGAACTAGATTCTTTTACTTTTTACTCAGATACTGTTTTAGTGAATTTTGATGTTGTTTAGCTATTACTTCAAGTTATATAAAGATAATGCTGTATTATGTTTTCCCAAATTGTAACACTTGTGTTCTTTGTGCTGGAAAGGTGTCGCGTATGACAGCACCACAACAATGTGTTCTGCAGGATCGTTTTGTCAACATGTGAACTATCAATGTGAGACTAACACTCTTTCCTGTGTAATGTCTACCGATCTGAGCTGCCTCTATTGTTTGGGCCTGAAGAGAGAAAATCCTTGACAACCATTTTCTCACCCACACACGCTCTCTCACAAACACACTCTCTCTCTCTCTCTCTCTCTATCTCTCACACACACACACACACACACACACACTCCACAGCAAGAGGAGGAGGAGATCGGGAACACAGCATAACAACAATTCAAGCTTAAAATGCTCACAATAAACATCCTTCCATAAAAACAGGATTATGAAAACACACACACAGCGCACTTCCTTCTTCACTGAAGGGCAGTTGCGGCGTTTGATGTAATATCCCTCTGGCATATGGCAGGGTGAACTCAAGTGCTTTCATATCAACATTTCAAGAGTTGCGGTGCAGTTGCATACTAGTATTGACTGCTGCTGTCTTTCCCCTTCTTTACAAATAAGCTTTATGTTTGCACCACTGGGACATGTCTGTTAATTATAGACCCTTTGCATCCCATTACAGCATCTGAGCTGAAAAAAATTGGAATAAGAAATATTTATATTTCTAATACTTTCTAATACTTCCTCTGCTAACACAATGTCAACATTACAAAAACACAAACAAACAAAAAAAACACGAGAAACAAGAAATAAAAAAACTCTACTCTCTAAATAATAACCAGCCAATGTGCAACTACTCCATTTGCAAAACAAACCAATACACATGTCCATTTCTCTCCAGCAACAGGTATAAAAAGCACATATCAACTGCTCAATTCTAAAACTATCATAGCACAGTTCACCTATCAATGGTGGTGCTGCAGAAGCACAATAAAGCACAAGTGCAACTTACCAGGTGAGTCTGGCTGGCAGGGGTCAGCCAGTAGGCACTTTTAGCTTGTCGAGTGCACAAGGTAATGCCATATTAAAACCTATGTTACATAAACTATACAAACTCACTTTCATTTACTGGAAAGTGCTGACACGGGTGCTGTGGTGTGGTGTGGACACACTGCACGCACATTTGTGTGTGTCGCTGTGTGTGTGTGTGTGTGTGTGTGTGTGTGTGTGTTGGAGATGATGAGAATGATGAGATGCGCTGGCTGGCGCAGAGAGCAGGCAGGCATAGCTCCTTTTAATTACTCCACCAGGGCTTCCTCATCTGCGCTAATTGTTTCTTTTATAAAAAAAGAGAGAGAGAAAAAAACTGAACGTCATACTCCTGCCTCTGCCACTGCGACCGAATCTCTACAGATCATATCCCAGCAAAGCGTGATAGTTCAACTTGTGATTATTTTTCAATTCAGCTGTGCAAGAAATGGATTCCTACCCCCACGATCCTCAGAGAGAAAAAGGGAGATAGCGACTGTGTGTGTAAGTGTGTGTGTGTGTGTGTGTGTTGGGGGGGGGGGGGGGTAACAGGCGGGCCGACAGACTCATGAAGTCATCATTGTAAGTGTTGGCCTGTTGTAATAAACTAATCCTATCGGTTGACTAATGTGATTTAATCTTGTTACCTTCTGACCAACAGCAGAATTACTGGCTCACCACACAGGAAGACCTGCTGGGATTTAAAACATAATCTGATATCTTGTTTTTGTACCATGTGAAATGTCAGTCTGCACATTTGAGGTTTTACATATTCTCATACCCGCATACCGTCCGAACATGTCCTACTCATGTACCTGTAACCACAAAATATTAATGCCTGTTATTAGCATTGCAAAATATAATCCACTATCTAAAATATTGATTTCAGCTATGTATCACTGAACTGCTTTTGAAACCTAAACCATGCAACAGTTAGATAGAATATTCAATAGTCAGAAGAAAATAATTTAAATTTCTTCACCATGGCCAGAAGTTAGCACAGCATCTGTAAGTCTTTTCTTCACCTGTCTTCCTTTTCATGTGTTTTGAATCCATCTTTTTTATACACAAACCCACTGAAGTGTCTTTGAAGTCCAAGGCCACAGCATGAGCAGAGATGCTGCTTGTGCTTGTGTGTCGTGTGGCAGGGAGTGCGGAAGTAGAGGTGTGACACAAGCAGTTGTATCTCTCTATGGCCTTGGACATTGGAGTCTCTCTGGAGGGTTTGCGTTTAACAAGATGGATTAAAGGGGACAGTGGGGATGAAAATAAGTTACTGATGTGCTGGTGTGCTACTCCCACCACACCCCCACCCCCCGCCCTCGGCCTCTGCCCTACTGACCGGTACGCTCTCTCTCTCTCTCCCTCTCCTGTTGCCCAGACAGTGGCAGGGGAACTAGGTTATCGGCACAGCGGTGATGACGCGCTGATACCCACAGCGGCAGCATCTGAGGCTGCTGGACAGCTCCTACTGTCAGGACAAGGCCCCTCTAATTGAATCCGATGTGTGGCACTCTAACCAACTCCCTTAATTAAGCACCCTAACAGACACAGGCACCTTGCTATCTAAGGCCTTTGGGCCAGTCACTTCCTGCTCGCTCGCTCACTCGCTCTGCCATCCCCCTTGCCTTTTTGAGATACCACTGTAATGACACTGCGGGTTGTTACCAGCTCTCTCTTTCTCGCTTCAATCTCTTTCCCCATATTAAATTGGAAAAGCAAATAAAGCGAAAAACGATTCTCAAGACAGAAGGGGGAAAATGGAGGTGGGGGGGGGGGACTTCACACTTTATTCGGGCTTGATTTGTTTTCCAAAATGAAGTTGAAGTCACTAGTTTGAGGCCTCGCTTGAAGTCAGTCGACACACACATACACACACACACATACTCACACTCACTCACACAAAACATGCACACATGCACCCAAGTACACAAAAGGCTGAAACACATGCCCCCCCCACACACACACACACACACCACACCCCCCATCTCTTTTACTCAGGATATTGTTGCCATGGTTACTGTCAACACAATCTTCGGTGGATGTAGAAGAAATGGGGGCTATCCGGGTTTTTGTTTTGTTTTGGGGAGGGGGGTGGGGTGGGGGTATGAAAGGACCCTTCTGCTCCGGTTGTGATAAAGCGTCGGCTCTGGCCCGACTTCTCGGTGCTGACAGTGCGTGGCACTCCTGACTATGGCTAATCTGCTGACCACAGACAGCCCGGCAGCCAGCCGGACGGCCAGACAGTCAGGGTGCCACTGCCGGTAAACTGGGTTATCAGTGCAGAGAGACGGCTCCAAAATATTATCAGACTGGGATTGAGGGGGAGAGGGGGTGGTATGAGAAAGTCAATATAGACCCTCCTAATCCATCAGCACTGCCCTTTACTAGCTGAAGATCTGGAGACTTGATGCTCATTCCCTCGAACCTCTCTACAGTTAATGGGAAAACAAACAAAAGAGTTTGACTTTTCATCTTTTGAAGCGTGTCCGGTGTCGTTCTGCCTGTGTGCCCTTGCCTTGTTGTGTTTGCTCTTTTCTTTGATTCCCCTGCTTGCCACCTCCTTTCTTTCTTTCCTTTTTTTTCTTCTTTGCTCCGTTTCATTTTTTCGGATCGGGAGGCCCTCTGGAGGGGGCTTTGAGTTTGTTTTTGTTTTGTTTTTTTATCCGGTGCTACAAAAAGGTCACCTCCAGCAGCGGTGCGATGTGTTGCTTCCTGCAGCCATGCTGATAAGGAGGTGTTATGCAAGGCCCTACCCACCCGGACCGGCGCCCAGAAGACCACTCCTGTGTCCATGCCGGGCCTGCGCCCAGCTTTAGTCTCAGCTCCCGCCAATACCACCCTATCCCAAAACCCCACACCTCCCCCAACCCCATCCCCATATACTCCGCTGCATGGCCACATCCACATATAACACATGGATATTTTTGTGCACTCAAGAATGCATGTGCTAATGCAACGTACCACTTAGGAGCAACAACAATCACTACTCAAGTCAAACTCCTATGACGTGTCTGTGTGCTTGTCTCTGTTTCTGTCTGTATCTGTGTGTGTGTGTGTGTGTGTGTTGGGGGAAGCTGACACAACAATGGTATAATACAGTGAAGATACAGAGTGAATGGCTTTCACCTGCACTCCACAAAATCCGCCTGGCATGACTGACTTAATGCGTTGCTACGATACATGACAAAAAGGAGAAAGAGAGAGAGAGAGAGGAGAGAGAGAGAGGAGGACCCGGCGGAACTTCATTAAGAGGACATTTTTTGAATGAGCTCCACAGCTTCACTCCACTCCACTCTCCACAGCATGGATCCATGGGCAGACAGCTCACCCAGCTTTTGTCACTCTGCACACATGTAGGGTAATTATATTGTGATGTGTACCAAGCTGGGCCCATTCATAGCCTCAGGCACTAAAGAACAGAGTTTTTTAACACCTGCTGTAGACTGTGTGGGCCTTCTTTTTTTAAAGCGCTGTCAATCCATTTCACCTCTAAAGCAGATTGTGATTTTAACTCTCAAGAGCTACATGGTACAGGTATTTTCGACAACTTTCACTCTATACCTCTGCACTGAGGTAGCTCCCAGCAATGGCATTCAAGGGGGAAAATCTGAACTTTCCACCTTTGTAAATATTACTATTGATGTCCATGCATGGTATTGCCTTCTGTTGCTATAGGATACTGGCAGGCTGGCTAATGAAAATTGGATGAACTTTGCAAATATCATTTTTGCCAATAAAACTGCTAATATATGTTGAGCCGCAACTGACGCGGGGGAAAGGTGTGATATTTCATAATGAGTAGTAACTTCATCGCTTCTGAAAGACAGCGTGTGATGGATGTCTCTTGCTGGTGCTACTGGCGTTTGTTATGCTGAAACAAACAAAAATGGAATGCTTTCTAATGTTCGCATGCAACTCAACCTGCATAAATGATCTTTGCCATCATAGTATTATAATACATAGACAATAATCCTTGGACACAGCAGACAGATGTGAGTTTAAACCAACAAACTAAAGAAAACCAAAGGAACACAGCCACAAATTTGAAAGTGTTAAGGCAATTTTCAAAGCCTTTTGAACAAGAAAATCAAAGCACCCCCGCCCGTCTCCTGAGCATCTATCCGTCTCCCCCAGAGGGAGTACAAGAATATCTGACTGTTGGAAGGATATTCTTACCTTGCTTACCTTGTCAAGGCAGAGAAGGAGACAGAGGAGAGGAGAAGGGAGGGGAAGGGGTAGATATAATGTTTTCTTCACTTATGCTAATCACGTAGCGTCCAGAACGCTAGTGCTGATCGCTCCACTTCCCTGTCTGCTTTGCACTGCTTTTGAGGACAGGACTGTTTACATCACTTGGGCACACTCCAGGCTCTCTTTCTGAGTAACCAAACACCATTCACTCCTTAAAATGGCATGGATAATTAAACTTGTGCTCTGGCTTTTTTTTGACTGCTATATTTCCTCTCTCTTTCACTCACTCACTCACTCTCTCTCCCTCTGTCCATCTCTCTCCCTCCCTCTCTCTTTCCCTCTGTAGCTGTTAAAATAACATTCCTGCTGGGGGTTTTCTCCACAGTAGACTGGATTGTTACGCAAACCGTCTCTGCTCTGAGGCACTGATCTCAGCTGCTCTACGCCTTGTTCAGCCACACAGTCTCACACACACACACACACAATCCAGAGACCATCAGAGCAGCTACCACCTGCAGAGCAGTTTTTTGCAAATGAAGTGCTCCATGTATTTCACACACAGCTAGATGAACTGCATTAAAAACGGCACTTCTTGATAGCGACTTCAGTCCCAGATTTATCCTTCTCCTCCTCCTCCCAATCACATCCAGACAAACCTCAGACTACCTCTCCCCGTCCATAGTTGGGGGCTCGTCCGGGTTGCCCCTTAATATTCCCCCAGCCTGCCGCTTCTTTGAGAAATCTGAGCATGTCATCCACCCCACACCACACCCTCGCCACCCCCCAGCCCTCTCTCTTTCTGAAAAGAACAGCTTTCCAGCCGGAGAGCAAATCCTCTTATTCGCAACCTCTAACTCACCCCCAGTCCACAAGCCTGTAATGTGAATCAGAGAATGTCCAGAGTGTGCTGTGCTATGTTACATTAACCCTAACACTCCCTGGAGAGCAATCAATTCTCTCTATGTATGAAATGTGTGTGTGTGTGTGTGTGTGTGTGTGTGTATGTGTGTGCGTGTGTGTGTATATGTGTATGTGTATGTGTGTGCGTGTGTGTGAGTGTTCAGCTATAACAGTTATAACAGTGTGACTCCTCACAGTAAGGCACTGATATTCATCCTAGTACCACTCTGTGTGTGTATGTGTGTGTGTGTTTATGTGTATGTGTGTGAAAAAAACAATCCGGCAGGTACTGGCATATCTAGCATACATATCTACCTCCCCCACCCCTATTGATCTTCATCTTCTACTCAGTGGGTTAACTTGATAAGCCACATGGGCTCCACAATCAAGTCAAATGGCAAAGTGAGGAAAACTAGGGAGGCATATTCAGCCCCGCACAGGACACGAGGAGACTCAGCATGGTGTGGCCCTCATGTCTAATTATAATGAGGAAATGCTGCTTAATTCTGAGCTTTACCCACTCCTCCTCCTCCTATCCTTCAATCTCTCTCTCTCTCTCTCTCTTTGAGAGAGCACAAGCAGGTAGCTGCTATTATGGCAAGCAAGTTCTGTTTGGTGTACTGATATACAACGTCAAGGGAAAGATGTGCCAATTACTGAGTCTGGGCTCTACCCTTGCTTGCCTCACTGCATCCCCCGCACTCCCCCTCCCCTCTCGTTTCTTATTTATACCTTTAATAACCCTATTTACTGTACAAAACTCTAATAGGATGATAACAATAGCAATTCAGTGCCTTTGTTTTGGAAACTTGCACAAGACCTTACTCACCCAACCTAAAGCATAAACAATATCGAACTGAATCATGTTTATGGTTTGTGGCTGAAGTTTTCCAAAAGCACAACTAATTTATTGAGGGTCTTTACATATTGCTTTATTGCTTGGAGAGAAAGAGAGAGAGAGAGAGAGAGAGAGAGAGAGAGAGAGGGAGAAAGAGAGAGCTTAGGGTGGCATGGCAGTCAACATGGGTTAATTCACTGTAGCTTTTCTCTCCCCCTTTTCCTGCCAGCAGAGCCTACATCAGCACTTTTCTATGACCACTGCACTATAATAACCAGCCATTCCAGCCCACTAGGAGGAGGAGGGGGGGGACTATCTGCTACCACCACAAGCACAATGCTGCATTTTCTCACACAGCATCCTTACAACCTGTTTACCCCATTCTTCTGCAATCAGTTTTAATAATGAGAAGAACATTCCCCTTTTTTCCCACATTTTATTCTATTATTTTGATAACTGGAAACTACTACTGTGTGCATGTGTGTGTGTGTGTGAATATGTGTGAGACAGAGAAACAGAGAGTGTGTGTGTGTGTGTGTGTGTGTGTGTGTGTGTGTGTGTGTGTGTGTGTGTGTGTGTGTCTGAATATGCGTGAGACAGAGAAACAGAGAGAGTGAGTGTGTGCACCAAAGCAAGTGTGTTTCTTTGTGTGTGTGTGTGCTGAAGGAAGAAGAGTGCACACACATACCACCAATTTTTCAGCACATTCTTTCCTATTTCATTTTGCAGGGCAGAACTGACCTTTAAGCTTGCAGTGAAAGCATCCCGATAGTGTCTGGGCTCCACAGCTAATGACTGCTTCTCAAAGTGCCCCAGTTTGGAGAGATTTGTATGCTAAAGACAAGAGCTAAGCAACTAATAAAACTTGTAAAAATAAATTATTAAAATACATCTGGACAGGCAGTTTCACTCTTCAATATTCCATAAGCAAATGACCCCCATCCCTCCACACACACACACACACACACACACACACACACACACACACACACACACACACACAGACCCAGAGAATCTCCTCTGGATCTATGTGCTTTTGCTCCCCAAGGAGAAGTCATGTCAGAGTGTCAACACGGCGCTCTTAATTAAGCACAGGAAACTTTTTTTCTCTCCCTCTCTCAACTAGCAGGCCTTTCCAGCGAGGTAATTAAAGGGAATTCACAAACAAAAGGGGCTGGAGACCCACACAGCCTGGTGTAAAAATCAGTAACAGAAAAGCCAAGGCCTGATTTACGGTCCCAGGAAATTTAGGGGAAGGACTCCGCCACAACTCTTTTTGTGACATTTGGATGCCCTTTGGTAGCATGACCACCCCCACCACACACACACACACACACACACACACTAACACAAACACACACACACCCCTTCCTAACGCATGCCTTCTTTTAGAACAGATCCTCACCCTGCAGTACACTCACCCTTCCACCCTTTCCTCCTCTCCTTTCTCCACACACACACAGAACTGTGAATTTGAAGCATCTGGAAACCCTGTTGGAGTCAACTACCATGAGTGGTCAGTCAGTGGTTGTACAGGGAATCTTCCAACTGTACGGAGCCCTGGAGTTGACCTTTTGAGGGAGGAGGAGCAGACCTTTAAGTCACCAGAGAGGAGCGAGGGGCGGGAGGGTAGGGGGACCGAAAATCTATGTGATGGCCAAGGAGCAAAGGTAGCCTCAAGGCAACTTGCGCATACTGCATACATGTGGAAGTGCACACAAACACACACACACAAAAATATTCATTTGTGTCACATCCACGTCCACACATATGCACATGCACCTGCATACAAACAACAGCCTTTATCAAGAGAACTGCCACAGGAAAGGAAACCTAGTCTACAAAGCCTGAACGAGTGGGGAACATTTTTTTTATAGAAATTGCTTCAAAATCAATTCCTATGGACTTTGGTGCTCGAAACCTTGAAAGAATCAAACTAATGGGCCTAGGCTGAGGGTACCGATGAATTATGGCTTTCTGTGTGTGTGTGTGTGAGTGTGTGTGTGAGTGTGTGGGGAGAGAGGGGGGGCAAGTGAGGTTTGGTTAAGACAAGCCAAAAGAAAATGCTGTGTCTGCCAAGCTCTCTAAAAACCTCTCCCTTATATTAAATCCCTGCTCCCTTGCCATCCTATACCCACGGATGACTCCACACTGCCAGGATATCTGCTGGAAGTGCTGGTAAAGTTTTACAGGGAACATCTGACAATCTCGCCATGAGTCCTGCGGGACACTCAGGACCTCCTAACTTAGCAGCAAGGCTAAGAGAGGGGGAAGGCATAAGGATGAGAGGGTGGGGGGGGGCAATATTACTGCCTCCCACTGGGGACACAGAGCCACGGTTTTCCTCTCCGTTCTCAAATGTCAAATCACTGAGGCTCTGCCTTTGTGGCTTTTTATTTCACAGAACACGATGGTCTGGGCCTTACCCCAGATAGGTGAGACGCGGATGGAGGATCGTGCCAAAAAGTGTAAACCTGTTTTTGGGGTGAAAAGCCTTTCTGTAAATCCTTATTATTTCCAACTTCTTTTCCACAAATTGCTTTGTGGGGGGACGACAGGACAGGAGACGAGATCGATTATTGCAGATGGATTTGAGTGTGCTGTCTGCTGTTTCCTCAGATGGAACACTGTTCATTGTGTTCATCCTTTGCACTAGCATTGTGGTAACAAAACAACTGGGCACAATAGTACTCATTAGAGATTTGAATTAACACCACTGAGGCCCATTTTACTTTGACTGGCCCCACTCCACCCAACGACGACCCATCCATCCTCAAGTCCCTCCCACCACTTCACCTTATATGGGCGAGCAGCTGTAAGTGGAGCAGCCCCCGCCCCCATACACACACAAATCATCACCACCGCCAATAGAAACGTTACCTCACCAACCTTTCACCTAGCACAAGCTGCCACTCAGCCCCTACTTCTGACTCCAGCTGGAGGGGCCTGAAAGCCCCTGGGCCTACAGCACTTTAGGAGCACATTGGTCACTAAACTCTAAGCTCTGCCTCTCTCTCTCTATCTCTCTCTCTCTTTCCCCATCTCACTTTCCTCTCTCTCTAGCTCTCTCTCACTTTCTGCTCATACCTCTGTCCCCAAGCTAATTGCACACAAACTGCCAAAACTCAACGTTAGTCAGCTAAGAACAGTGTCCCATAGTTAACAAACAAATACAGAGTTAAACCATATACTGTATGTTGACTATGGAGGCTATTTCAACTGGGAGCTATGGAATAGCAGCACTATTCAATACCTATAATTTAGATTGTTTGCTTTCTGGGAATGTTCTCCACCATTAAAGTCCATCACAAGGCTGTATTGGAAAGTATCTTTTTTTAATTGCCTCATTTCTAAATGCCCTGAACATTCCCTCTGGCCACTTTGGGGATTGGACAAAGAAGCCTGGAGCCAAAAGATTGTGAGTAAACATAGGGTACTGCAATTAACTATGGGCCGAGGATTTGGCAGTGGACATGGAGGACACAGAACTTGCCCAGTCATGACAGGCCCGGGGCCCAGTTCTCTGTTTTGCCTCCTCCAATCATAGCAGTCTGTGGTGGAGGCTGCCACAGGTGAATCGGGCCAATCAGATGCCGCTATGACCCGGCCCAGCTCGCAGATCCAGGCTAATGGCTCCTGACAGGATGCTGAATTGCTCCCAAGCATAATAGACGGCGCCAAGTCAAGAGATGTGTTCCTCTGTGCATATCCATAGCTCACACTCAGCCATCTTGCATGTGTCTGTCTCAATAGTTTGTTCTTCTCTCGTCTCTTTTTATTCTCTCAAATCTAGGCAGGCTTTTTTTTTGTCATCCTCCATATCCAAAGGCCACTCCTAAATGCACAAGACTTCTTTCAGTCATTGTCGGTTTGTTTCTCATCAGCTCTTGTCTCTTGTTCCTGCTCTCTCGTATTTGTTTTATGTGTCCTTTTCTGTCTCTTCCTGCTTGCTCTGAATAGCTCACCAGAAGTCTCTCTCTCTCCTTCTCTCTCTGTTTCTTTCTCTCTCTCTCTCTCTCTTTCTCTCTCTCTCTCTCTTTCTCTCTCTCTTTCGTGTAATCTCTCACTGCATATCCTTTATTGTCACTTGGCTGGAGTTCTTCCTCCTAGCTGACAATCGGATCTCTTTCTCTCCTGCCTTCTCTTTGATTTTTGCTTTTTCTTTTTACTTTCTCTTCTTTCTCTTTCTATATATGTACGCAAGGTAACCAAATAGCACTACGGAGACACTTTCTCAAAGCCTAACCACGACACCGCAGCCTAAAAAAACAACCCCAGTTTATTCTGGTGTTGGTGAGTAAATTTTTTTATTTACACTAGTATCAACCTACCCCCTCCACCTTGCACATCTCCTCTTATCCCCCAAGCAGCTGTATTAATTAATCCGAACAGGAGCGTGGGTACAACACACAGAATCCAAATAAATAAGTTATGCAAGTAATCCCTTTCACAGAGAGAGGCAGAGAAAAAATGGCTTAATGAGGAAGGCATCCACGCAGCTCAAAGCAGAAAAGATGAAAAATCCTGGTGCTGAAATATACCTTTTACAAGTGGATTTTCCTTTTCATCATGCTAATGGCTATTAGCCTGAATAGTATATAGAAATGCATAGTTAGCACAAAAAATATGTAAACTTCAGAAGGGGTGAACAAAATTTGAGAGTTTGTAAGCTGGAGCTAATAGGATTGCTTTGTTGTTTGACTGTGGAGAAACACAGGCCAAGGTAACATGCATAACATGAAAGCTTGCTCTGCTCAACACATCCGAGGAATGTGTGACGACTTCAGTGATGCAACAAAGAGCAAGCACCTCACAGACTGGCAAGAGGAAAACATTCCACTTGTTTATAGACATTTACATGCAAAGCAATGGAGAAATATATGTTATATGAGATATATTTTGTTCATGCCATGGAACTGAACAGGACAAAAATGATAGGGGCAATTCCACAAAAATAATAATCTTGTTCAGCAGTTCTGTCTCGAAATACCTGTTGTTTCCAGCAGGGCCTACTGGCAATTTTCTATTTATCTTATATTTTGGTTATGGGTAATTCAACTGAAAACTGCTATGTCCATACCAGCAACAAAATGGAATTTGTATGCGAAAGCTTGCGTGAAAAGTTTCATAAAATTTCTTCCACAGCCAAGAAGAGTGTATGCTCAAACTTCATGTAGTCATAATTCATATCAGACCATACTATGGCATTGTGCTGGTTGCTATGGAATTGCCCATAAACAAAGTATAAGATAAATACAATACAGTTTTTGCCAGTAGGCCCTGCTGGAATCACTAGGTTTTTTGAGACAGAACTGCTGAACAAGATTATTATTCCCTTGTAATGAGGTCATTTGTCTCTGAATTACTGGTTTCTGCATTTACATCATCATAGTGAAGTTCTGAGAGCTAAAAAAGACATCCAAATAACTTTTTGATTCTTCATGGCTTATACACAAGCATATTTAGCTCAGAACACAAGCAACTTAAGAGACATATTCCAGATGTATTCTGGGCCATCTACTCTGCATCAGTTTCAGATCTGTCCTTGTCTTTTCATTATTGTTTTTTCCATGTGCAAAGCAATGTCCACGTTCGTGCCATATAGTTGTGCCACCACTATCATGAGTACAGATGCATCCAGGCCCAGTCTCAAGGAACATCCAAAAATAACATGATATCACATTAGGTATAGACAAGCTTAGGCAAGCTCTGTCTTTTGCTTGCAAATCGAACAACTTCAGTTCTTTAAGGGAGGGAAAGGCAAGATGGTTGAAGCGACCTAATAGCCATGTACATTTTTTGCAAGTGGTTTAGAGTGCATTCTCATGAGGAATTATCATTCAATACTTTACAATATATGCCATTCCCTCATTGTAGTTGTAACCTACATTACTGTAGTGTATTAGCTCTGTGATAATGTTGACTTAATATGTTTTAATGTGTAACAAACACTTATGAAAACAAATCAAAGTGTAAAAAGTCACAGTGCCTACATGGCACCTGTAGAACACAAGAAATTAGGTGGAAAATATAATCTTATAATATAATTTTATAATCTTAAATGATTCCTGTTTTCTGCCTGTTTACTTATCTTGACTTAAATTAATTACTTTTCAGAACATTATGCAAACAGTAGTATGCCGTATAGGCCTACATAGGTAGACAGTAAAAGAAACCACAACAGTGTCCATGCCATTGCTTTAGGTATGCTACAATCTGTATGCAGGCCTAAATCTGTAGATTCTGAAGTTATCAACCCAAAAGTCAGCACATTCACTGTTTCATCATCAAATCATCAGTCATCAGATAATTACGGCAACAGTACTAACCCATACAGCAAATGAGAAGTTATGCTTTTTAAATTTAATATATGAATGGGGCGCTTCTGCCATATCTTGCATGCAGATGGAGAGGAGGGTTGCACTGGCCCTGCCTTACAGAGCTGTTCTAACACACCACAAAGATGGCTGAATGAAGATGAATGGGAGTCATAAATGTCATCAGGGACAGACCTATGCACGCACAAAAAACAGTTCTATGGCCACTGCCACAGACTGTGCTATGAACAGACAACACACTAACTTACTACTGACAATTAAAATTACACAAATTCCCAACAATCCTTTGAAAACATATCACAAAAAAGATGCAACAGCTATAACATAGTTTGTTACAATGGATAATAAATGATTAACACTTAACTTAAAAGAGGATGTTATAGTCTATTTTAGTTTTAATTAGATATGTGACTTTTACTGCATCCAAAATAAACAGTTTTGGAGGTCTAAAAAACTGCAAAGTGAAAATAGAGTTAAATTTATGCTTAAGTATGTAAACTCAATAATGTGGACAAAGTCCAAGACATCATATGGTGTGTATACGTTTTTGAATATCAACAGAAAGTGGTTTGGAGGTGATTATTATTCATTATATATTACGCTTACACAAGCGCATTTATAATAAATGAACTGTCTGCACAAAATGGACTTGTGCACAAAAGTAAACATAGCCATCTGTATTCTTCAGGTGATACATCAGTAACCTCCGAATGTCTGCCAAGTAGAAATCCTTCCGTGGTCGACAACAACTTGCTTCTACATTGCCCAAACCCAAGCCCACAAAAAAGTGGGGGTCAAAATGCTGGTAAAATACAACAGAATACGCTCTGTCTGGTGATTAAACATCCCTTGCGCTGTGCTGACTCGGTTTTTCTCTCTTTCTACCTCCCCTCCCCCTCCTCCAAAAACAGCATCAAAGCAATCAAAATGGTAATGTTCGGCATGAATGAGACCCATCCCCCACCACGAAACTCTGCAGACTTTTTCTCCATGTTAGGAAGAAACCAACACCCCTTCTCACACAAAATGGAAGCTTCCACTATCAAACTGAAGCGCTTTGCAAAAACATTACAACAAATAGAGGCTAAACGCTAACATTTTGTTTGAAATACATCGAACTGTGTTAAACTAAAGTATACAGCGATGATATTCGATCATTTATCACAATCTGTGTCGTTGAGCATTTGAAACACGTTTAAATGCAGAGGCCAAAAATCAAGGCGCTGTTCCAAGTGCTGAAAAACTGCATTCCAAAGGAAACACGATCGATTAAACTTATGGGAAGGCAAAACGCCTGAACGGGAACTCAAAAAGACTACACAACAAACAATTTGAACACTTGTCTTTATCTTTCTGTTTAATTACCGTTGTTGTTAAACACGGTGGCTAGGGGAAGTTCACAAATTCAACGAGGGACTACGGAGCAAGCATTGTGACTTTAAGCATTCTATGGCATCTGTTCGTGGTGCTGAAAAATACCTCCTCTAGGCGGAAGAACTCCCTCGCTAAGTCCTACCACTAACATTTCACGATTATACCACTGATTTCACCCTACCAATTAGTTTAGGTCGTTCTGGATACGATCAAAGTTAATCTTCTAACACCGTTTGATACAAGATTGTAAAAAGTGAAAGTGCACCAGAGAGATCGAATCAAATGCTACCACGTCGTCATGTGACCAAGTAGAAATAATACCCAAGACTGGAAATAAAGTAACAAATTAGTCTATATATGAAATTACGAACTTAACAGTTGTCTTGATATGTTAAGACATTAACTTAATCTCCATAATTTGTCCCTGGATGTCCAAAAGTGAACACCGGATACTTGAAAGCATATCCTTTATTACTCTCCAGAAACATGTCGACCTACTCAAAATGGACGCTAAAATTTTCAACATTTCATGTTACACAACTTAGAATATTCAGACAATTTCACGATGTACCCAAGGTACTTCTTTCGTATGACGACTTATCCAGATCCAAGCACACACGAATTCCAATACTTTTCAGACATTTGAGAAAACGAAATTGCCCTAAACATAACGGTCTGTCACAATACAAGGCTACGCCGTGACATGAAAAATGATTACTAATAAAGCACCATGTGGCAAATATACGTAAAATCTTACTTGTTTTTCGCTTAAGGCTGTTATTCTTGTCTGTCTGTCGTGAAGCTGTTTCTTAAGCTCGCCATCCTATAATTGAACAAAACATCATCAGTAAGTATACTGCTTAAAAGAACCAAAATACCAAGTGGAACAATGCCGATACTGACAAAAACTTGTATTGATACGTAACGTTTTCCAGCAAAGTCACATTGAGGGCAAAGCTGGTAAATGTCTTTAACTAGAGGTCTAACGGAAACAAGATGAGATTTATGCTGATAAAGTTTCTCGTACACTCATTGCAACTGCCTTATTCTGAAGACAACCACAATGCTTTACAAATAGACATTTACCTGTGGGTCTTGCTTCATCTGTGCAACTAGTTTCTAAACGAAGAAAAGAACGAGAGGTGAATTACAAAAAGTGTTTCAAGTTAGTATGTTAGGGAGGAACAAAGCGGCGAGCATACAGCGAGTCAGTTTCTTGCACCTCATAAATATTCAAGTCTCGTTCTGATCGCTACACAAAACCACCGCATTATTTCTCCAAATCCTTGTTGCTCTAAAAAGCCGCACGACATTACCAAAGTACTCCAAAAAGTACATTAACAATCTCTAATCGAAGTGTATGTGACGGCGTCACCAGACACAGAGGTGAAATATGTTAGATGGAGCACTTATTACCTAGGAATGCTAACCTCTCACGTTTGATCCCATCAGATTTTTTCTAGCTTTCACTCGTTCATAAGACCAGTAATGGTATAATAATACGATGTTTCCGTTACCTGATGACATTGGATTTCTACTTTCAACGCCTCTTGCAGGCCTTGTAGTTCCATGTTCCGACTTCAAAAGCACTTTTGTTCCACTTTCGCTTCAATCACCGGGAAGTTTCCGTAAAATAGAGGTTTTTTTAAAAGCGACAATAACAATCGAAAGAAGAACTACTCAGGCTGCAAAGCAAGTTCTCGCTTCTTTACTGGGTACCGGACTCATCACTCACTTTACGCCAGTGAGCAAAGTGCTCCAAAGAGAGCGAAAAGATTTCAGCACTCGGACAGATCCACTTCAAAAATAGCACCACAAGAACGCATCCCTTCGTAAGGCTGGATATACATTTCTTTAGCTTATTTTGAGTTGAATAAGAGGGACTATATTTTGTCCGAGTCCGCGGCTTGATTTCACTTTGCCTGGGGAAAAGTTGCGCTTCGGCTGTCAATGCTAATTCGAAAGTTCCCGGATGGAGCAGTGAAAGAACAGAAATCTCCCTCGTCTGTCTTCCTCTCCCCCCTCTGTCACACAAGCATACGCTCAGTCATGCGCACTCCCGGAAACATATACAGGCAAGTGATGTACAATATTGCAAGGACAAGTAGGCCTAATAAAGAAAGTCTGCATGTGCTGCTAGTAGTAGCCTAATAATATATTTCTAAGAATCTCAAAAATATTTACTTATATGTATGATATATGACTGCACTATTGCTATGCTATTCTTTTGTGCTCTAGGACACAACTTAATATAGTCTGTACTGTTTCTCTAGTCATGAATATTACATGTGTCAAAGACCCTGGGTTAGCCCACTTGTTATTTGTTTAGTTCTTTACAAGCCACAAACTTAAAACTTATGAGTAAAGAAGCTGACTACATCTTACCAACAGACACATGACCTCATAATTTTATCAATCTGTTATAATTACACATAAATGACAACCCTACTCAGCCATTATGGATATATTAACTGAGTTTAATGTAGTATATGGTTTGTAGTGTACAGTTTGCAAATATGCCATGGTCTTGTCTAATTCCTTGCTCCATGTTGGAAAACCAGGTCAGTATATTAAAACACATAAACAAGTAGCCTATAGATGTAGATATAGACACACTAGTTGGACAAACTTACTGAAACAACTGTACATTTGAACATCTATTGGATGAAATAACATATTTGTAGTTATTCCAGTCATAGTATTAAATAAAGAGCTCACTAGCCAAAAGATTGAGAGCCATAAAAACAATGGTCATCCTGCCAGAGGATTAGGTTTTTTTTTGATGCCCCTCTGCTTTCTCCTTGTAGACTCCTCCCCCTTTCAGAACCACTAAAGGCCTCTCATTACTTTTGTGCTCTGTCTCCTCCACATGTAAATGAGCATCCAACCCCTCTAGCCAGCAAGATGTAAACAAAAACCATTCAGGACCAAATGTCTTTTACACATTAGACGGATCGAACAACCAAACTAGCCTATGTGGGTCAACATGAGTTTTATATAGTTTTGATACTCTGAATGTGTTATTTAATTTCCATTTTGCAAGGTGTCTATTTTAATCCTCCTGTGTAGTCATTATCTAATGCCCTACTTTCCCCGAGTATGTTTTTTTTTTTGTCTTTGGAGGCAAGACTAGAAGACTGTAAGGTTAATTTCTTAATAAATACCTTTTCATTAATTAATTTAATGTATATGAGAAAAACTGTATTTTTAGGACCTAGCCTCAAATTCACATAAAACAATATAGACTTTCTCGAACTAATGAAAATCGGGTCATGAGCCGGCTAAGAGTGTGACGTCTTGCTCATAAATGCTCCTTCCCCCTTGCTGACACTCTCTACCCCGACTGTTCAAGGATGGCCTTCCCCTCCCCCTCCCGAGCATCCCTCCTCCCAAGCACATCAGTCAAGTTGCAATTGGAGATCTTTTCGTGTGTTTGGCCGGCCGGCGCCCAATCAGGAGTTGCCGCTGGTACATATGCCTTCAGACCGACACGAGTGAGGATGCAGAGGGGCGAATCAGCGTCACACGGGGGGGCTGGACTCGGCGAGGATGTGAGTTGAGAGTTAATGAGTAGCCGAGATAGCATAGCTGAGCATTTTACATCAACTGTGTTGGAAGAGCTAAAATAGCTGTATTCCTTTTCTATCCTTAGTTTCAGCAGAAGGAATTCATAACTGCCCTTTTCATACCCAATTTCCCAAGACATAAGAAGAAAACGTGAATAGTTCTGAAACCAACATGGTCGTCTTTTATAAACTGTAAATAAAGGCCGTGCGTGTTTGAAATAACTAAAGCATGAAGGGGGTGAACCGAAAAGGGCGAGATTGTCAGGAGCGAAACTTAAGCACCATGGACAGCGCCACCACCGCCTCCGTTTCATGCTCTCTTGTGTTAGCGGATATCCAGTTCATATCACATATGCGTGCATGGCTTGAAGCTTCTTATTTGCTCTTTCGTACAGCCTTTAGGCTTACAGGATATGCCATGTGAATACATTGCTCAAATCCCGAGGGAATTGTCTGTCCGTTCATTTTGGAGGGTGATTTACCCTGTCTTCACGAACAACCGTGCCTTGAATGGACAGATCAGACAGAGTTGACACACTCTCCAAAGTATGTTGTATCTCAGAGGGAAAATCTTCCTCTGTATTTGGGCGAGTTGAGAGAGTGGATGCGAGTTTCTCCACGTGAGTCGACCGACCCCTCCCCCATCCCAGCACAGGTCGAAGGCACTGGTGCTACCACGACGCTACATCAGCTGTTACTTTTCATTTCACGGCTCAGCGATGAAACTCTTGAACTCTCTGAAAACGACCAGCAGTCGCTTTCAATTGCAAGATGCCTTGAGTAGGTTACGACACTCTGACGTCAACGAGCCAGAACACTTTTTCTAGAAGGTTTTCGTTGCTCATGTTTCTCTCCCCTTGTTTGCCAAGCGAGGATTGCTTGGGTATTTATAAGAAGTCCCTTCGATTCTGGATCGAATTTCCCTAGCACGTCTTATATGTAGGCCCGTTTGAGACTGTAGAGTACAGAAAGCATCAAGTTAAATAGCTGGCTAGTCCATCAGTTCACATCAAGATGATAAATTAACTGGTAATAATTCAGCTGGAGGAATTTAATTGAACTTTGTATTTGGGCTTTAATCCTATGCTCATGGATTAAATTAATATGTTTCTTTTGCTCATTCAGATAAGGAACGTCTTTGACAGAGTATGTAGAGACTTTGCTGTTCATTAGCATCAGGTCTGACCAATGTGGTTCAGGTCAAAATTTTAATGATTCTTCTGAAAGAAATGATTTGATTATTAAATATTCAGCATAAAGTTCATGATATTACTTGTAATACCTGAGTGTTGTACACAGTATCTCAGAAGAAAAAAATGAGTGCTAAAAGAAGAAAAAATGTCCTCATCCTGAAAATATAGATCATAATGTAAATGCATGTTGACCTTTATGCATAGTTACAGTGTGTAAATTACAAAAAAAATAATTGAAAGTAACACTGCAATAAAAAGGAACAGCTCCAAGTGCATCTATGCATTTTGCATGTTCACAGGACAAAATTCTGACATATCAGTAAGTAGACAGTCATATACACCCACAAGATAAAAACATGAAAGAGATATGCCCATTTGTGGCACTCTGATATCAATTTGTTGCTTTCAGGGCTCTTTGATTTACTGCTAGGTAGTCTGGGTTAAGAGCTACACATGGTTTCACGCGCCCAGGATAGTCTGTCTCATCCTCTGTGCATATTCAATGACAGAGGGCCATTAAGTAAACAGCTCTCAAACACCACACTATCACACTACTCTTTCCACACACTCCAAAGATGAGCACTCTTATGCCAAGTGCCTCTCAAAATCTGTCCCTGCTATTCTGGAATGTCACATCTGGGCAGTCATGTCTTTTTGCATTTTTTGTCTATAACGACTGTCAGAATGGAATGGCTTGTTGGAGTAACTCATGATAAATCTACAGTCTGGTTGTGCTGCCCAGGTTTTAGAGTGTGTCATTAGATGAGCAATTTGGCTACAATTGATGCATTGATTGCCCACAACCCTCTTATAGGTAGACACTCTTTGTGGTGGCATGAAGATGTGAGCAAAGGCGTTATATGTGTCAGGACCATATGAGAGGTTTTTTGGACCTGTTGCCTCACAACTAGTGCAGACCATCCCAGTGGGCCTCTACCATGTGGAGAGAGCAAGAGAGAAGAAAGAGGAGAAGCCTCGTGAAAAGCCTCTGGATGACTGATTGAGTGTGTAACACACTTTCCTGGAATAGAGCAAAGTCTGTCACTCATGTTCGGTGGTGGCAGCAGTGAGCGTCGTCCTCAGAGAGACAGAGAGAGAAAGAGAGGGAGAGAGACGGAACTACGAGGGCCCAGGGCTGCGCTTAGCGTACATCATAATCCACCAAGTGCTCAGTCTTGCCTCAGGGCCCGTCATGAGTAAGCATGCCAACCAGCCAAGTGGAAAACAGAAACAGAGAGAGAGAGAGAAAGTGGGGAAGGGTGAGGAAGAGAGAGAGAGAGTGGGGATAAACCCGTTTTGACTTGGATCATCCGGTCCGACCAAACCTCCTGGTTCTGACATCAGCTTCCCCCTTGATCATCGGCTGCACTGCTGCTTTGTCATTACTTCAACTTTGAATTCCTGGGTCAGAGATCACAACAAACTCAGGGATGGGTAAGGGTTAAATATGCACAATTATGCAAATGTTTTTATGCTTCGCTCTCTTCACATTAGGCGTTCAGTATTTTCCCCTTTATTTTTTCCACCGCTTGAGGTTTTAGAAGATTATCCATGTTGATAAGTAGTGCCACAGAGATGTAATAGGACAATAAGTTAGCAGGGTTCCAAATCTGGGCCGGTTTTATTTGTGCGGTTTGTCAAACGCTATTTACCGTCAGTGTGTCTCCACAGAAATAAAAAAGGGTTAAGTGAAGTGCACAGCCCGTGAGCTAAATGATTATGGAATCAAGAGTAGTCATCTACCAAATCAAGCAGAAACAGCGCCATTAATTCACAGCTTAAATCATTACATTGGTTTCCCTGCTTTTTTGTTATTGTTATTGTTATTGTTATTATTATTCCCATCACACACTAAATGCAGTACATTAAAGGCATTTCAAATAATGAACTTGACCTGTGTATTATTCTGTCCCTATCAATGCGGGAGTCAGAGGCTGCACTTTCATCTTGTATGACATGAAGACATGGGTCATCCGAACATGCAACATGACCCTCCGGCACTGAATCCTGTCCATGTGTAAGGCAGCAGGAGAGGAGACAGAGGAGCTGGAGAGGATATAGAGGACCCCTGGCCAGCTGTTAAAGAGAAACAAGTGTTGTTAGCTCATGAATGTGCAGTTTTGCTGTGTTATTCTCATGTAAGAAAGAGAAACATTTCCAGTATCTATTGCTGGGCAGTGGACTGTTGTAACATTATATGGTAACTTGTTGTATTGTAACTATGGTAACACATTGTATTGTAACTATGGTAATATATTGTATTGTAATCATTGTAACATTGTATTGTAACTTCATGTTGTTTTGTAACTATGGTAACATATTATATTGTAATCATTGTAACATTGTATTGTCATTGCAGCTGCTCAGGCTCTCCCATTCCACATTAATTACACTGTACATTAGTGAGAATCTGAACACTTGGTGGCTTTATGTAAATGACCCTTCAAATGCCATATGCTCCAAATCAAAGTTTTCTCACCAAACATGACTTAAAATGGTAAATAAAAATAGAAAAATGAATAGAAATATAAATTAAAAAGCACAGTATGATCAGGCATGACACAAATTGACCATCATTTCATCTGAGTCTGCTGGTGCCTTTCATAGATCACATAAAAAGACAAGAGAATCCTCCCATCGTTACATAATCTAATATTTTCTTCCAAAGTGATAAATCATCTGAACACAGTCTGTATTGATTGTACCAGCATCTAGTGGTGTAATACAGAGGCATTTCCTGAATGGGTTTATCTAATTTCACAAAGCACACACCATGTGTTTGGCTTATATACATACATAAACATAAAAAACAGTGGCTTAGAGACAAAGGATACAGAGAAAATATTCACAAACAACCAATGTGTGCCCTCCAAGAAGGAATGTCCTCACTTATTCTCTCTCTCTCACACACACACACACACACACACACAACCCCCTTCCTCCTTGGGAACACACGGGAACACACTAGTCATCCTGGGGAAGTCAGAGAGGCAGTGATTCACTCCCCCAGCGCTGAGATCACCATTAATAAGATGCACTCTGCTCTTTCTCTGCCGCTGTTCGTAGCAGCTCCCCCGATAAGAGTGAGAGCGATTACTACACAGTGGCCAAGTGAACCATTGCCTTTTAATTTGGTTCACTTGCTTGTGTGTGTGTGTGTGTGTGTGTGTGTATGGAGGCCTGAGACACTGATGGCCTTCTGGCACACAGCACATTTTGTTCTATTAATTGTATACCACACTGTAAAGCTTTAAAATTGACTGACGACATGAAGTACTCCCTTTATTGTACTCTAGGCTGTGGAGAGGCTGCAAGGGTATCAGTTATAAAAATTACACTTAAATAATACATTTAATTATGTATTCATGCAAATGTATAGCATTCTTAACTCACGCATATGATACCAGTACATTTCTTTTTATTGTTTGCATTGCTGTAAATTGGATTTTTCACATTCCCTTCTCTGTGGAATCATCTTTCAATTCCTCAAAGACAAGTGCTGGAATGAGTAAAGTAGTAGATCTAGCGATTTGATTAAGAAAAAAAAAGACTAAATTCTCTCCCTTCCCTGCATAGGACTTAGACTCAGAAGAGAGAAAAGTCATCTTGAAGGGTACTCCTGCTGTTTGTTTTGGCGGAGGCTGCTGACGGTGCTTGAATTTATATCCACTAGGTTTATTTGTTTATTTCTTTATTTTATTTATTTATTTTTGTATTGCAGGAAACAACAGTAGAGTCTTGCCTCTCACACAAAGGAGTGAATTAAGCCCTTATCATGAAGATCCCAGTATTGAGAGCTGTTGCATGATTACCATTTTGCCTACTCAAGTGAAAGCAAACAAAAACAAACAGGCAGAGAACGTCAGGGCTCACCCAGCGTTAGTCACTGGCAGATGGGTGGAATTTTCATCACTGAAAATTTCTTTTAGTCCTACAGGCAGGTTGCAGGCCTATATTCCAGGCTGTCGTTTGCATATTTAGCAATGCCTTTTTTCCCCAGCCAAATCAACACATACTCTGTACTATTGAGCATGGACACTGGTTCACTACATGTATACTGGTGATAGCACTGGCTAATTGTGAGGGGAAATCATTAGCATGTGTACAACGCCAATCCAAATAGTGTTTTCGAAGGGTGGATTTGTCCCATTGCCCAGCTGTCTTCATGCCCCAGAGTGATTTGCCTATCTAAAGTTTTGCTCGGTGAGTTGGAGGTCTGCACCACAGTGATGGCTCGAGGCAGTCTGGCAGTTGGCAGGAAAAGCCAAAAATAGTTAAACACTGTGGGGATGACAGAGCCAGACACCGCGTAAAAAAGAGAAAGTAACACACATTTGTGAGCAGCAATGCTCAAAAGAAAAAAAGGTAAATAAATACTTAGTGAGCATACCTGATGTTTTAACGAGCATAAGGCATTGACAAGATGGCTTCCTGACCAGATGTCTTTCAACAGTGCATTTTTGAATGGACCTCTGTGAAATTTCAAATATCTTTATAAACTCATGTGCCAACAAAATTTTGATTTTGATTTTGATATTTTGATTTGTGATCTTTTCCTCCTACACCTGAACTATTATGACAATTTGAGATAAAGCAGATTGCTATTTGACATTTTGGTATATTTTTATAGAGACAGAGAACTTTCATGAGGGGAGACCTAAAGTTTTGGTTAAAAATCAGTATTTGCTTGCAAATTAGTTATTATTCAGGACAGGGCAGCATATTCTTCCTTACTCTGTTAAGTTTGTTAATCACAATTTTCAGTTGTTAATTGAGTTCTTGAATTGCACTATATTAGTTGTGCAGTTGCGCACTAAAAAGACACTCGTCTCGCCTACTAGATTAAACTATATTATTGTGTATATATATATATATATATATATATATATATATATATATATATATATATATGTTTTCTTTTGTTTTTTTGTGCATTGCTTTGGGGAGGAAAGCACCAAGTGCACAAACATAAACATTTTTGCCTTATTGGTAATACTCATAACATGGATTCCAAGTTGTGATTTTATTTTAGGCACTCTAGTATTAGCTTGCACACATACTGAGAGAAAAGCTCTTTTAACAACAGGGAGCATTTTCATAGAGTCGAGGGCAAGCACATTTACAATTGTAAATGGTTATGTTTAGACAGATTAATAGTTTAGCATCTGCTAAATTACTTAATGTAATCACATAAAATGCCTTCAAATGCAATGGTACCCCCCTCTGTTTCTGTTATTTGATGTGGCAACATTTTGTTTCTTGGCAGTGAAGAAAACTCTGAAAAGCACATGCCAGAATGAGATAAAAAACAATCAGTGCAGAAATTTAACAGATGCATTAAAGGAGGGGTATGAGAAGCTTTTTTTAATTTCTGAAGCCATTTTTGCCCACTTATTTTAAATCTTCTTCACATCCCGATCACAGTCAGTAAATTACATGCTCCAACATCAAAGTCAACTGTGGAATAGGTAGTCTAAAAACCCATTGCAATCCTCCTGTGTATGGGAAAATGGATGATGATAGAACAAACTCTCAACTATGTGATAGATCTATTAAAATGTAAACAAGCATTGCACCTTCAGGCATGGGAGGATACAGGTAATTTTGGATTATGTATTTTCAAAATTAATCTTCCTTTTTTCAGGGATTTCATACCCTTCTTTAAGCAACTAGGACATTTAAAGCATGCCTATGGTAGCCTACATGAGTTCTATATTATGAGTTATTGATTACTATTATCTTTCATAATGTTTACAACCATGAAGATCTTATGACTGTAATATAGCATGGTGCTCATGATACAAACAAGTTCCCGCAAGCTTAGTTATAAACATGGACAATAATGATCAATGATCTATTCTTGGGCCCTAACCAATACCTTTTACAGCCACTAGAAGGCAATAACCTTATTAGGGCCTTCAACAAGCAGACAAGTACCACTAAACAAGTGGTCAAGAGTGAACTGGTGACCATGATGTTAGGATGTAAAATACATCAACACATTTAGCAATTAGATAATTAACAATCTCTTTTAACTAATTACAGCCCAATAAGACTTATAAGAGTAAAATGTCCTCCCACTGTTATCAATATGTGTGTCTCATATTCATTTTATTTTAACAATATGTTAGACAGGATCGGAGCATCTAGTTGTCTGACAAAATTAACCAATTACATTGCTTCTTATAATTCTAACATTCACTTTGGTAATTACCACACGTGACTGCTAACTAATTGTGCATAATTAGAGTATTAAGTGTCTACAGTGTCTGATTGACATTTCAATATGTCATGTAAGCAGATAAGCAATTATAAGTGCATGCAGAAAAATTATAAGCCAAAGCCCCTTGAATTAATTAGCAAATTAGCATGGAATAAAGATGTTACTGGGCTATCATTTAAAGAGATGAGATGGGATTCACCTAGGCCTATATATTCAAACTGAGAATGGAAATACTTTTTTCAATTGTTCCCAGCTGGTATATGAACAAAATAACAGATGTAACAGATATATACATGGGTCCTTTAGAGCACATGGTGGAATATGAGATGCCTCATTCACAATCATCACTGATGTTTAACATCCCCTCAAAGATAATAATCAATAACACTAGCATCCCTCTGGGCAGACAGAAAAATCTGCCTTTATAATGTAGCATTACTGAAAAATTTCAGGAAAAAAAGAAAGATAAAAAATCTACAAAATTAATAGATTTGGTTGGCCTTGCCAAGTACTGGTTCGTAAGTATTGTCTATGCTGGCAGGATAAGTGGACTGCTGCTCTGATCCTTTCATTGTAAGGCTCCCTAGTCAAACATGGTGGGGGGCCACCATTTTATCAAGCCAGTAATCTCCAACTCACCATGGGAGATGGGGGGCCCACAGCTCTGGTTCACTCTTTGTGAGGCCAAGTAGGCCCCACCTCCACCCAGGGTGATGTCAAAGACTCCTGTGGACCCCACAGATGTCCGTTGTGATATGGCGCAGTGGTGGGGGAGTGAGAAATATCACTCGCAGACACCTGGAAAAGCCCAAATGAGAGGGAGACATACATCGGATGTGATATCAAACCTAACATAGACCAATTAAATGGTAGGGCCATTTGCAAAACGTATAGGCTTACAAATAACACCTCCCCCAACCACACACACTCACTCACTAAAAAGTTTCCTTTAATTCAAGTTCCCCTCACAATGACCTATTGTCTGTCAAGAGGCCTGCTTTCTTAGTATGTTTGTCAGACTCCTCTCCCTAGTTCATGGTGCCAACTGCCAAGCCCGATCCCAAGTCTCTCTCTGCCAGCTGGTCAGGGGTCTCCTGCTGCCGATACGGCTCCCAGCTCACTTCCTACTTTCTCCTGCACCTGTTCCTTTCTTGGCAAGGCTGTGTAGTATCCCGAGAGCTTGGATCCCTGCCATCTGCTCTCACCCCCCACCCCTCTTTACGCATGCTCACTCACTCCAGTAGCCTACTCTGACAGCACAAGGACTTTGTAAGGAACTGCATAACCCTCTTGAAATGTAACAGTAAAAATGTATTTGGGCTGCGTAGTGTTGCAATACTGCATCTCTTTAAACATAACCAGAATTTAGCTTTTGCTGCACGGCAAACACTCTGCCTGGATACACTCTGCTTTGTGCGGGTTAACTACAATTCCCATAAGGGCACATCACTACCTCAGATATTATACGCATGCGTGTTGCAGTGTCAGGACGCGCGAATATTCCGTTTTGTAAAATGGCGGCGTGAAAAGGGCCCGGCATTTAATTTTGAAAATTATACATTCTTATTGTGTATTATTTTAATTCGACTGATTACTGGAACTTTTAGTGACTGTTTCAAGAAAGGAAAGGTATGTCGTCTCTATTTTCAGCACTTTTGCTTTAATATTGGCCAGGACCTTTACTCTGCTAAGGCTCTATCGTCAAGCTAACCTTGGTATTGCTAGATAGCTAACTTGCTGAAGGCTTCTACATACAGCGCATTTCGTTAGCATTGTGGCTAAATATGAACCGAGTCATATGTTCCCAGCTAGTATGTGTTACACATGGTTGCTATTTTAGCCTGAATATATTACCCGCGTGGTCCATAGTGAAATGTCGAGGATGTCTCCACTGGCAGACAGATTTCCAGGTTCAAGATCACGGGGCAGCTTTACCTCTTACATTAACGTCACGCCAGCCTTGGCGTTCAAACTAGCTTTAGCTTAAGTTTGCGTGCAAGTAGTAGTTCGGCATGACGTTTAACTTAATACAGTCTTTAGCTAGTTTGTGATGTTTCGTACTTGTTAATTGTTAACTTATCGTTAACATGAAATGTTACTCCTGTTTGGCATGGCACAGCTTATATTGACCAGCCTTTGCCTTTATTTGGCGTCAGCTGTAGCTATTACTACAACTTCTATCAAGTTAAGGAAGTTGCGCATCGTTGCGTTAGTTAACGTAACAGTCGCGTATATTTGTTAAGGCCTTGATTTGTTAACTCTTGGTATTTGACATCAGCTCAACTACGTACTCACGTACTGAATTATTTAGTAGGTTGATTACTTTGAAGTCTAAAGGGAATGTGTTGCGTAACGTTGCGATGGACAAAAATGTTCAGTATAGCGTGTGCGTTGTCAGAGGTCCATGTGAAGTTGACGACGATAATGTTACTTGCGGCACAGTTCGGCCAACTGTCCGAAATTGTCATTCACAAGTGTAAATCTCTGGCCCAATAGGGAAAAAGTGTCCTTGGCCTGCATCTGTTGTCATTTGCAACCATGAAAGGCAAAAGTGTCAGGTCTGATTGATTTCCTCTTGTAACAGGTAGCAGTACTGATATGGCGAAGAGGATTGCAGACAAGGAGCTGACAGACCGGAACTGGGATCAGGAGGATGAGGCTGAGGAGGTAATAAGCTAGTGCAGGTGTTCTCAAACTTTACTGGACCAGGGACCCCACGTGGTGCAGAAAAATGTCCAAGGACCCCTCAAAATCACAACACAAATTTAATCATTGGACCCCAGTTTGACAACCAATGAGCTAGAGCAGCGGTTCTCAAACTTTATTGAGCCAGGGCACAGACATTTTTTTTCAAGGACCCCTCATAACCGCAACAAAAATGTAACCATGTAAGATTATAGCCATTTGCTTGTTCGGATGCTTTTGAACTCTTATTCTGAAAGCATATTTTGCTAATAACATTTTTAAATAGACTTTATTATTGCATTTGGCAAAACATGACAGTGCAGGAGCAGTTTTAAAAGGATTGTTTTTTGTCAAATCTAGGCCTAGAAAAATACTGTTTGTTTCACATAAATAACAATAGCTAATATTAATTTTCTTGCAGTTAAAATTGCTGCGTAAGGAAGGTTTTTTGACAGATTGATGTAATGTATCATGTAGGCTTTATCAAGCTAATTTAATTAGCTAGTTTGTCATTAATGTTATGCTGGTTGGAGTAATGAACACAATGCCATTGAGCTCCATATTGATAGCTAGTATTTTTCTCCCCTTAAAACAAGTTTGTAATTGGCAAATTATGTACAATAGCAAAATGTATATTTATACAATAGCTAATTTTTTCACGGACGCCCTGGCAACCTGCTGCCGACCCCTGGGGGTTTCTGGACCCCAGTTTGAGAACCAATGAACTAGAGGGCTTCCAAATGCTCACAAAAAAATAGCAGGCCAGGTAAAAGCATTGTGATGGGTGTACTTTGGCAGTATAGTTGATCATGATGTGCTGTGAAAGTTTTACTACATTTTTTTGTTGTAGTTCTAGTCAGGACCACAGAGAGTGCATAGCTTCAATGGCTAGTGTAAATAACTGGTGTGGGTTTGAAGTGTCTCACATTTCCATATATCATCATAAGAAATTTGATAAAGATGGCAAAAAAGGCCTAATGGCAGATTGTTACATGATGCTTCTTACTTTAATTAACATTTACATTTAGCATGCATTTAGCAGAAGCTTTTATCCAAAGAGACTTACAAATCATCAACTATCAAGTGTTCAGGGCCAGTCTCCCCTAGAGCAACTTAGGGTTAAGTGCCTGGCTCGAGGGCACAACGGTGGCAGCTGGGATATGAATCCACAACTTTTCAGGCTACTTGCACGCTAGCCAGGTTCCTTAAGCACTACGCTACCACCACTAATTAAACAGCTAACTTAGCCTTAAAAAAAATACACAATCCTCTTGTTGAGCTAACTGAGGAGTGTCTTGAGGCCAAGTGCTGGTGGGTTGTAGGTTCACAACTTATAGATGAAAAAGGGTTGCCTCAGCACACTTGTTAAATCTACTTTTCTTTATTAAGCAATAAAGAAAAGCTAACTTGGCCTGTTTATTCACCAAGATAGCATTACATAGATCATACTTAGTCATTATAGCAATTCCATTTTTTTTTGGTTAATGTGAAAAGTGGAAATTTGAAATAAATAAAAAAAATGTGTGTTTTTAATCTCAAAGGCTGGGACATTTTCACTAGCCAGCGAAGATGTAATGAAGAACAGACCCATCAAGAAGGCCAGGCGTCGCAATTTGGGTGGAGAGGTACCGAAGTTGTTCTCATATTCCTTTTAAGAAAAGAGTAAGGATGGAAGTGGGGTGAAGCACCTGTCATCCAACCCACTTCCACCAAAATAAAATGAGGTCACACTGTCAGTAATGTTCTCTGTAGGATGCGTGTGAATAATGCATGACTCTTATCTCTGCTGCAGAGTGAGGGTGGCTCCACAGCATTTAAGGGATTCCAGGGCTTTGCCCTCTCCACATCTGGAGCAGCGGCAGCCCCCGCCTTCCCTAGCTTTGGTAATGGTGCCGGCTTCAAGCCGCTGGCAGGCCTGACCAATGGCAGCTGTGGTGGCACTGCCCCAGTTACCCCTGCCTTCGGGAGCTTCTCCCCTGGCACCACCAAGCCCTCTACCACCCCTGGTAAGCACCTCTGTACATACCTGCAAACTTGTCACTTTTTGGCAAAATTTCCAACTGTTTTATTGTGTATGGTCCATGAACATTAGTTTTAGGTCTAGTAGCCTATGCACAACTCCACAGGAAAATGCTACAAGAAATGTATGAGATCTGGCCCACTGTTAAAATGACTCTTGTTTAGCTGTGTTCCCCCTCTATTTAACAACTGTGCTAGCTACTAAGGTCTGAAGTCCTGTGAAAATGTTTTTTGTATGGTTATGTTTACAGTTAATTTGTGTAAAAATAGGTTTCATTACATTTACTTAACCCTCATAGTATTGCTGAGGCTCTCTACAGTATAACTATATGCATCAATCTTTTGTAACAACAATAATAATAATGTATTTTATTTGTAAGCGCCTTTCAGGAGACCCCAGGGACAATGTACAGTTTAAAAGGAGAAAAAGTACCTAGACACACACATCATGCTAGGACAATAGCACAGGAACACCAGGGGACTGTACAAACAATAAAAACAAAACTAAAAACAAAAGGAGAACAACAACTACAACGAAAGGGGGCTTGCTTGTTGTGAGCGTCAACTTTTTCAGACCTTACTCAAGGTAGACTACTTAGATGCTATTTTAGCCTTTGCCAGTTATAAAATGGTCATATATATATGCATCTTTTTGCTTATGCCTGTCTAGGTATCATACCAGAGATATATCACAATGTGGGCTAGGGATGTGCATTTTTAGCAAAAATCACTGAGAAATATTAGAATATTCAAAAATCAACCCCGCCCCTCCATGCAAATAAGCACACTTGCAAACTCACATGAGAACAGAAAGGGAGAAACAGGGGAATTTGTCAGCTTTTAGGATTTTAGGAACAAGTTAAACAGTTTGATTAAACAATGCAGCCTGTATGGCAGCCTGCATGGCAACAGTAGCCTTGCCTTACCATTATCTTGACAGATCTTCATTAAGGTGCTCAACTATTCTATCTCCATTTTAACATGATGGCCTATGACTGATAGTGTTGCTAAACTGTCAGATGTTGAAAATACACATATGCCTGAGTTTTGGCAAAACAAAGAACAGCCTTAATGATTGTTAGCAAAAATGTGCTAAAAAACTTTTTTCGAAGTTCCTGAAGTTATGGAGGTAAAACGATAGTTAGAATGAACTATTTTTACATATCTATGGTAGACCGATTGTTCAATTATTCGAAAAATGTCTCATCCCTAATATAGACCTATTTGTGTTAATTAAATAGAAATTTGAAAATAATGCTACTCTTAAAGGCATTATCATGATCTAGCTTATATTTGTGGACCTGATGAGCAGTACCACCATAGATGAAGAGCTGTGTGTAAAGTACCTTGAGACAAGAAAAAAATGTAACTTAGCGATATAGTGATGGTCATTTAAATTTCCAGGTGTTATGGTAAGGGGTGGACATCGAGAATTGGGAATTGAGTAGAACCGAGAATCAAACGATTCAAACCACAGGAATCAGTTCCTCTTATCAGTGTGTCTCAGACCATGGTTCAGTGGGTCATTCTTAAACTGAAACTGATAGACAACAGATAGCAACATACAGAACCTCATTCCAATAAGAATTTATAATTAATCATAAGAGAATTGAATTGACGGTGGCATCAATATTGGTAAAATCCTATCAATCTCCAACCCTAGTAATGAGGGGTCAAAATGTTGAGGCATTCTATTTTGAAAGTTTGGGGCTTTCATCTCCTATAAATAAAAAATGTAACTCTTACAGTACAGTGAATTAAGAGCAAGTAAGGAATAAGACATAGACAAGTTGTGCTGCCAGAAATTTACCTTAATCCTGATTTACTGGTGGTAAAGGCAAAATGCTTATGCCAGTCTTTCAATACTTTAACTGTAGCTGGTTAAATAGGGCCCTATGGTTTCCGCGATGCGAAAAACGCAGACCGAATGACAGAATTCAGACATGAAAATGGTATTTTCCTGTAAACGTGGAATTGCACCAAATTTGCAATTTTTTTTGTTTGTTTTTTTCCATCTTGATTAAGTGTAAGTTTTTTAAAACAATCTTTTTAAGATTTCCAGTCTAAAACCCTATACAATTAGCTGCTGATCTGCAAAATCAGGCCAAATTCCTTTAGCCTGTAACCAGCACATACGTTCAGTGTGAGGTTAAATACCTGAGCTTAGTGTAGTTAGACATGAAGAATAGGAATTGGGATTTGTTTGTGTGTGGGGGGAGGGGGGGGGGGGCGGGCGGGTTGTGTATCTGCAGAGCTGCATAGCTCTGTGTTCAGCTCCCCCCTCCTTCTCGTGATGTATCAGAGGCGAGAGAGCAGTTCGGCTTGAGGAATATCAAGGCTGTCAGATTCATTCTCTCTTTTTTTCTCTCTCCCTCCCTCTCTCTCTCTCTCTCTCTCTCTGTCTACCCTCCCCCCCCCCTTTCTTGCTCCCATTTTTTTTTCTCTCTTGCTTGCTCTGTTTCTCTTGCCTCCTCCCCACTTCTTCCTTCCTCCTCCTCCACCTCCTCTCACTTGGGGCTCCCCAGGCTCATTGACATTCAACGGCCCCTCCTCTGCGGCCCCCCCATTGGCTGTGGGTGGTGAGCGGCAGTGGAACGGCTCCGCCTCCAGGCCGAAAGGCACAGCGGTAAGCGTGGGCAGCAGCATTAGCAGTAGCAGCAGCAGCATCACAGCTACCACCACCTCCTCTTCCTCCTCCTCCTCCTCATCTAACACCAACAGCAGCAGCAGCTCCGAGTACAGACGGCAGCTCACGGCGCTCAACTGCTCGGTGCGCGACTGGATCACCAAGCACGTTAACGACAACCCGCTGTGCGACCTCAACCCCATCTTCCGTGACTATGAACGACACCTGGCCAGCATCGAGAAGAAGTACGGTGGCGGAGGAGGACTGGGGGGGGCAGGCGCCATGGCAACTACTGGGTCCCCAGCGGTGCCCGATGCCAAGAGCGAGGTGGCAGGAGCAGCAGTGACAGGGGGGTTGAAGGCAGAGGGACTGCAGCTGACCAGTACCAGTGGTGGCTCCCTGGCTGCCTCCAGCAGCAGCAGCAGTGGCACTGCAGCCCCGTCCCTCTTCAGTTTTGGCAAAGATACCACCACCACCACTTCTGCTGCCACGTCCAACCCTGCTTCCTCCACTTCCTCAGTGCCCTCTGGGGTCACCTTTAACTTCGGCCAGAAGGTGGACAGCTCGGTGCTGGCCTCACTCGGCTCTGCTAAAGGAGGAGTGCCTAGCTTCTCCTTCTCCAGCTCTTCGTCGTCATTGTCCTCCTCTTCCTCTTCAGCCTCTGCCACCCCCTCCCTCTTTGGCGGTCTGAGCTCCAGCAGCTCTGGTGCAGCAGCAGGAGCTGCCCCCCCTTCGGCACCTTTCTCCTTCAGCGTGGCCAAGACCGAGGCGCCTGGTGCCACCGCTGCCTCTGCCACCAGCACAGGTAAGCACCCTCTATACACACACACACACACACACACACACCCCTTCCCTCAGGACAGAGCACAGGTGCTGAGAGCATGCTTAAGAGAAACAGGAGTCCCTGCCTCTGCTTACCTTGGCAGAGGTCTGCAGAGGGATGAGAGGTAGAGGGGACTAAGAGAATTCACAGGGACTCAGTTCTATACAGGGCTACTGCAGTCACTGGATGGTGCTGTATGTGGAGATGCACGGAAGCTCAGCTGACCTTATTTGTTGTGTGGTGAAATGTGCTGGACATAATGGTAACTGTGGTTGTAAAGGATTGTCAGTCACACTTAATGAGCTTAGGATTTGTATTAATATATAGTTGCCATTTTTAAAATGCTGCCAAATGCATGATTTATGAATGCCCAAAATGCGTTTCAGTGTTTTATTTATTTATTTATATATATATATATATATATATATATATAGTGAACATGGATTATGACAGATAATGTAGTATTGATAAACATATTGATAGTCTGGTTACAGTGGTCCTATAGTCCAAATATTTTTTATCAGAAAAAAATATATAATGTATAGGATTTCTAGTATGGATTTTTTTTTTTTGTCTGCAGACTCAGTATAGATTTTCTTCTAAGTTGTCAAATGGCTTGATGAATAGGAATTATTACTTGAGAAAATACATTTTGAGAACCTGAACAAAGCTATTTCAGAAAATTCTACTATGTCATTATAATGCACTTTTTATAGTCTATATTCTTGCAGATATAAATCCAATTTAATTTCAGGACATTTTTCTAAACGGCGCAATTCTAATGGGTGTAATAAAGCTAATCTAATGATGGCATTGACACTAAGTGGCCCTGTGAGTGTGTCGTGGCATGTTTGTTATTAATAGTGTGAGGCTGGATGGGATTACATGGAGATGGCGCCCATGCCAGTCATTAGGAGAAATGACAGGAACCTGGTCACTGTAGCGCTCTACTGTCAGGAGTGCTGCTGGAGATTATACAGTACTGACTGCTTCTCTCTCCCTCTTTCTTCATCCCTCTTTCTCTCTCTCTCTCTCTCTCCCTCTCTCTCATACTCCCTATTGTCCAATTTCTGTCTGTCTCTAACTCTGCGCTGTTGTATCCTTACCCACCTCTGATGGTTTGTCTGTCTGTCCTCCTTCTGTCTCCATCTCCTGTCTGTCCCTCTGTAGATGTTAACGGTGCGGACGAGGAGTCCGAGGAGCCTCCAGTTCCGGTGGTCAAAGAAATCAAAGAGAAAGATGCCTTCTACTCTAAAAAGTCAGTGTCCCCACACACATCCATCCATCCCTACCCCTTTCCCTTAATGCACTTCTGCGAACCAGTCTATCTGCCCCATGTCAGGGTTGAATTTTGCCTAATTTCTTAAAAGTGTGGAGAAAAATTAATTTAAATGTGATGCTGAAATAAATTTCCTAGATAATTATTGTTGTAGTTATGGTCATGTTGGGCTTTGAGGTGTTTCACTGTAACCATAGCTAACCTGTGCTCTGTGGGTACTCTACCCATTAGGTGTAAGCTGTTTTATAAGAAGGAGAGTGAGTTTAAAGAGAAGGGGGTGGGCACACTGCATCTGAAGATGGTGGCTGAGAGCAAACTGCAGCTGCTGATCCGTGCAGACACTAACCTGGGTAAGGATGGAGCCATTGGACACGCATCCGCACATACACACTCCAGCAGTACATCTCATTTGAGTGACTGTTGGTTTGGAAACTCACACACAGTGTCATCTATCCACATTTCCAGTTGGTGGAATGGTAAGGCTTATGTAGTACTGTAGCACACGACATGATCAGTTTTGTTGGTTTAAAAATATTAGCTGACAGCATGTCAGGCACAAGGGCACCTAGCAAGTGACTATTGCAAGGGTCTTGACTCATAGTGGTAAATAAACAAAAGGAGGGCAAACAGAGCTCTGAGATACTGATTTATATATTAGATTAGATTAGATTCTTTATCGTCATTACTCGTGTATAAATACAGGTAACGAAATGCGGTTTGGTATGTAATCAGAAGTGCAAAGATGCTTTTAGATAAGCAGTGGTACATTTTTACACTTTATTTCTGAGAAATGGAATGACGACATATAGCCATATATGACCAAAAGATTTTTTGACATTCGTAACAGAAAATCTATCCATGACCAAATCCATGTCCCATAATGTGTTCAGCACCAGGGACAGCGACCCCATTCGTTATTACTCACAAAGATGGGAAGATGTATACTATGTGTATATGTGTATTGTAAACTAATTTAAAAATGACCTAATTCACTATTACAAGTTGTATTAACCAGAACAGTGTGTTTCCCAAAACCATAGTTGCTAACTAAGTTTACAAATTTGTTGGTTATAATACATGTACCCATTGCTAACTGGTTAGCCACTGGTTTTAGGAAATGCACCCCAGATCAGTCCTAGCTAAAAGACAATAAAAAGTCCCTATAAGAATCTGATAAATTATGCATGTGTAAGTAATGTGATTAACTAGCCCAGAGGCCCATGTGGTAATGTGGTTTCACTTTCATTAGGGCCCTCACAGTCATACCACGTAATCTCACGGTGGAGACAGCCTCCCAGTCCAATAATAGTGATGGGACATCAGATGCAGTGGGATGTACTTTATGGAGATGAGCCAGAAGGTTTCTGTGGTTTAGCGGCGTGGATAACGTCATTGTTATTGATGGTCTTTGCGAATGGGTGTTTTAATGTGTCCACTTTTGTTTACAACTTTCCAGATATGTATTTATTTATTTAGTGGCGTCTCAGATATTTTGACGGGCCAAAATCCATCTTTGTGCTGTTTTAGTAGGCTTTTTCGTAATTTCACTCGTGACCTGGGTCTGTCTACCGTGATGTAAAACAAAGTGATGGGTGTTAACCTTGTCTCTTGCCAAAATGCCTTTCAGCCCCTCATAAAATTGGAAGTAGGCTTGGGAGCACTAATGCTATTAGACTTGGTACGTGTTGCCAGAAGCAGACCCTGTTTCAGAATTTAATGTTTTCAAGTTTGTGGGATTGATTTTTTTTTTTTTTTTTTTTTTGTCCTCTCTCAATATCCCCCCCCACTTCCCCCAAAATAACTTGGCATATGCAGAAAAGCAGAGAGGTATTTCATCTTTGTTTACTGTCTGAGCAAAACGCTTTTGAAACTAGGTCATAATTATGGCCTCTGAAGGGAATTGTTCTGACAGCTTTGCCACACTGGAAAAATGCTGCCATTTGCATCCCCTTCAATGGGAATGAGAAGATGAGAAAAATTAGATATTTTGTTTGTGTTTTTATTGTGTCAGTCACAGGCTGGAGAGAGATGGTGTGTGTGTGTGTGTGTGTATTTGGGAGGTGGGGAAGAGCGGGAGATGGGGGGGCGTTCATGGAAGGAGTTGCCATAGCCTTGAGGAAGAGTAGGGAATTGCAGCAGCTGTGCAGTCTCTCCCTCTGGTGGCCAAAGTTTGTATTGCAGTGATCTTTGCTTTGTTGAAAGAATCCTTCAAAAACAATTCTTCCGTAAATGCGTAGGCAGTCATTTAGTACTGTCTTCCTACTAGATCAGTGATCTATGCATTCTCTCTTTGAATCCACTTGACTATATTATATATATATATATATATATATATATGATTAAATGGATTGCCTAAATATCTCTCTGCTCTTTGTTTTATAGGAAACATTCTACTGAACATCATGGTGCCGTCTACTTTGCCCTGCTCGCGCACAGGCAAGAACAACGTGATGGTGGTGTGCGTGCCGAACCCGCCTGTGGACGACAAGAACCCCAGCACACCCATACCCATGCTGATCCGTGTCAAGACGAGTGAGGACGCAGATGAGCTGCACAAGCTGATGATGGAGAAGCGGGCCTGAAGAGACCTATTACAGACTTTTAACCACCCCCACCCCTGTTCATCAACCACCCCACACCCTCACTTTCAGAACCATACCCATAGCCCAACCTCCAGACACACCGAGTCCTTGGTATTATTTGTCTTGCACCCTCCCACACACACACACACACACACACACATCCCAAATATCTCTCTCTCCCTCCTCCCATTATTGAGTTTCAGTCAACAAAAGTCAGCTATGTGCTCAAACAAAAGAGGAAAAGGACTCTTACCCTTTTTTTCTTCTTCCCCATTTTTTAAAAAGATTTTCTTGTAGTAGTGTTCATATGGGATGGCTTGGAGCTTAAGGAGGCATGGTCCTGAGTGGTTTACTAGGATCCTGCTGTCAAGAACATTCCTTTGGGTTTTTAGTCCTTCCCCACCCTCCTCCTCTTTTTCCTTTTCCTTCCCGCTGCTACCAGTTAATTTAAGAGATTAGACTAAAGGGTGAATCACAAGAACGGATTTGTTTTTATTTGAAAACGGACAATTTTTATGGTGATCTTTTTTTTTTCTTTGCCAGGTTGCAAATGCGTCAGGTAAGGGCAAAGTTGAAATTGTGAGGAGTGTGAATGACCGGTTTGTTTGGCTTGAATGTGTTTTTTCTACTTGCCAGGCTTGCACTTTTTAGGAAAGAAAAATAAGAAAAAACAACAAAATGGTGGATGTGAAGGCAGCATCTGCAATCTCATCTATTAGGTATCTGAAGACAGGAAGTGGATGATGCATATATGAACCAGTTTTGTGATTGAATGGAAGTGGTAGTTTACTTTTTCATTCTTTTTTTTTTCCTCTGTAGATTATTTGGTGTAATCAGAATGTGAAATGATCTAACAGAATCGTTTCAAATGTAATGGTCTGTGGTCCTGCGTAAAAACTCTTGTGTGAGCGTGTTGTGAACGAATGCATGTGTGTGGATGTGCGTTTTGGCACTTGCTGTAATTGACTATTTATTCTTCGATGAGGATGTAAATGGATGCTGTGTTATCCTCTCCATCCCCCTGCGTCCACCTTGGAATGGCATGATGCCCAAAGTGCACCTCGTTCTCCAGTTCTGCTGTGGATGTTTGCCTCCAAGCAGTTGGTTCCCTGTTGCTCTATTTAGTGTCACTGTGGATCTCATGGAGTTTTTGCTTTTTCGTTTCTTTTTTTTTTTTTTTTTTTTCTTTCTTCCAAGTGACCTTTGTAAGGCCTTTAACAGTGACAGCACCTGGTAACATCTGTAGATTAATCAATTGGAGAATAAACTACACAAAACAAAGTTGCCTTTTACTAGTGTTTGTCTACGACTGGAGAGATTGTCCTACTTGAAGCTGCTTTACTAGTATTGCCCTGTATCTGCATGGCCAAGTGAACACCAGAGGTCATGTGAAATGTTTAGCTAGGCTAACGCTGCCTAGTACCTACACTCAATATTGCATTTAGAAACGGTACTAGTCAGGGATTTCTCCTAAGGCTTCGGTTTCCTCAACTAAGGTTCTTTAAAATGATTGGTTTAAAGTTCAAAGTGCCCACCCACCATGAAGTAAACATATGCCTATCAAGAGTATCCAGACTGCACAAAGCAAAGTGAAAGAGTCTGGTCCACTAGGCTAGGAAAGAACCATTTAGAATGTCCATCAGCAAGTATTTGTAATAATGTTTAATGCTGTGTTCTATGTTTTTGCCTTGCACATTGAGGGGTTAAATGTACCATTTCAGTTCTACAAGCTCATTGAACTGACGTTTATCCTTAACATTATGTAAAGATATGTAGGATCTTTACAAGCATCTCTTAAAGAGATTAACTTCCATTAAGGCATGGACAGACTCATAGAATGTAACTTGACTTAAGTTGGATGCAGAGTTCTGCATTTGACTGTGGAAATGCCTGTTTTAGAGACAGAACTGCAGTTTCAGGCTGAATGTGTGTTTTTCTTAGCATGCATCCAGTGGGTGTTCCACCTGGATGAATTAAGATAGAGGAAGTGGTAAAGCTAATAGTGTAGCCTGCTCACTTTGTTTAGTTAACAGAATGAGGACTCCAGGCAGGTTTACCACTTAGTCTTAACCACTTAACTTACACTGGTTTGCCACTTAGTCACCTACTTGGAATACCCCTTCCTCTCTTTCAGCTCTGTGTGTGTGTGTCTGACACACATGCTTGCTGATGTTAATAGTGAACAAGAGGGTTAATTGATCATGGAGTGCATTGGAAGGGGAAAAACAAACTCAGATTCATTTTTTCTGGTAATCTGTATTGTCATAAAGAGGTACAGAGGGTAAACAGAGACACTTGGGAAATGATCCAACAGAATTATGGGTCTAACATGCACATTGACTTTTCCTAAATATTTTTTTTTAATGAATACAAAAAGCGCATTTTTCTTTTTAAAAGCATAAAGAAAGGTTGTGTGTACTCATATACCTAACCTAAGCTAACCTCTTTGTGGGTGTTTGACAGGGACATTTCTTATTCAAAAGCCTACAGGAAATAAATACAGTCTCAAAATATTGGGGGGGTAGGGCGGTATTTTCAAAATGGCGCTAGAGAGTATATCTCTGCTGTAAGCCTTCAGTCCAATATCAAATGTTTATGAAAGCAGTCTTAACAGTTTCTGTAACATGGAATACATTCAGTTCTCTAAATCAACAACACTGGGAGAGAAAGTATGCTTCTCTGTTACACTTTGTACTTGTATTAGGCTTGCAGATTAGGAGCCTTGTTTGCAAGTATGCAATGTGCCTGTTCCAGACTGCCAAAGAAACATTTAAGTGTGTCTTCAGACAAGAAGCTTTAAGAAACCCACATGTCACACAGAAATGGTAAAAAGACCATGACATTGCAGATCTACACTGCAGAGAAGGAATGTCCCCTCATGTTGACGCCTTAAATTGACTGACTCGTCTAGTTGTCTAGAGTGGTATATCAAAGCAGACCCCCCCTCCCTTGCAGGGTCTCTGGTGCGTCCTGTGACAGAAAGGGTCTGACGACAAGTGTACATTCTCCATTTTGGCTCTGAATGTTTCCATTGTAGTGTTATGTCAGTGTGTGTGTGTCTGTGTGGTTCATCAACACTGCAGAACCTGGTACACGGGGGCACGGCTACACTGCAGTAATACAAAAAGACGACCTGAGGGGTTTCTTTTGAGAATTCGCACCAAAGGCTCCTCCTCTGATTCCTTTGCTAACAGGCACATTTGACCATACCAAGCTGTCCACAGCCAGTGATGCAATGTCATTTCACAATCCCATTGGTTATTGGTGGTGTTTTCAATTCAGAATACATCACTGACAGCAGTCGGCTTGGTAATGTTGAATGTGCATGTTTATAAAGCAGATGATGCTGAGAGGGATCATGTGACACATCTCTCTTCTCCCTTCAAGATGTAAATCTCATTATTCAGTTGAATGTACTTTCTGTCGAGGTGGAGTTGTTTGCTCCCAAGTGGCAGGCAAGAACAAAGATGTGGCCTAGTTCTCCATCAGGATCAATCACCGAACAGGTAATGCTGTCATGCATGTAGGTGCGTATATGTTTATAGTGTGTGTGTGTGTGTGAGTGATCAAAAGTTTCGTCCCTTAGTACAGATCAGCTGGTAAGGAGTGTTAAGGCTCAGGGAAAGACGAGGGAGACACCTTGCCTTTTAATACTATGTGTAAGCACTGCGTGACTGCATACACTGTGGTATTTCGCCTAACGCTTGTGTGTGCGAGTGTTTGAACAAGGCTCCGAGGAGTGGAAAGCAGACCGATTCACTGAGTAGCTAAGCAGCAGTGTATTTACAAGAAACAGAAAAAAACATTCTTTTTTTTTTTTTTTTTTAACCTACCCCTTCCCACCCATCCCCCACACATACACACACACATACACACACACGTTTTAAATCCCTTTTAAACACCTCCCTTAGCTTCCCAGTCAGGAAATGAAAACCTGCAGGGGTTTCCAGGCTGTCCCCTATGTCTGATGTCCACACGCGTGTTACCGTGGAGACTGCTTACACCTTCCTCTCATCCACCCTTCATAACTCTTCAAGCAGGGTGGGGTGGTGACAAGAACCATTGGAAGAGGCACTTTTTGATTGGCTGGTTTTTCATTGTTTTTTTTCCCCTTTTTGTTGTTGTTGCTATTGATATTGTTATTGTTTGTTCTGTGACCTTTTGTCCATTTGTTCACTTGCTCGCTCATTCACTCACTCCTGCCTTGTTTTGTTTTTTTCCATTTCTTTTTTTGGTTGTTATGTCATCCAGACACTAGGTGGTAGTGTTGAGTCAGTTGGCCTGATGCAGGTAGGCACTTGGTAGTGAGTGTCTTAGGCAGTCAGGCTTTCACTAAGTCATTAGGATAGGTCTTTGCCTCACCTCCAGAATATCTGCAACACAGATTGAAACACAAATGGTGGATGAGATCACCAATCTTCACTCAATGCTTTAGTTCTTAGTTGTTTATATACAAAGGTAAAAATGTCAATTTCTTTGACTGTGCGTATGTGTGTGTGCTGTATGTGTGTTGGTGTGTGTATGCACCTGTACAAATTCTGTGGGCTTCTTCACTTGTATGAAGTGCTGTGTGTGTGTTTACCTGTGGTGATGCGATGGAGCGGGAGTGTGACATAGGTGAGGTGTGAGAAGAGGAGGAAGTACTCCTCTGTGCGGTTGAGCTTCAGCCAGGAGCCCACCAAGGAGCGGCCGGTCCCAGACAGAGAGCGAGAGCGCAGGTTGGTGGGGTTGCCGTAGTCTAAGAAGAAATAGGACAATTCACTGTCAATACCACTGTAAGGTAATTGGGAATGGCTCACCATATTGATGTTCCAAACATCCTTCCATGTAAAAACATCAATAAGATATGTAAGAGGGAGTTCCAGAGGTTCAGCAATATAAAGCAATAAGGGGGACCAGTGGTTTAGCACTGTAAAGCAATGCTACCTGTCTACCACTTGGGGGCAGTACATGCAAATATCTTTAGCATTCCTGCTGAATTTCATTGTACTTTCACAAAAAAATACTACACGTCCTCCAGTAAAACAGAGCTATGCAACAGGTTTTCTCTATGGAGTAGTCCAACAGTTTTGGCTGAAGAGTGGCCTTATTGAAGGATCAATCCTGAGGTTCCATCGCATTATCACACAATTAACACTGGGCAAAGGTTAGTCTCTCAAAGAACCTCAATTTCTGTGTCAGATGTACTTCATTGCTTCCAAAGTACTCGTCATTCTCACAGCAGAGGTTACTCAGACTGTCCCTTGAAATGACCACTAAGCAAACCACATATACAGCTCTGTATACTATTCTACGGTTACAAAAATCAGTGCTACAGTTGAATATGGCTCAGCCTCTGGCAGAGTCAGATATGCTAGTTTTCACTGAATAGTATGTAGAATGTGCATATATATATAGCATATATGTTTTCACTGCGTATGTGTTCTGTATATTATAAAGTCATAAATGGAATCATTACTGAGTGTTGTATATTTTTACGAAAAGCTGTATGTTCTGTTTGTCACAGTCGATCATGGATTATGTGGAAATGACAAGAAAAGGCCAACTTCATTTATGTCAAAATTAGCGTTACATGACTGTGTGAATATTTGGTTGTTGCGCTTTATCTGAAAGTACTGTCATATACAGTACACATCCATTGTATTTGATATATAGATAACATTGATTCATACTTCAGGAAATCAGTGACACCACAAGACAGAAAATACTGGCATTGTCCTGAGACAAGGACACTGGACTATTTCAGAGCTCACATTAAGCAGGTTTCAGAACCCTTTACAAATGAGCACGGCTGAGTGTGCTCAGTGTCCTACTTCTTTGCTGAGAGCCACCTACCTAGTTGGGGGAACTTAATGACACTTTTTGCTTTGGATATCCACTCCAAGAGGCAGACAAGTAATTATCCTATTAACGATTCTGGACATCTGTGGCTGGCTTAATTGTCATGAACCATACATAATGCCATCAGTACTTTTATCATTAAATGATAATGTCTGGCCTTCAATTTACTTGTGTTTGAGAGAGAGTGTGTGTGTGTGTGTGTGTTTGGGAAGTGTGGGGAAGAGCGGGAGATGGGGGGTGTTCATTGGAAGGAGTGGCCATAGGTGGTTGGGTGGAGATTACAAGACTCCAAGGTTGTTTTTGAACACACAAACACAAATCTCCATCTTCAAAAGGCCCTTTGTATGATAATGATGCAGAAAATTGTTGTGCCTCGATACATGGAGGAGGGCTCACCTGTGTCATCTTCCTCCCTGAAGAACTCTTCGCTGTCGTTGGCCGAATGGGACTTCTTCATCTCGGCCAGCGTGCGTGGTAGTTTCCTGCGCAGTGACGGGGAGAAGAAGGATGGCCGGTTACGCTCCGGGGTCGGAGGCGTGCTGAACGATGTCATCTGTCCGGTGGAGAGGGGGGTGGATGGATGCTATCAGGACATCAGGAAGGTCACATCACTGTGTTATTAAGTGAGTGTGTGTGTGTGTGTATGTGTGTGTGGTCTGCAGTGGAACAGAGCTCTTAACTGTACGAGTGAGTGTGTGTGTGTGTTTTGCTAGCCCACATACATTAGCCCTCTCTAACTATAATCTGATCTTGTTGCTATAAGCAATGCCTGAGTGTGTATGAGAGAGCCAGCAAGCGTGCGTGCATGCATGGGCACACGTGCGATACTTACCCGCTCGTGCATCGGGGAGTCCTGATCCTCCTCGGTGCCACACGGCGATGTGTCTCCAGTGGGCACTCGGCTCACAGCCATCTCAGCATGACCTTTGCCCTGCGGACCCTTCATCCGCACAAACTCCATGTTGTTGTATTTGTAGAAGCCAAACGACATCCTCTGAGCCATCTTTGCTGCCACACTCACCTACAGACACACACACACACCACAGTGAGTAAACATAAACAAATGAACTCACTCAGAATGCAATAACAATAACAAAACACAACCCATCACATAGTAACTTCTGTAAACCAAACTTAAATACTGGACTGCAGTTGGGATAAGAGCTGTGACTTACCCGGTTGTCATAGACCTTCCTCAGGGCCTCATAGCGGATGGAGCCCTGGAAAATGACTCCCTGGAAGGTGTTGCTCTTGTCACTTGCCACCAGTTCCACACACACCATCTCCCCTTCTCCCACGGTCATGTCACTGAACACCTGTGTGGTGCGGCAGACATTTTGGAAATATTGGTCATCAGGATCTCACAACCATCCTCCAACAATCATGTCTACATCACAGCCTGAGGTTTCATTTCTGCAGCTGCTGCAGTTGAACTAGTTAACCTATGATGGATATCAGACACAATAGCAACTGTGTCTCTGAAATGCGATATACTGTCTAGATTTCTACGCTAAATATAAACACCAACTTCATCCCAAATCCAAATGAGTAGATAGGATAACTAAGTAAATTGTTAACTAACTTTATTTGCATGGGATAGCCAAACTTTTGTCACTCTTCCATTGGGTCAGCGACTGTTATAAAAACACTTGTCAGCATATCCATGACAACTCCCTTCCTCTCAGTCCATCCTCTACCTATAGATTTGGCTTACTCTGATGACAGGCTAGGCTAGGCTAGGCTAAGTTGAGGCTGTGCACACCTTTTTTTGTTGCGAGAGCTACTTCATTGATCTCTCATCTGAGCACTGAGGCTACTTGAAACAGCTGCTACCTGTTTCCCCGTCATGTTAATAAAGCTGCACTGGCAGCACAAAACGTCTGTGACCCCAGTGAGGTCACAATTCATTAGTCAGCCAGCCACTCAGGACTCAATCAGCAGCATGTCCCAGGGCCCTCATTGGCCTGTTCCCACAGTCAATCAAACTGTCCCGGAACTGTCTCATTAGATTGAAGAGAAGCAAGGAGGAATGGTGAAGAGAGTAACAAGAAGTGGGGGTTACCTCTTCAAAGTTGTCAATCATGAAAAAGATGTTTGGGTAACTCATCTTGGACTCCTCGCCTTTACTGTCCATGGGGTGTTTGCTAGGGGAGGCGAAAACTTGCTGGAGATGGAAAAGCACAGATACATTCACATTGGATGTATGTCCATACTGTCCTCACATGTATACTCAAATAAATATTAGTGTACATACACACACACACACACACACATACACACACACACAGACTAGGAGTAAGTCTCTGTAATGACTAAATATCCCAAACCATGTGCATGCTTCTATGATGGCAATACATAACTGCACAGATCTTACCTGAGATTTCTTTTTATGGATGTGAATATCCCCTGCATCAGAACGAGTGCACACTGCACAGGTCACCACATAGTCCAGCTAGTGAAAAGAATAACAGCAACAACATTCACGATAGGCCTTCTACTAGTATATTAAAAATGCACTTTGGGTGAACTTCTGTTGTGTTAAAGTTATATCATGCATATTATCAATATATTTTGTGATAATCCTGTACATGATATTGTGAACATTTTACTATTTACTATATAGCTTTGTCAATCATAGAATTTTCTGGAAAGGGCTTAAATGTATACAATGCATGCATAATGTAGTGTACTCATTAAAAAGTTGCTAGTGTGATGATAATATTCCATCCGTCTACGGTAGCTTACCTTCTGCAGAATAAGGTTCAGGTAGACACTCTCCTCCCAGTCGATGTCAGGATCCCCAAGGCCTGGAAGCTTCTTGGAGTCCCTCCTGTAGACCTCCACCTCCACCTGAACACAAGGTACCGTAGACCCAAATAAGTGCATGTGTCTACTACAGCTCTGTGTTAACAAAACTGACATGGACGCACACACTGTTTTAAAGTTTAATAGGAAAGAAAATCCTATTATACTGTACATCATACATCACGCACAGAACAGGTGCCTGACAGGTGTGATATTAGTTTGGGAAAGTCACACCAGAGGACATCAGAACTTCACACTGTCATTGCTCAAGTGTGTTTCACTTTCTTTTGCCCTTGAAGGCGACAAAAGTCATCTTGATTATTGCTTCATGTCAGTTCTCGCTTGAGGTTTTATCCTCCTTCTCTCTCTCTCTCTCTCGCTTTCTCTCTCTCCATTAGAGATGAACCTGGCACTCGCCCCAGCGGGTTATAACTCACTTAGTGTGTGTCTGGGAGGCACATAAGCCCTATGAGGAACAAGAAGTAATAAAGACAAAGAAAAGAAAAAGATGAAAGAAAAAAGAGAGAGACTGTTGGTGGATAATAATTCGTGACCAAGGTCAGACGGAGGATCTCCTATGCTCTTTGAGCATACAGATGAATCTGTCTAGAACAGATGATCCACTTGTTTTCGTGGTTTTTGAACCATACATATACTTCACCTATATATTTCCTCTCTGGTTAATTCTCTTTCCCCTAAACTAAACACTGGATGTTCCCATGGTCTAGACTGCATCCAGCAGCACCAACTTCTCTTTTTTTTATGGGACTCTTTCTTCCGTGCCATAAAAATGCTGTGGCATGCTAGGACAATGACATTTTAGTGGAGGGGGTACACAGCAAGTCATTCGCTAGGCAAAAGGACCAATAGCGGTTTAAATGAGGATTAGAATTCACCTAATTCTACACTGTATGAAATTTTAGAATTTTGTTTTTATATGGGACTCTTACTTCTCATCTCGGCAGTGTTGCTGGCATGGGCTAGAGCCATAGAGGGAGTTTTCTCTACCACTCTGACATGAACAGCACTCAAGGTGAGACATGGGGATTTAGCCTTGAGGCTCTCAACCACAGCCTGGTAATAAAACCAGACCCTCATTCTACACTTTTGTTTCGCAAAAGGGAGATTTGATTGCTTGCTTGAGGTGTTTAAGTTTTAAAAGATTGGATCAGCCCCTGACTGATAGCTTGCCTTGACTGATAGCATTCTAGCTCTGCATTCACAACACCTCCCTCTGTTTGCTGATTGGACAGGTTAAAATGCCTACTGAGACAAAAAGCTCAGAGGTATCTAATCCACACTAGCACCGTAAGGAGATGATAATCAAGCGGAAGTGCCTGGAAGGCACGGCCAGGCTACTTCACCCATGACCAAATGGAGGGTTCCTTCGGCAACCTCTCCTTGGCCCCACATCAGGCAAGATGCTTACGCCTCATATGCATGAGTGTGTGTAAATATGTTGTATACATGTTCATGGTGTGTGTGTGTGTGTGAATGATTGCCTATGAAGAAACACTCTCTTGCTATTACTGGTTCACAGAAAGGGCATCTCTGACTGTGCGATTCCAAGAGGCGTGGGTTGCTATGGTGACAATGAATTGTGTCTGTGTGTGAGTACTATGGAAATCCAATTACCCTCCTAGATTGTGTCTGAGAATATTCTATTCTGTAAACCTCTGGGCAATAATCCCTTCCGGCTCGACCATGCATGTATTCAAAAACAATGAAACTAAACGAGGTCACCAACTCTCCCCGGTCCTTAGTGGCCTGCACAAAAAAGCAGACCAACTTACACATGAACAATGACTTTAGGGAAGCCTTAGTTATTATATTCAACAACACACACCAAACCCAAATCATGCTGACCTCACAAATAAGAAAACAGCACTTCCTGGAAATTCCAGCTAATAGACAGGGTCTTTGTGGACCCTGAATTATTGCCAACAAACTCACAAATGTTCCTTCCTGCTTTTGCAAAAAGCTAGACTGCGCAGTCGGGGGTTACTGACTTGCATACATTATTGAAGCTGATCTATGGAGGGATTTTGCTGTTGTGTTACTCACACCTGAAGGAACTCTGCCTGAGTGGAAACCAGGCTACAGAAATTAGACAATAAAACAGACCCCAGTGTTTTACCTGTGGGATGCCCAGCAGCCACTAGTGCCTCTAAGGTCATTAACAGTGAAAAATAGACTGGTCTAGTCTAATCTGGTGAAACTGCAGCCAGTAGACACACTGACATAACAGCTTTTGAGATTTTCAAGCAATTATGGTAGGTACCTATACGTGAGACTTGGATGAATATATGGGTTAGAGGTAAAGTTAATCCGTATAGTTAGGCTCAGTTAGACTTAATGATATAGCCATACTTAACTTAGTTAAACTTAACTTGACATGGGCACATAGCAGAGTATCTCTCAACATAGTTACATGATTGTAAAGACCAGAGTAGTGTCAGTTTACACTATAACCCTGTTTCCAGAGTGGAGCTGTCCTGACTGCACACGTCATGCTTCGCCCTGCCGCCACAAAATACATTTGTGTTAATGCAAGATTACGTCATCTCTATCAAAATGACGGCATGAGGGCATGAGTTGCTAAAAAGGGGCATGAGTTGCTAAAAGCCTTTTCTGGGGTGTCAAACAGCGCTAATGTTGATGGTCTACATAATGCACGTTTATAGGGGTGACAACTGGTGCCGTTTTACTGGACAGCACTGACAGACATGGTGCAAGAAACAGCTATGGTGAGGTTAGATCAAGTCTAAGTCCAAGTTCAAGTAATTTCAATCCATCTTGCTGAGTTTCCGCAAAAATGTTCATTGTATATGTTACATCATTGTATAAAATGACTAGTAAAAGAAGTACAAGTATGGCTCTTATTGTGAACACACACACACACACACACACACACACACACACATACACACACACACACACACACACACACACACAGTATATCTGACCGCAATAGACTTACAAGAGGGGAGGAAGGAGAAATATTATAGGATAGGAAGAGACTGGGACAGAAAAGGAAAGAGAAAGAAGAGGAGAGAGAAGAACAGAATACAAAAAGAAAAAGAAAGAAGAAAAAAAAAGAGGGGTAATGGGCTTGTGAGCTGAACATTCTCTCAGAGGTGCATCAGACGTAGGTCCATCACAAGATCCGCTTGGTTAGTCTGATGCTGTCAGTCAGGCAAGCCCTAAATCTTCGCCTTGTCATGCTTACTCGCATATCAGACAGACAGATGGAGAAGGAGACAGGATAAAATTAGGTAGAAGGCAAAAGAGAGAGAGAGTAGAAAGAAAGAGAGACAAAGTAGAGAGAGAGTGTGGGTTTGTAGAAAGGGTGGAGGGTAGAAGAGAGGGGCTTAATGTCAATGCCAGCAGGTTCCTCTCACACCTTCACATGGAGTGCCATAGAAATGCTGTGGCATGCTGGGACAATGGCATTTTAGTAGAGGGGTTACGCAGCAATCCTCTATGTAAAAGGCCCAATAGCACTTTAAATGAGGATTAGAATATTCACCCAAGTCAACACTGTATGAAATCTTTCATTTAAAATGTGGAATGAGCACATCTAGAGTAAATGAATGTAAAAAACATTTCACATTCATGTGAACATTTCCTCTTCACATATTAGCTTCACTTTTACATTACCTTTTTAAAAGCCCACTGCAACAGAGCACTCAATCTCTACTTCCCATGAATACAAATGCACATTTTGGAATTGAACCAAGTTTGTGGTATTATGTACACTTTATGTACACTTTTCAGTTGGGATGAAATCCATAGCACACCATGTCAATCATTGTATGATAGCAATGTCTGGCCGCAACAGACCAGTATAAGTTCACAGATACTGGTGGGCTCTAACCCTCAGTGTATTAATATACAGAAGCATCCTTTTCAACCACGAGAAATCAAAGACTGGTAGTTCACCTGCGCCTTTTCTTTTACAGGACATACAAATGACTTCTAGAACACTGGAAAAAAGATGGAATGGACAAAGAATTGACTTCAAAAACAGACAAACAAGCTCTTATACATGATTGACCAGAGAGAGCATAGTCTAGACTTAAGCAACTTCTTGTGAATATGATACACTAGATAATAGCAGCATAAAGCGTTTCATTACTGTTCTGAAACACTGCTGCACATATATATACAGGAGAGAGAGAGAGTGAGTGTGGGGGGGGGGGGCGACTCTATTTACATCCCTTGTGTTCTCCCTTTTCATTTAAATGCTAATTCTGACAAAATAAAAAGGCAAGGGATGAGTGTGCATGTTGGGTGGGCAGGAAGGACGGACATCTCTCATTATTCTGTGTCTGTGTTGCTCAGGTGATTTAATCAGAAGCAGACAGTCACAGCTCTGCCAGAAAGAACACTAAACAACCCAGGGCTCACCACAATGGCAAACACTGTCAATACCAATCAGCCTTTCTGCCTGCTGCACTTGTGTGAAAAAAGAAGAGAGAAAATAGATTGTGTGTGTGTGTGTGTGTAAATGTGACTTTATGTGAAACAGTATTTTCTTGGTGTGTGAGTACATGCACAGACACACACACACACACCTCTGTTTGCTTATAAAGACAATGACATCATTCTGCTTTTAGCTGTCCTTTGTCCCAAAAGCACTGGGAAGAATCAATACAAGCACACGCACATAACTGGCTCTATGCTGAGTGTCAGTTTGTATAGTGTTACGGCCCACCCATATAGGACTCTTGTTTCTGTAGGTTGACTTGTTGGCTGTACATTTGTATACAGTACAATTCTGCTGTGTGCTTTATTCTTGACCGATGCTGAATGTGACCACTAGGTTTTATTAAATCAGGCTGGTAGTTTTTTCCTTAATCTTGCTGATTGACAAACCATTTCAAAAACATTACAGGATTCCTTGTCTTCTGATAACATATTGCGCTTTGCATACATTTAGCCCTTTTTACTTATATGTATAAGCCCTTCTAATTGCATAGTTTTTAGTAGGAAGAAGTTCTATTAAATATAACTTAATATAACACATATATTAAATATCAACATACACACACAGCTGGATAGATAGGCATTTCTGATTTAATAGAACTATGTTACTGCTATACAGTGTGTCTGAAAGATGATATTAGCATAGTTTTGGACGCATTTGATTTCTAGTCAAAACTACTCACTGCACCTTTAAAACCATGGCAGCAAGGATAAAAAACATGGTGAGAGAGAGGGGTGAAAAAGTTTGAAAAGACAGGCAGAAAGAGATTTCCAGTGAGAATGACAGAAATCTAAAAAACATGTAAAAGCAATGAAAAGAGCATCTGCTGTGAAACTGTAAGCTGTCTGAGATGCTGTCAGTAAGGTGACTGCAGTGCTCACAGGAAAGAGGCATCCTGGGAGCTGATTTACACTCAGTTTCACTCTCTCTCTCTCTCACACACACACACACACACACATGTGAAGAAGAAATACAATCTATTTACTCAAAATGATTGCAGAACAGCAGAGATTCTTCCCTAATAAAATATTTCACTTGTATTTTCACTTCATCTGGCTTACAAAACAAAAAAAAACTAAACAAACAAACTGGTAACAGACAGAAATGGAACTACATAACAAACCCAGATGCATATTTTCTCATACTTGCTTCATTTCAGTTGGGGGGAATTCTCACCTACTGTAAGCCTATATGACTTCAAGTGTTTTGTTAGGCTCGCGTAAGTTTGATTACCAGGTTATTTGTGCCCATGTTGGCATAGGCATGATGACATTTGGCATACTCAGGGAGAACCCCCCCAAATCTATTCATGACCATTTTGATTAGCCACCAAATAAGAAACAGACGGGGCAAATCAGATGAAATAACAGTAATATCCAATAATCATAACATAACAATAATATCAAATTACCAAATTAAAATAAATAAATAGCCTACAATTACAGACTCTTACTTCAAGGTGATTAGTGGGAGCTCATTAATTCAATATGACAACCCAAAGCTCTGAGATCAGATGCTTTATGCTTCGCAAATTTTCCAACCAAAAAGAGAAAACAAGTCACACAATTCACACTGAAGGGCTGCACCTGAGCTTGCAACCGCTACCTGCCCAACAGAGTAACACAGATGGCAAACTCCCAAATCACTATCTCTGTACACAAGATAGGATAGGTGTGAGGCCACAGGGTTGGTGTGTATAAAAAGAGCCAGATTCTGTGCCTCTCTGGGTGTCGAGCCAAAGGTATAATGAAGGTAAAGCATCCCCTACTTTACACTTAAATTACAAATTTATTGTTGAAACAGTTCACATCCTTGGGGTACAGCTGAAGTCTAACATTGCAGACTGATTTGAAGCACTGTCTGGAAAATTACGTCTGAAAAATATCAGTGTCTGGTTAAAAACAGAAGAAGCCAACAAAGGCACTTAGTCGTGAGGCAAAGCTATTAGACAGGGAACCAAACATAAAAGTAATGCTGTGACTATTTTAGTGCTCTAAATGTAGTTCTCTGATATTTGAACTGATGGCCTCAAGAGTGAAATCCTCAACCATCTCAGTGTGTTATAACCTTCACCACAGGTCTCCCTGAGTCTCCTAGCAGTGCTGGTGTGCCTGGTGAGCCATTCCGTCCATGGTAAGCTGGTCGATTGCGCTGACATCTGCAATGATGGACCACAGGCCAGTGGGGTGTACACCATTTACCCAGCCGGACCCAACTCTGCACAGTATGTGTACTGTGACATGGACACAGAGGGAGGGAAGTGGATGGTAAGATGGCTAATGTGCTAGAGACAGAAAGGATGGGGATGTGCTGCTGGAATGACAAACCAGACAGAGTTAGAGTTTTTGAGTTGTGATGGGTTCATTATGTTAGTGTGCTTTTTTATGTCCTTCAAGAGCATTCATAGTGAACTTTCCCTGTGACAGTTACACTTATTCCATTTTGTTACACTTTTAAAAGGTGATCCACCGGAGGATGGATGGATCTGTGAACTTCTACCGTGGATGGGAACAGTTCAAGGCTGGGTTTGGTCATGCTGCTGGAGAATACTGGATTGGTGAGTGGTGAAGGTTATGAAAATGATTTGCGATCATTAGCGACAAACCTATTTCGGTCCCTTCAGCAACTCCTGACGACTATCCACTGTAGAGGTATAGACTTGATTTCAATCTTTCTCATGTAAGGCTTGGAGACTCTGCATCTTCTCACTAAGAACGACACCCACGAACTGAGGGTGGACATGGAGGACTTTAATGGGAAGATGGCCTATGCTCAGTACTCTTCCTTTGCCATTTCCCCCGGGGTTGAGGACGGAGAAGAAGATGGATACAGACTGTTTGTTAGTGGCTTTAAAAATGGCGGAGCAGGTGAAGATGTACTCAGAAGAATTTTTTTGTTACTCAACTGTTTTTTTTCCAAGATTTAGGAATTGTTAACTGACTTAGTCCAAACTCTGAACTATACAAAGCCATTACCAGTGAGCCTTTATCTGCATTCACAGGTGACTCCCTGAAATACAGCAACGGGCAGAAGTTCAGCACGTTTGACCGCGGCCAGGATGCCTCACAATATTCCAAATGTGTGGGGGGCCTTCTGGCACCATTCATGCACCAATGCCAACATCAATGGCGTTTACATGTGGGGGCAGAGCAATGCCCACAGTGTCCACTGGCACGGCTTCAGGAGGGAGACGTCTCTCAAGTCCATCTCAATGAAGATCAGGCCCTCCTCAATCACCAACAACCCAGACAACTGGCAGTCTTAAGGGATTATATTTATCTGAGGCCTTTTAAACACAACAATGTTATAATGAAACAGATGTTACGACTTTTGACATGCTTAAATTCATTACCATATTCATTAATATGTCACTGGTTACATTGGCTTCTACAATGACCGTTTTAGTATTGCTTATTGACTGTCGTGATGACTTTCGGCAAGCCAATGCATCTTCCATTAGCTGTTTTAGTTAAGATTATGTCACTCTTATCACAAAACAGCTGTTCATGCAACACTCTCTCTCAATGTGTCTCTCAATTGTAACTGTTTGAACTGTTTGGCACTGAGTTAAAGCTATGATGTATTGGAACAGCCATTTCAAAATGAAATGCTTCACAGTGCTGCTGAAATGTCATATTTTACAGGAAATAAAAGCATTGATTGGACTGACTTTAAGACCTAGCATTTACTTACACCTTTGCAATGAACCACAAGGAGGGACATTTAACTGCTAGTCAGTCTCTTTGGGACCAGACAGCTGTAGGGCACACATTGTGCACATTCCAGCAAACAGTCTGAAAACATTAAGTTGCTCTATACAATAACATGAACACTAACTCTACAGTGAGTCACGATGGGCTATGAGGCTCTTTCCTTCCAAGTCTGCTAGAAGTCCCTGATAGCTTTGATGACAAAGCATCCTATGCTTCAATACATGTGATTTCAGTAATTCACAGACAGAACTGAAAATTCCACTTGATTCCACTCCATCTAAAATATCTCTTCTTCATACCTACGTATCAGTAGAAAGTACTTTGTTGTACTTCAGAACAGCACAAAGGGGATGATTGTTGTTCAATTCAACATGACGACTGAACATGTTTTATTTGAGGGGGGTGGGGGGATAAAAGCTCATTTCTACAACTTGGTTGAAGATCTTGGAATCAAAACTAGATTCCATTGGTATCACTTTTGACAAAATATGCTTACACAGGTCAAACAACGCTCCAAACCTAGCAAACATTTTGGTTAGGGGAAAACTCATTTGGCCACTCCCTTATGCTCTCATCCATGTGAGTGCTATTTAGTTCTGCCTATTTGTCTTCTTATTTATTTCCATAGACTAAGTGGACCTTGTTGTAATTCAACTGGTACTTCATACATATATTGATGGGGTTTGTTAGTATATAAGAAACAGGGTATGGCAAATATCAAGCTAAAAATGAAACAATAGTACTTAAATTCCCCATTGATTATATGCTATTAAATTTCAGTACCCATTATTAAATTAAACAAGAAAACACATCAAAACTGTGCAATTAATTAGTTACCAATTAGTTACTAAACTGGCTGTAAGTCTGGCTTTGATGGATGAGATTTTCTGACTTAAACTTTCAACTGTGTTTGACTAAAATGCCATCTGCTGTTCGTTGTTTATGCATATGGCTTATGACAGGCCAGTCAAATAGGTCCTCTAACTTCTTTAAACTGTTGTGTTTGAATAGTGTTTACCGAAGTGCCATCTGCTTCCATGTCATTTCCTTCCCTCATACTGCTGATTAATGTGGTCATGTGTGGTATATATATATATATATATATATATATATATATATATATATATATATATATATAATATGTGTGTGTGTGTGTATATATATGTGTATATATATATGTGTGTGTATATATATGTATATATGTGTGTATATGTATATATATACGTGTATATATACGTGTATATATATATATACGTGTATATATATATATATATATATATATATATATATATATATATATATATACACACACACACACACACACACTTGTGTGCACACACACATGACTATGTATGGTTATGCATACTGTGACATGGATACAGATGGCGGAAAGTGGACCGTAAGAACTCATATCATGCATTTCAAACTTGTGCCTCTTATGTACTATTCACACCAGTTGTGCAACTGAGATTATACTCAGTGATATAGCTTCTTCTTCATAAACTAATTATGTTAGTTATTTCCTGCAAATTACAACCTCCGCCCCCCCAGGTCTTCCAGAGGAGGTTGGATGGCACAGTAAACTTCTACCAGGGCTGGAATGCATACAGGGCTGGGTTTGGCCATGCCATGGGGGAGTACTGGCTGGGTAACTGAGCACCTTATTCATTCAAATGTTTTTTTAACACTGTCTTTTCTAACATTGACTGACCAACTTGGTTTGTTTCCTCTCACTTGACCAGGATTGGAATTTATCCAGCTCCTAACGGTGGACCAGACACATGAGCTGCGGGTGGATCTGGAAGACTTTGAGGGCAACAAAGTCTTTGCTCATTACAAATCTTTTGCCATCTCCCCTGGAGTTGTCAATGCAGAGGCAGATGGGTACAAGCTTTTTGTTGATGGATATGTTGATGGAGGAGCTGGTAAGTAACTGCCCTTCATGCAACAGAAGATAGGGGTTCCTAGAAAAAAAAAGAATTTTACTCTCTTATTCTAGAATAATGAGATGTAATAAAGACAAACTTGAATCTTTAATTTCGAATATCTAGAGATTCACTATAAAGATTTAGCATCTGATGTGAATTACAAAAAAATAACCTTTTGAATGTACAGTTCTTGTATAATGCAACATGAAAAAAAGAAAATCTCAAAATATTTCACCAATCTTTTTTCACAAACTACTGGGATTAATATTGATGTGTGTGTGATATTGTGTGATGTTATCTTAGTGCAGCTTAACAAAAGCCTGACAAGCACGCAACAGGACAGTGCTACAACCAATCACAGCCATTGTAGTTGTTTTTTGCACTGTCGCAGCCCTGTCACCATTGTGCTAAGGCAACAAAAATAGAGTGTTGTGATTTGGTCCGTCGAAGCCTTGGTAAAAGACCTATGGTACATTAGATATACCGGCTGAGAAAAGCTATTTGCTACCACTAAGGTACGTCTAGATTTGACAAGGCTTAAATTAAAAATATGAAGAAAAAGTTAATTTGACTGGCATTAAACAATTTTATCCAGTCACATGAATTCGCAAAGTGGGGTTCGGGACTGAAAACCAGGGTCAACAGATTGTTGGTTAGTGACGTTACTGCTGCTCCACCAAGCCCATTAACATGGGTGTCTAAATTCTCTTATAATTCTTACCTTTAGGGGATGCCATGAAGACCCACAACAAGCAGAAGTTTACCACCTTTGATAAAGACAACGACCCCAATTGGGGAAACTGCGCCCAAAAGTTTGAGGGTGGCTTCTGGTACAGCAGGTGTGGGGATGCCAACCTGAATGGCGTCTACATGTGGGGGCAGAGCCATGCCAACAGCTGCCGCTGGTACACATGGAAGAAGAAGAACTACTCTCTGAAATCCATCACCATGATGATGAGACTTGCCCCTACTACCAGCATGGAGGTCCAAGATGAAGTAGCTGACTTTTCTGCCCCATTTCCCCTGTAGGTCCAAGCCTTTGATCGACCCCCCAAAAGATAAGAGATAGATAGACTGAGCCTCTACTGGCCGCAAGGGAAATTTGCTGTCGTAGTCTGTACAAAGCCTCAGGAGCACACACATACACACAGAGGCACACTGACATCTACATCCTGAGCACTCCACTGTGTACACAATTACCACAAAATCATACCTCCAAATAAGATCTTGGAAATGTCCATATCCAGCTATCATATATAACAGAGATCTGTCACACTGCTTGCCAGGGTTATGAAAGGAAATGTTGCATGAAATGCGTGCTAATATTTGCTTATGAATGTCCTTGTCTGCAGTGACAGCCTGTAATAGCCAACAGACAGTCACCAATGAAACATCTACCTCATATGCCTCATCTAATTCCAAGTCAATACTTGCATATATCTGTAACCATCTGTACTCTTACAGTTTTCTTCTGTAAGAGTAAGGTTTAAATTACATTAAAAAACAATGTCAATGTAGACCTATCTGTTTAAATGAAAAATAAAGGCAAGAATACACCCAGTGTCATTTTTGTTTTTCGTTCCTTAACTCCTCTGTCTATAAAGGGTAACAAACAGTTTGCTTGTTACCCTCATGACAGAGATAAGACGCGTTTCATGTTGACACTGGCTACTCTCCAAACAGGAAAACATAAAACATGCTTGTACAATCACAGCACACTGTACAGTTCTTCAAAGCAATTCTTTTAAAGCTTTTACCACCTTGAATAAAATTCAGCATGACACCAACATGTTCTGATGGAGAACACCTAATCATTTCATTAAAAACACCAACATCCCTCCTTATACGGCTTTAAGAAATCAAGGGGAGGAAATACAAAAAACTTTGCCACAATGAATACCAAATCCCTAGCGCTGTGAGACCTGCTAAACAAACATTCATGGTTTTTAGCAACATATCATACATGATGCCCTATGGTGCATGACTAGATGTATTGGCTGAGCAAAACTATTTGCTACCGCTAGGGTACGTCTAGATTTGACAAGGCCTTAAATTAGAAATATGAAGAAAAACACAGAATATCACATAGAAATTGTGTGGGTTCTTCTATTGTATGTGTACTTTAGTGAGCAATATTATTAATCTAAGCAGACAGCAACATTGGTATAAAAATACATCAAATTAGGAGAATCACAAAAAAGCCATAGCTCAACTCATATGTGAATTCCGAGATTGCTGGAATGGGAAAACTCCAAGCTTTGGTAAAATGCATGGGTTAATAATTAGCTAACAAACATTAGGTCATCCATTCTCATAAAGAGCCATGCCTGAGCCTTTCACATCTTTACATTTAATGACTTTCACACTGCATTAGAAGCATTACATTATTCACATGCAGTAAATTATTAAGCAGTTTTTCTCATCCAGGTTCTCATTCCCATACTGCTGTTCTGCACGGAGACCTTCTCCCAGTCTTCTATGCAAACGATCTGTGCTGACATCTATGACCAAGGCCTCAAAGCAAACAGGGTTTACACAATATACCCAGTAGGCCCCACGTCGCCTCAGGATGGATACTGTGATATGGAGACAGATGGTGGGAAGTGGACTGTGTACTACTCCCAGTGGGCCAAAGTGGGAATGGTCTGTTGTGCCAACAGAATAAAGTGGGAAGAACAGAGTGAAGGAGAATAGAGCAGCTCTGCATTTAGAAGTCATTACTTCCCCTAACACGATAATTTATACTTTCACACACTCTCTCTCACACACACACACACACACACACACACACACACACACACACACACACACACACACACACAGTGATTTGGATAGAGGGTAATTAGAGACGTAACATGTGGATGTAGCTGTAGCTAATCTAAGGTTAAAAGGTATTGGCACTAATTCTGCACTCTGGAACTGCCTCTGTTCATCAACATCTTTGAGTGGGTGACTTGTAAGATATTAGCCTTCCTCAACCTGAATGTAAATAATGTTTACACAAGCATATATGGAGCCATTATTGACCTCTAATGTTGGCATCATAAGTCCTAGATCGAAGCTCAAAATGTTAAGGTTCAAAAACCGTATCTGATTTGGAGACTATCCGCTTGAGCCACTGTTTATTCTCATGAAAAAACATTTGCAGGTATTCCAGAGGAGGATGGATGGGACAGTGAACTTCTACAGAGGATGGGAGCAGTACAAGAATGGCTTTGGACATGCGGCAGGAGAATACTGGCTTGGTGTGTCTACCAATGATCAAATACATATCATAACATATTGTGTTAAAAATGCTCATCGTTTGAATATATAATTCTACTATACACACAACTAATGACAGAAATTACTACCAGGATTGGAAGCCATCCATCATCTCACAGCAAATGGAAGCTAGAGAGTAGACATGGAGGACTTTGAGGGGAAAAAAGCATTCGCCAAACACTCCTCCTTTTACATTTGCAATGAACTGGATGGCGTCAGACTCTCAGTGAGTGGTTTCCAAAATGGTGCCGTTGGTACAGATACAGATGAAGTACAGTATGAAGTACAGATTTCATACCAACTTTGGTTCTGATTGAGTATAACTGACAACTATGTTAGGATGTGAGAGGAAATAAATATCATCATCTGTCAGTGCATCTGAACTCACAGTCCTACATCCCCACCACTAAATTAAATCAATAAAAATGTGGAAAGACCTAAAATGAGTTACAGATACTTCAGATACTTCACACACTGTATGCAAATAAATGTGGTCTTAATGCATTTCAGGGGATTCTTTGACTTACCACAATGAACACAAGTTCAGCACATTTGACCATGATCAGGACTTAAATAGTGTCAACTGTGCAGCCACTGCGATCGGAGGGTTTTGGTATAACTCTTGCTACTATGCCAATCCAAATGGCCTGTACACTTGGGGTGAAAGCTTGGAGCAAACTGGCGAGGCTGGAGAGAATTCAAATCTTTAAAGACCATTTCCATGAAGATTCGACCAGGGAAGAACTAAGCAAAACAAAATTTCTGCATCCCTGTTATGGTATAATAAAGATTGCTACTGCTTTTGTCTTAAATCTTAAAACTAATAATCAAAACTAAATAACTAAAAACTAGTTATTATTTGTATTAAAGTTAGTATTTGTATCAAATATTCTAGAAAGATTAGTCTCCAAGCAACCTGGAAAATAATAATCGAAAAGCTACATTATTTGATACGTTATATTTTTTCAGTGTTGATTTTTCATATTAATGTTAAGTTCTAATGAATAAGTATATATCAGTTTGTTATGTTATTATTTCTCCTTAATTACTTTGTATAACCAGTAGGTCTATTGCTTTATGGTCATACATCATATATTGTATGCATTTCACTTACATTGATAATGTGCAGCACTTTGTAACTTTGTTTTTAAAGTGTTATATAAATAAAGATTATTATATTATTATTACAATCATTTACAACTTGAGGACCTCTAGGCCCAATACTACTTGGAGTATAGTGTTTCTCACTTAAGATTATGATCTGCTGTGTTCTCCACAGCAATGGCACTGAGGCCATTGTGACAACCTTACGTATATTTAACTGGGTATGCACATGCATCCAGTCTATAATAAAAAAATACTTTTTATTACCTATGTTACCCTTGTCAATATCTTGATCTGGTTTTTCATTGAACTTGGTGACTCTGTGGACACACCTGTCCAAAGGTGTGCTCAATAAACTCATATAATTACTGGGTAGAAAATATGGTCATAGTTGTAAAGCTTTTCCTAATTATGTTGTTTTTTTTTAGCCGCTTCCTTGAATTAATGGTTACGTGAAGACGAGCGAGGAGAGACGAGTGTTCACTGATTTCTTTTTACAATACCAGCCAAAGAGGACCACTAAGTGATTGTGGCGAATTGCGTTCCCAATACAACTGACAATTCACAATCACAATTAACAAGATTTTGTTTGTTTCTCTTCATTTGAAACTTGAAAATTTTACTACGTAAAATGTCCCTTGTAAATTAAAAGTAAAACCAGAGAGAGTGTGTCCAGACCAATACCTCAAATTAAATTTGGTCTGGTGTCAGCCATGTTAACGTTTAACTAGATAAATGTCTTCCACCAAACCAATAACATAAACACGTGAGGTAATAAATTCATGAACAGAGCTCATGAGGATAGATGGTAGACTATTTCTTAAATATGCCGATACTCCGAGCTCAGAGTTTCAAATATATTTGACGTTGATGATAGCATCTCCTGAGTGTCAATTGATATTAGCAGACAAAATCCAATTGATGAGCTATACAAACAATAAAAAATCAAATCCACTTAATTTAATCTCTTGAGCCTAAATACTAAAAATATCTATGTAATACATTTATTTTTGAAATACTCAATTTCAGTTTCATGCTATACAACAAAATGTGAAAAATAAATCCACCCATTCGTTATCACAATGACAGCAATAGTGCACAAAGCAGTCAAAAATGTAAATGTAGTTATCTGTATCATGTCAAAATTGCATTTATTGTTACTGTAAAGTAGTAGTTCTCATTTTTTCTTCTGTCAATTCCAATCTTTCAATTCCCCGCTGTCCCTCATCAACACGTTATAATGGTAATTATGTTGAAACATTGTTATTGCATTGACTTCCTGATCCTTTGGATGTGATGTTTTTGTTTCAATCATCATGACTCTTCCACACAAGAACGGCTAAAGTCTATTTTTGAGCCTTGAATCATACATATAATTAAATAAAAGTTTAACAAAAAAGTAAACAACAGGAAAAATACAAGTGGAGTGACAAGTGACTGAGAGGGATTGACTCCTGGAAGATGCCCTTAATCTGCCACAAATTACATAACAGAGCCTGTAATGTGCATAATATTTGATCCAGTTTCAGATAATGTATATTAAAAGTAGAAGACAGTCCTCAAAATAACTTCACCTTATGCATCCTTGCATCCTAATATTCATTTACATTAAACTTAAACATAAAATTATAATTACAACCAGGAATGAGAATCATATGGATATAATTGATACTTTGATCAAAATTGGGATTTATACAAATTAAAACTCTTGATTACCCCTTTATGCTTGCTAAAAGTAAGTAAGTAAATTCTTAAGTCAGTAAATTCTTAAATATTTTAAGAGTTAATAATGAAAAAACAGGACTTTAGGACTTAGGGCCCTGTTTGCACATATCTAGATATTTTTATAAACTGATATTTTGTATATACTGATATATTTCTGTTTATTTATTTTATTGTGTTTACATGTATCCAGTGGAATCCAGAAAATACAGTGTTTTGCAAAATCTCCATTTTGGACGTTGTTTTAAAAAATATCTGTTTGAGGTGGCTCAGGTAACTCAGTTTCCATGTAAACAAGAGGCCCAAACAGATACAAAAATATGAGTTTATAAAAATATCTAGATACGTGTAAACAAGGCCTAAGCGTTTCTTCAACTGAGTGATACAATTCAGTATAAGTTCTATTACTTTAAAATTTGACTGCCTCATTTGGCCTGTGGGAAACATCTAACGCAACACATACTCAAAGTTTACAATCTATTTAGAAATAGAAGTTTAATTATTTTAAATTTTATTGAAATAAACATCCATTGATTCTAAGCCCTCGTAGGCCTGCAGGAATTGCTTTCTTCAAAAAGTGTTTTGTTTTGCTTTTCCTGAGGACAGAACCACAATGTTTTTATTGCTATTTTATTACTTTTATTGTGTGAGTGCACCTCATCACAGAGAAAGGTTGACTTTCATTACAAACGGGCTAGACTTTGGATCAGGAAATCAGGGCTGTTGTATGTTTGACACAAGGTATCATAAATTGCATTTTATGGAAGAATTTTGTAAGCTATATAAACACAACACTGGGTACACATTCACATCACTCATAACCAAGAATAGCATACGATTAACTGCTGCATTTTATCCAACAAACTTATGAAATGAAGGTAAGACCTCAAAATATGAATATATCTATATATATTTTTTGCCATCACCAACAATTACAGGACAATCTGTTGATTTACATTTATTCGTTGTGAGTACATGTTCAAATGACAATAACTTTCTATTTCCCAAGTACATTGTAAATCCTACTTGGGATGACTACCACAAGTTTACCACTCCTTGTAGAATGATGCTATTTATTTCTAATGTACTGACAACTAACTGGTCCTTTGTTTCTCTCAGCTTCTATTAGCTCTGTGTGTGCTGCTCCCAGAAGCTCATTCACTCATGTTCCAGCCTCTGGACTGTGCTGATATCTACCATGACGGCTCTGGAAGAAGTGGGGTTTACAGGATCTACCCAGCAGGGCCCAACTCTGGACGCTATGTCTACTGTGACATGGACACGGAAGGAGGGAAATGGACAGTAGGTGCTTCTTTCAAAAGATTATCTTTCCTAAATCAGGTCTCTTTAAGATGTGTGCAGTTACGGGCGTTTCATGTCACATTTTCATAAGAAAATTAAATTGGGCTCAGAAAACATGTTTTGATGAAATTGGATCAAATACTCCCAAATCAACTGTGTTTTATTAAGTATTTGTTTAGATTTTTTAAATTATAATTGCAGGTGTTTCAGAGGAGGATGGATGGGACAGTGAACTTCTACAGAGGATGGGAGCAGTACAAGAATGGCTTTGGACACGCAGCTGGAGAATACTGGCTTGGTACGACAACATCAAAAAAATCTTTCTATACTTTTTTTACTGTTGTGATATGTTGGTTGCTTAAAGCAACTATGTAATGGAAAACAGTATTAAATCACAGCATGTAGTGAATATACTAATACATAAGTATAAAGTGCCTTCTGAAAACCTTTTCACTTTTTTTAAATCTTGCACTTTTTATAATCTTCTAGGGCTTGAGACCATCCACCTGCTGACTCTGAGGAAGAATTACGAGCTGAGGGTGGACATGGAGGACTTCAATGGGGCTATGGTTCATGCAAACTACACCTCCTTCTCCATCTCCCCTCAGGCCATCAATGCTGAAGTGGATGGATACAGACTGCATGTTAGTGGCTTCAGGAATGGTGGAGCAGGTGAGCTAAATTCTTAATACTTAACTTAAATACTTATTATGCACTATTTTTTGTGACTTCCTATGTAAATCTATAGATATAGATAGATATACGATTTTAGGACTGATGTACAATTGCACAACTGTGCAAATAGATTAATATTCATTTTTTCCCCCAAGGTGATTCTTTAAGTTATGTGAAAGGACATAAGTTCTCCACCTTTGATAAAGACCAGGACGCCTCATCAGGCAACTGTGCACAAGTACGAAGGGCAGGATTTTGGTATAATAATTGTCAATACACAAATCCCAACGGTATATATATGTGGGGACAATCTGATCACTCAAGTGTCCACTGGTTCCACTGGAGAAACAACTACAACTCCTTGAAATCAATCTCTATGAAAATGAGACCTGTATCCCTACGTAGTGATGTGTAGTTGTTAAACCTGATCATGGACATCTGAAAAGACCTCTGGATTACTTAAACTTACAAATCATTTGTTTAAGTGCTTCCATTGAGTAATATAAATCTGTGTAAGTTCTATCAGCAAAAGTTGACTGCCTACAGGAAACATCTAATGCAAGTCAGAATTACAATCATGTTTTGTCATATATCAATGAAATTACTTCAACTGCCAATTGAGCAAAGCAATATTTTTACATAAAACACTCACGGTATTAACACTGTATGCAATTTTGTTCAAGATCAATGCAACCATTTGTGAACTAACCTGAACACCATTTCTGAACATCTGCTATGTGTAAAATGCAATAAAAATCTTTATAGCAAACAAACAGTTTTTTACTTGAAGACATTTAAAATGGCATTCATTGTATTGAGATGTTACAGTATGGGCCCATGATATGGTAAGTGTCATGATGTTGGTGCCACAATAACAGTACTGTTTCCATACTGTAATAAATAACAATAATACTAATAATAATCTACATAATTTAACCAATAGACATATGAAATACATACAGCTATAATAAAGGTGTTTGAATGACAATGTTTGGCTTCTGAAATGCATAGGTCTATTCCACTACAACCATACAAATCTCTGTCTATCAGTGAGAAATCTTGATGGGGTGATCGTTTTCAGTTTCACTCATGATTAAAACATTCTGTTGCTTAAATGTATACTGCTATGTATATTCTATCCCAGCATTATCAAAGCCAACAATGACATACATTTCCATCAAATGATGTCTTGAAATCGTGAACCAGCCCCACAACTTCCGAGTCTGACTAACCATACTGTTTTAATTATAAACCAATCTCCAAGATATTGGGCAATTTGCAGGGTAATTTTTAAAAGATCCAACTGTTTCACTTTTACTCATTTCAATAAACACATGCTATGGCAGAAGTACTGCAAAGTACTGTTGAAAAGCAGCAGCAAAATATTAACATGTTTTCCCAAAAAGTGGGCTCTCCCTCCTACACAAATAGGGAGCAGAGTAGGCAGCTGGGTGACTAGACTCCACTAAACTGCATTAGCAAAGTGATGCTTGTGTGCTGTAGGCCTAAGTAGTTTGTTTATGCATTCTTCAGTTCATAACAAACTTCTACAATTTTAACACTGTTACACTGCATTTAGGAATATGGGAAATGGTAATTCTACAAGACGGGATAGAATGCTTGGGGGGTATGATGCTTGACAATGACAGATCGAACTAACAACCCACTTTTGATCATAGCAACCATTCATTTAGAACTAGTAACGGCAGTTTATTCACGTAAGTTTCGAGTGTGTCGAGTTAGCTATCAAAACATGTGAATTGTCAGCAAAAGTACATAGCGCAGACGTGGCAACAGTGGTATAAGCGGGATAATAAACTCCACGCCATGCACATATTGGTGAATACTGCACTTCTCAAGATGTAAAGGCCCCTTCACTCTGCATCAAGGCCTTATCACCACCTTGAACCAGCTATATTAACCGATATATGCACGCCGTGTCGTTCATTATCCCTTAAGCAATGTGGCCAATTCCCTAACAGACTTTGGACTTGACAATAGAGGAAACTGATAGAAATAAAATGATTAACAATCATTTACAGTATTCTAGTCATCATGTGACAAAGATCACGTTTTATAAACACAACACACTCCTCAAGACCATTTATATGAAGATAAGCATGTGTCAAGCACCTTTCCTCAATGCAAGAATGAAGGTAAAACAAAAAATAAACTGTAAATTCAGTATCACTGTGCAAATAATTCTAAATGTATTGACAACTAACACCTAATATGTTTCTCTCAGCTTCTTTTGGTTCTATGCATGCTGCTCCCAGAAGCAGTGCAGTCGCTCATGTTCCAGCCTCTGGACTGTGCTGATATCTACAATGACGGCTCTCTGAGAAGTGGGGTCTACAGGATCTACCCAGCAGGGCCCAACTCTGGACGCTATGTCTACTGTGATATGGATACGGAAGGGGGAAAGTGGACTGTGAGTACTTCTTTTTTTTTCCCTAAATCAGGTCTCTGTGAGTGAAGTAGTTTTTCACGAGTATGTGACATGCGTCAATACATTACAAATATTAAGGTGGGTTTAATTAACACTTTGATTGTGGGGCTTACATGTCGTGAAATTTGTTCCAGTTATCATTGTGATTGCAGGTGTTTCAGAGGAGGATGGATGGAACAGTGAACTTCTACAGAGGATGGGAGCAGTACAAGAATGGCTTTGGACACGCAGCTGGAGAATACTGGCTTGGTATGACAACATTAAATTATTTAGCATTAACTACTTTCAGGAGTACTAATACCACGGCAAACATGGCATGAGTGAGAGTGGCACAGTACAAAATATGGAGTGATCAGTAGCAGTGAGATGAGAACTCTTGATATCCCCACTTACAGAATACCTCGTCAAATCATAAACAAACTAGAAAAGCACTTGGAGAGCACAGACCTCTACCAAGGAAATATAGGATCACTGACCCAATACAAATTCCAGACTATGTTCCGGATCACCACCAAAATTGATCATCTGTTACTTGGTCTAATATCCACGTTGTCCAAAACTTTCATTTTATCTCACAGACAGAAAGACAAACGCCAGCGAAAACATAACCTCCTTAGCGGAGGTAATAAATAAGTTTACTGGATCCAGCATACCGTGCATACCGATGTGTAACATGTATCATGTTATAAGTGGCAACAAAAAGCTCTACTTATAACTCTTTAACTCAATCAGCCAATATGTAATGCCAATATGTAACAAGTAGCCCTATGTGTATGTGCATTTCATTTATTTTTTATATTTTAGACATGTATTTTATCTCAACACATATTTCTGTATTTCATATACTTAGGCCTTGAGACCATCCACCTGCTGACTCTGAGAAAGAACTATGAGCTGAGGGTGGACATGGAGGACTTCAATGGGGCTAAGGTTCATGCCAACTACACCTCCTTCTCCATCTCCCCTCAGGCCATCAATGCTGAAGTGGATGGATACAGACTGCATGTCAGTGGCTTCAGGAATGGTGGAGCAGGTGAGTTGGTTGAATAAATGTCTACATTTGCCTACTTTTGAATGAGTCTATTTGTCAGGTCCAGTTTCACTGCTGGATTTCCATTCACCTCTTTAATGTGAATTCAAATAAGAATGACAACTTTAAATGTGTAAGCATAAATATGATTTATCTAAGACTACATACATACACAAAAAATCCTTTTTTTTGCTAGGTGATTCTTTATCCTATCACAATGGGCAAAAATTCTCTACTTTTGATAGAGATCAGGATGCCTGGTCAGCGGGAAACTGTGCATTAACATATATGGGTGCATTTTGGTATAATTCCTGTTATTATGCCAGTCCTAATGGTATATATATCTGGGGAGCAGTCAATGACAAAGGTGTCACCTGGCACCACTGGAAAAATAACAAATATTCCATGAAATCAATCTCTCTGAAAATGAGACCTGTGTCCCTACTTTAGAGACTGTAGACAAAAACAACTTTTTTATCACGTAAAGGTACAGTACTCCTGGTGACACTTTAAGAACTTCCTCCATTGAGTTGAATTATAGAATTCAGTTGTGTCAGCTTTATATTTTATTACACATACTTCTATTTACAATTCTTCTACTGTATCAGAATGCTAATTACAATTGCATGTATAGTTTTCATACTGAAATGTTCATTGGATGAGGTGAACAATAAAATCTATTTCTTGGTGTCCTGTGTAATTATGTATGCAAATCTAAAGTTCTGAAATTTTCTGATACTTTAATTTTTTTGTTTTGTTGCACCCCCCTCTATACACACACACACACACACACACACACACACACACACATACACATATATATATATGCACACACAGTGGTGAGCATTTGGAAATTTTAGGACAGATACACAAAAGAAGTGCTGCTGGAGAATAGCACAGCACAGCACAGCACTCTTACCTTCTTGCCCTCAGTGTTGTCTGCACTGACATAAGACAGCTTCCTGCGCACGTAGAACAGCATGTCATCTTGCCTGGGGGCCCACTTTTCCATGAAGTACGTGGAGAACATCCATGTCCAGAACACAATGCGATCATCCTTAAAGCACCCTGTGCAGAAAAGAATGTTTGGTCAGCCACAGGCTTCTTAGAAATACAAAACTACAGCTCTACACTCAGATTTGTGTGACATTTAAAACAGAGAGCAAAAAAAATGTTAAAACAAAGGTAAAGTACATACATAATCTTTTGAATAAGAAATGATAAAGCAGGACATGTCAGCTGTTTTCAGACGAATCCAATCAAGAAAATGGTCACTGTTATGACATTATAGATACTAATTTAAAATGCATAGAGATTTCTCAAAGAAAAGCAAGAGCATCATACTCTACAATGTGTTGGTGTGATACAGGTAAAAGGCATATTCTGTGGTCTGTAGAAGACCCACTACTTGGCCATTTCTTTTGATTACACTTTAAAAAACACAATCTAAGCAAGGGAACTAGGGAACTCCCTCAGCATATCACACTGGCATCCTCTTGTCTGGTTGCCGGGCAACAGTGCTGCGGAGTGGCAGGTGTGTCTGTCTGATGAGGTACAATCCTGAGGTGGTATGCTACAACACAGGATTAACCAAGAGCTCCAAGCCCAACCCAGAGGTCTATAAGAAACCCTGTCTCTCACATCCTACACTTCATCAAATATGATTTAAATATCCTGTTTCAACACTGTAGCTGCAACTTCCATACTTTTTTATTACTCCATATATTTGCAAAAGACAAATGACACATGTTCAAATGATTCATATGAACCAGAAACACTTTGAAAAGAAAAAAAAATGGTTAAGTTAAAAGTTAAAATCTTGGTTTTAAATATGCTACAGTTTGCACAGGGATACTAGCTTATGTAAAGGGAAAATTTCTCCCCGTAAAAAGGTTACATTCTTCAAACGTTAAAGGTCAACCTGTTCCACTGTGTTTACGGTGGACAAGACAGCTGGTGCACCTCAATTAACTTTTAGAAACATTGAATCTAACAGATACAGATGTAACCATGGAAATCGCAGAGCACTTAACATTATAAAAAGAATGTACAATAAATAAAAAAAATATATAATGAAATAAATCCAGAAGTCCTTTGTCTTTATGCAAGTTCTCATTTGAAAAGTCATATATCTTAGCTTTAGTCATATATCTTATCTTAGATAAGATATCTCATTTAGAAAGGAGATGCACTAACCAGGTTATTTAAGATATTGCAGATAGTTAAGCTCTCATGCTGAATTACAACTCTGACAGTCAACATTTGAATACCTCAACTGATTTAGGTTGAGTGGTCACTCACTGCTGTATCTGTCTTCGACAAGAAAGGACACTGAGTAGCCAGACACTAGTATAAATAATGACTTAGCTTGAAGACATTTTTTGTTCCTCACACAGACATAATATTGGCTTGATGGCATGATGGACACCATCAGAGCTCACTTTCTTAAGGTCTATCTGTATTTCAACACAGGCTACATTATCTCTATAGCGCCACCTGAAGGTGACACAAACAAAAACGCACTACGCTGACACTGATGCAACACTATAGTGATCAAATCTACTGTAGCTTTTTATCTGTTTTTATTTGTTGGATGTATAGCACACTTGCACTCATCTTCACCTTGTAAACTCAAGGCTGAATAACTGAAGGCTGAATAATAAAGCCAACTGTCAGAATGGCACATGAAACAAACTTGGAAAAACTGGCGCCCGCCTTGGCAGCGAGCATTTGAATTAAAAGACAGCTCCTGGGTTATTATGGGATGTTTGACTCTTCTGTGGCATCTGTCAAAGTGAAAGGATGCTTCTGTTTATGATACAGTGCATTTTACACTGTGTAAGAGACCCTCTCACTTCCTCACCCCCAGCTTTGCCAACTCATCTCTCACACACACACCCACACCCACACAACCACCCACCCACACCCACACCCCTCTCACCAGCTTCTCTTTCTCCACAGTAAAGGACAGACAGGGTACATGAAGCCAAAACAACATACATATTCCTCTGACCTCATCAGTACAGCGAGCTACACTGACAACAACATCAAGATAATACTAATAGTGACATACAGTATAATAGTACAATACAGAAAGACTTTTGTTTCACTTTTACACATATTGCAGATCTTCATGTGTAATGGCCCTGTGCATGTGGAAAAAGTCATACACACAACATTTACACAAAGACGTGCACAGTGCGTTTGTCAGTGGCCTAGTTCCATCCCTGATTGGCTTGCATTAGGAAGACTTGTCAGCCTCTCCCAAGAGTGAGTGACTACTGAGAAGAGGTCACCTGGATGATTACTGACTGACAATCCATACTACTGAATAGAAAACAAGCCAAAAGTGCATAATCTCATGAGGAGAGCAAGTTTCAACAGATCTTCTCCTCTGTTATCTGGTTAAAATACCGGCAGGGCCCTTTCCCTTGTATGCCTTGCTATTTGATAGACCACAAAGCACTGAGAACAGAGAACAGGATGTGGTGTCCACTACAGGGAGCCAAGAGGATATGAAAGCGACGAATAAACATACTGACTAATAATACCGTTTATAAAGTTGAGCTACGTGTTTAAATTACAGTAATTCATTAGCAGGTTAACATTATACTTATTTAGTGGTAGGGTTTCTATACTGGCATCTTAGTCATTTAACATAGTTATCGTGCTAGGATATCATGGTGTGTGCACTTGATGAATAACAGGACTGGGGGGAAAAATTAGTACTAATAAACATTCAGGCTAGGGTTAGAGTTAGGTTTAAGGTTAGGGTTAGTTATAGTTTGCCAGTCATAGTTTGGCATCAGACATTGCTCTGCACTAGGGTTAGTAACCCTAACCCTAACCCTAGGTTTTCAGTTCCTCAGACTTACAAACAGGCAAACATTAATGACAAATACCATGAAACTGTACATGATTCTAATGGTCTATTCTGAGACTGCTAACCTCCAAAAGGAACACGATGTTGGGTTATATTATAGTCAGGTACCACGGTGAGTTCATAGCACCATGACACACAGTCAGCCCTGGAAGCCACTTGTTATCTAGAACCATCCGCTCAATGTCTACTTAAACATCTCTATAAGACACCGTGCCATAAGATGTTTAACTATATGCATGACCCCACGCTGACCTGGGAAGAGCTTTCCAAGCACAGCACCAACAGAATATTCCTGGTGAATGTAACCAGTGCAACTCTCTTAGACATGGACAAAATTATAAAAACAACTAATCACATCTGTAAAATAATTTAACTGGAGAGAACGTGTTTATAGTGATTGTTAGCTAGGTGACAGTTAAAGGTGTGTGTGTGTGTGTGAGAGAGAGAGAGAGAGAGAGAGAGAGAGTGTGTGTGTCTGTGTGTGTGTGACCCTGAGCCACAATGCTCTGTTGCATTCCGCAACCCGTGAGTAGCACTACCCTGGGGTATCTGTGATGTGCATAGATTTCTCATGAAACAGGGAGCAGTGAGCAGTGCATGAGCAAATTCAAGGAGACAGCAGATAAGCTGGGACAGCTCCGCTGGCCTGCGTGTGTGTTAAAGCCCCAGCCACAAAACAAATGCCAAACACAGTCTGGCTATCTCCCACACTAGATGTCCATTTAGATGTTAGCATTGCAAGTAGTCATTCCTATATTCTTAGAATGCCTTTATTTAAAGTGATGTTTATACTCCATTGGACTGCAGTCATGGCCTTTTCTGTACAGCCAGAGGTTGTACAGTTACCAGCAATGTTGATTTGCCTCCTTCACCACTTGGTCCAAATCCAAGTATTAAATTGATCAATTGCGCAGCCTTGATTTTCCCTACCACAAGAAACTGATCAGGGAATAATTACCCTGCCAATAATTCCAGTTATAAGAAACAGAATTAAGGAGCTTGTAAGTGTGGGATGTGCACTTCATGCTGGGAAGGGCTCCAGTGACCACAGAGGACTTAAAAAGGACAAACGCCACTGTACTGCCACAAGTCTACACTAACTGACAGACAATCAAGAATTGTGTCATTTTGCCCTTCATTAGCTTTTCACCAATGTCCTTTGAAAGGGGATACTGTCTGTAAAATCTGTGAAAAGTCCCTAAGAGTTTTTCAGTTAGTCACTGTGTAAAAAAGTGCTTGTGGGAAGTGGGTTAGTCTAAGGGAGAAGTCCAGTATAAATGAGTCGTAGATTAACAAACTTAAAATGTGGAACAGAAAAAGATTAGTGTTACTAATGCCGGACCTGAGGAAGTAACATCACCCTGGTGATCTTATCTTATCTTAAACAACCAGTTTATTTTTATTTGTGATTCTAACATCACTGTTATGAGTTCTTCGCCATTAAAAACACTGTATTGTGTCATAGGCTAGTGGAGACTCACACTGAAAACAAGACAAGATTCCTGCTTGCTCACTGAAGCCTACTGAAAAAATGGCCAGTCACTTAAATGATTCAATACACACAATAAATAAGCTTAGCTGAGAGTGATGGTGTAAATGCTCTTCTATACAAAACACAAAAACCCCTCAAGAAATCACGTCTCACCCAACCTAATCTTCTTTCCTGTGGTTTCCTATCTCACATAATTTATGTGGCGAGCCACAGCTAGGTGATTGATCTCTTAAAGAGACAGCAAATTCACTTTAAAGTAAGTACTACAGGATATATTTAGAAGGGAATCTATGCCAAACATTCTAAAATGTAATATGTCCAACCAAACCCAAGCAAAAAGCTGACTGGAAAACATTTCCATTTTTTGCAACCAGTAGACCTACTGTGAAGTGCACAGAGCACTATCTGATTACGTCTAGACAAGCAAAGCTGAATGCTATCAAATCAGCTTTCTGAAATCCCCTGCTCTTGCATCTTGTATCACAAGTACCTTTTCTATCCACTGCTTGCATGTTTTGGATAACAGCATGAATAAACAATAAGCATGAATAGCATAATAAGCTACATATAGCTGAACATGTGAGTTTAAACATTTTACTGTGATACTCTTGATATTTAGTTACTGAATATTTTGTTTACTTGTGACAACCAGCCTGTAATCCAAAAGGTCAAGTTCCCCTGCTGTGCCCCACAAACACAAACTACATAAGTAGGTCTGCATTCCAGAGTCTAAATACAATGCAAGTAAATCAGAACAATTCAAGTGATTTAATTAGAATCACAGAGGCAGATAATAGCACATTCAGGTTTCAAACAAAAGACCAATGATATTGATTTCCCTAGTTCACCCTTCTGTGGCAAGCCAGCACGAATCGCAAAAGCCACCTTGCGCATCATTAGGTTTTATGGACGCTGTCTGAAAGGGGATACTGCTTGTGTAATCTGTGATAAGGGCCTATGAATCCATGCACTTCTTTACTCAAGCACTGTGTGTAAAAGGATGAGTGTGTGGGCAGTGGTGTGAGGAGATCGATGAGTTCTGCTGTTCTGATTATTGGAGGGATTTTTTTTCTCTCCAATTGGCAGTGAGAATGCACCAGTAGGCAGGAGACTGAGGGCATCATTCTCTGGACCCCCTCCAGAGGACAGGAGAGGATGTTGGTCTGTGTGTGTGGATTGACCTTGTTTTGATGCGGACGTGATTGCTGAAGCTTTAGCTCTCTGGAAGATAAGAACACATCACTAATAGTATGGGCCAGAAAAGCATGAACGCAGAGAGGGAGAACACAAGCAATCAAAGCAATCAAGTTATGCATGCAACCTATCAATTAGCATAGCAGTAGTATACCAACAGCAACTAGCAACAGTAGCATCTGTGACAGCACTACATAAGAGCCACAGTCCAGTTTTTTCTAGTCCCTGAGGTAATCTGTATAATTGGAGACCACCAAAGCAGACTGTGCCACTTGGGCCTTTCACACTAAAAAGCCGCCACTGTAAGCTTCTTAATCCTGGGTGACTTGAGTGCACAACAGTGAGCGCAAACAAATGCAGATCCGCTGGCTTTTAGAGAGTCTCCCCGGTGGAGACGAGGAGGAGGCTGAGCCATCTTACAGGAAGAGACTATCCCCGGAGCAGTCACTCTGAGTCACTGAGAGGCAGAAAAAAAAGGGGGGGCAGACAATGACAGAGAAGGGGAGGAGAGAGAGAGAGAGAGAGAGAGAGAGGGAGGGATAGACAGAGTGAGGAGTCCAAATGAAAAATTCCAACAGAAAAGACAGAGACAAATTCCACTATTTCAAAAACTAAAGAACTCCACTCCTGCTCTCCGGGAACAGTCAGCCTCAACAGTGAAGGTGAAGGACTCAAGCCAGGATCAGTTAAAAAGAAAATGGAGAGAAGAATAAATACTGGAAAGTGGAGGGAAGAGAAGTAGAGGGAAATAGAACTAGAGAGAAAGAGAGAGAGAGAGAGAGATGGAGGGAGGGAACAGGGAAGCCTGCAGAGTCACCACAGCACCACGGTATCTCAATTCTGTATGTGCACTGTGTCTACAGGCTTTGACAGAGAAGATATAACTATTCACTTCCACAGCTCAATCAATTTGAACAATGTTTCCATGACTCACTCAGGACTATATACCACTGAGCAGATCGCATCAAGGCTCCCTGCTTGCTGTCACTCCTCGTCAAACTCAAAGTTATCGTGCCCACCCCCATTCCCTTTTAAATTGAGAACCTTGTGTTTGCAAGAGGAAACCTCCACACTGCTGGGGCGGGGGAAAAGCAACAACGGCGGAAAGTATTTAGAGTTTTTTTTTTCTCCACCGAGCCCCATTTGATCCAACCCTTCCTACGCATCAATATTGGCCCACAGGCAGCTGAGAGCAGCGCAATCTAGCAGGGGCCAATCTGTTCAAATTAGGTGATGTTGGGGATGGGGGCGAGTGGTACACCTTTCCCCCACCCCCACCTGCAGACATAAAGGACAGAGCAGGTGAACGGGGATAGAGGGGCAACCGGACAACTGCCATGACTATATGTGTTATAGTTCAGCCAATGTGAACCTCTTCAATAGTAGAGGTTGAATTGAATGTTACTACATATGAATGATACTATATAGAGTATACTGTATATAGTATAATACTTATATAGTGTACAGTTATTTATATACTATAATTTCTTGTAAAAAAAAAAGTTTGTGCTAAAAGTCTATGAAATCATGAAAAACTGTTAATATTTATTATTTACATTACATTAAACCAACCACCACTGTCATCATAACTGCATGAGGATATTAATCGATGTCTATACTTTAGATGATGTGAGAGCAAAGAAAACGGTTTGATATTAAACAACAGCAACATCAACACCTCAACCTCAACATAGTAAGGTCAGCAAAAACAAAAAATTGCTATTGAATTGCTTGCTTTAATTTCTCTTCAAAAAAAGAGGAAAAGGGAGTGACATGGAGCCCTATGGTTCAGTTCATCCCAAAAGGGCCAGCCAACTGCAGGAAGGTCCATGAATTATACAGGAAGATCAAGGCCATGCTCGCAATAGCTTGGCTGCGAGAATATGAAATATTAAAGCTTCCCAGCTCAAACCCTGCACGCATGCCCATGCACACACACACAAACAATATAACACACATCACAGGGAAAAGGTTGTGATGGCGGGGGAAAGAACAAAGAAAAGCTGTCTGGGCAACAGACACGCCCTACTACCCTTTCATTGGGTCATCGGCACACGCCGCTGACGGCAAGCAAAGGAGGACACACTGCTCATTGTTCCAGCAGATGGATAAACAGTTTAACGAGGCACGCAGGGGTTTGGGGGAGATGAACGTATGGATCGCACCCAGGGGCAGAGGGGAGGGGAGGAAAGGGGAGGGTGGCCTTGGGTCTCCAGACATCAATGCATGGAGAAAGCAATTGTGGATTGAAGCAAACGAGGGCTGAGGATGCACACACACATACTCATACACACATGTACAAACATACACACATGGCACAGACATACACAGACAAACACCAACTTCTTTGTAAAGCAGGAGTAGATAGAATACTGTATTGTAGCCAAATTGAACCAAGTTGAGGTCTGTTCTGTAGCAACACTTTTTGCCTGTTCTTTCATGGCACTCTTTTCCACGAAAATGTATCATTAGCGAGGAATAGAGTGGCTGTGGTTGTTTGTTAGTGTGTGTTTGTGTGTGTGTGTGTGCATGCATGTATGTCTGTGTTTCTCTGCATGTTAATATGATGGAAAGGAAAAGAAAAGAGAATTTGAAATATCCAGTAACAGAGAACAAAGAGAATAGGCAAGATGCAGCAACTGTCTATAAAGTACTACAGAGAGACAGGCATGAGAAAAGAGCTTTATTCATTTGACGATCTCGATCTCCTTCTGATCTAATGCTCTCCCCAACCCATTACCAGAGAGACATGAGAGAGGATAATTAATTAAAAAAAAAAAAACATAAAAAATAGAAATAACAATACACTCTGCCTCTCTGTTTCAGGCTATTCTGACATGATAGAATTGTACAGCCACCCACTTTGGCTGTAACTAGGGGCAACATCCTACAGTACATGTAGTTGACAGCGATGGAACCTTTGCCAAGACCATGTGTACCATTATATAATCTAGCCATCACAAAAAAACAATAAAACTTTAATTAATCTGTTGTTATTTGCAAGGGAACAGCAGATAAATTTGATGTTCATTTCAGGTTGTCTACCACCAGGTGTGACATATGTAAATATGAGAGGTATCAGCACCAAGTACACTTACAATGACACAATATCAATGTGAGGTGACTACAAGGTTTTATTCTATACATCATTATCATATACCATCTAAATGATTAAATCTTCTGTGCTGCACTGTGAGGGTGCATACGTAAGGACATCAAGCATCATCAAGAAGCATCAGAAAAGGGGAAACGTGAGGATGTGACACCATGCCAGCAGAAATGTGCGGGGTGTTGAACACATCCTGTTGTGGCAGGGGTGAAATGGGGAGAAAAAAAGCTGAAAAACACAAAAAAACTATCCGCCAAAGTTCATCCCATTTTTAGATTTAAGTTTAGGAACAACTTCACTTGGCATACACAGAGCTTCCAACCTTAAGGGCAGAGTGAGAAGGTGCTGACTGACTCGCCAAAGCCCCTGTCAGCACTCACTGATGAATCCAGCCTATATATAGCCGTGCGCACATCAATTAAAATGTAATTCCGTTTTGTGCCAAATCCCAAGAGAGAGCTGTTGCACCACTGCACTGACAACAGAGTACCAATGCCTGGAATATAAAAAAAACAAACACTTTTCCCCCCCTATTTTTATCTCCCGAGTTGAGGAGTTTTTTGTTAAAGATACCTTTGTGCTATTTATACATATTTCAGTTAGCTGTTACTCTTATGTAATGCTCTGGCAATGGGAAAGAAGGAGAGCTGTTAAAACTCATGCCAGTGTCTTTAAACTAGGCCAAAAGCCAGTGACTTACAGAAGAGACCTCATATTTTTACATTCACTTTAAAAATAATAATACAATAATAATAAATAATGTCAGTTAGAGTGGTACAAAATACTGTAAGTGAACATCCATGAAGTTAGAGCAATGACTACGGTAGAGTGTGGAGACCTATTGTACTACATGTTGAATGTGCATCCTATCTCTGTAATTCATTAGTTGGTATCATGAAGCACTATCCTCCTTGGCTGAGCAGGCCCACTACGCGGGCACAGAGTATGGGTGTAGATGGCACTGATCAGAAGCCAGACTCAACTGACAGGATAGAAAGTGAGTCAGGGTGTTGGGTCAAGTAAGTTTTAATTACCCTATAGTGGGCCTTGCCTAAGGCTGCTCAGAGATAGAAAGAGCACAAAAAGAGTGCAGAAAGAGCGCAAAAGACCAAGAAAAAGAAAAAGAGCAAATAAGAGAAAAAGACAGTATGAAGTTGGCAACATTCTGAAGACTACCACTGAACAGCAAACATGAAAATCAAAGTGATTCAAAGTTCATTTCGAACATTTAAACTTTTTGATGGCAACGTGAAATTCAATATCAAATTTCTTGGACTGCTTCAGAGTAAATCTAGTGTTAGATGCAGCTCTTTCAGCTGGCGTCATGTGATCATGAGGTCACCGCTGGGCACACCAACCCAAGTATGCCAACAAAGAACAAGGATGGGCTGCTGGGTACCACCACTGGGCATAGTAACAATCTAACAAAAGAACATGCACACACCCCCTCAGTAACAATGTGCTTTATTGTGATCATTACCACAGTATAATTAAAGAAAATGTGATTAAAGACTTAAAGGAAAACGCACCTGTGATCTATCAAGGTGATCTGACTCACTGGGGGACAGTGGTGTTTGAGATGTGCCACAACTGTGGGACAAATTATAGGTACTGTCTGTCTGGCTTTTCCCCATCCCATCAGATCTCTCCCACTTGCCTCCTGCCCTTCTTCACTGTACTGTCTGAAATAAAGGCAAAAAAAGTCTATGTCCAGTCTATATCCAGGCTTAATGCTCTGGGGATAAAGAAGTGCGTGAGTGAGTGAATGAGCACAACTTCAGGGCCCATTGGGCCTTGCTTGCCCTATCACTAACTATGAGCTAGTTTTTGGGGAACAAAATTCTGGAGGGATAATGTTGACACACCCCACTGCTGTGCTCTGTTGGGTCTGGATGGCAGGGGAGTGCTTCTTGCCACAGACCAGCCAGGAGGACAAGACAGCAGGAGGCATGGCCCACCCATCCATCTGTCCTACCGAAAAACAAAGCCTGTACTCTCCCCAAAGCCTATAGATAAGTCCGACCACACAGCACAAACTTACATGTAAAGCCGCTTTTTTTACAAAGCCGCATGCAGTCAGTATGTACAGGGCAAAAATGCAGTTCACTACAAAAGACAAATTTTTAACCAATACTGTATTAACAGCCTAAAAAGCATTTACCTCCCTATGCTACACATAGGACAGATTGTTGCATTTTAGCCTAGTCAAGGCTATTACCCAGCCAGAGGGTCCTGCAAAGGAGCTCCTAAATAGGTTTCTCCCTGAGTCACTGGAGTGGGTAATTGATATGCACAGACAGAGCTCCTGACTCAACGTGGGCTCCTCTACAGACACCGCAGTGCTTTCCTCAGGGATTTCAAGGGCATTGGCAGATGGTCCTTCTGCAAAACCAGACAGTGGCCCATAGCATGACCCAGAGCATGGGTTGGAGAGCTCATCGCCCAATGCGGCCAGAGATCTGAGGTCAGAGCTGCGGGGTCAGACGAGAGAAACGCAGAGAAGAACCTTCTCATATGGAGTGCAGGCTCCACCTAGAAAATGGGTACCTCAGGTTGCCATTTTCAAAACATAAATACTGTGCATCAGAAATAGGTTTTGTACAGTTTAATTTTTTAAGTGCAAAACAGGATACAAAATAATGCCTAAAGATGCCAAAGACGTATGCCTGCAGTAGGATACAATGTCTGTTTGGGGATCAATATGCAACAGAAATTCCTTTAGTTTTCAGTTTGCACAAAACCCAAGACTTACACACTGCCACACTGTCAGTTTGCTTGCTCAAACACATTTTCTAACAGGCAAAGTTCACATACAGGCCTCCAGTCATTTTCATTCAAACCACTAACCAACAAGCACAGCTCTGATCACCATGGTATGCCACGTGACATTGCCCAGACATCTGTATGCTTCCCTTGTTCCATGCAAAACATGTAGGCTAGGCCTAGCTAATCAAATCTGGGCTTCCATAAATCCTACCATGCAAAGTAGCCATTGCAGTCTGTACCTGTGTGTCTGCCAGACAGCACTTCATATCACATGCTTCAGTTTTGGTTGCTTAAGAAATACCTTACACCATTGACTGGCCTATCTGTGTACCTGTTGTTCTGCAAAACAGATGCCCCTTGAGCTACTTTCAAGTCCTATTCATTTTTATTCATGAGTTTAGTGGCTTGGATGACCTGTGTGGCGTTTCATGTGGCATGCCCTTCAAATGATAATACCTTTCATCAAGTGAACAGGCGCACCTGATCAACAAAGCAAAATGCAATTACATGGACGAGGATTCACTCTGCTTGTGATTTACTGTTTTTGGCACCTATTCAGATCAATTATAATACAAGATTATTAATTAAAACACAGGAAGGCCTTAACATAAACTATAGGCTACTTTCAAGCTTTGTTCATAAGGTTTTTAATGTCTTTACAGCAGAAATCACCCAACCTTCGTTCCCATAGGCTACCTTAAACTGTTTGGCAGATATTATGAACTGATTTGTACTTGTTTATAGACGCTCTAAGAAGATAATAGGCTAAAATGTGGTGCGTGTAAGCGGAGCATCACAGCCTGCTGTTTGAAATTAGGCCATCTTAACCCTAACGTGGCTTCACCGTGGCGAATCAACACATAGTTTCTTTCTATATGTACTGCACATGTTTTACCGTCGATAATACATATACCCCACAACGAGGAAAGATATGTCAAAACAAGTGTCTACCCCAGAATGCAAGACAGTCGTGCTGGGGAAAATGACGTCAGTGCTGTTCCCTATCAGCTTTGTCTACAGTGGTCTGCTAACGTTGATAATCGACTACTCACTTAATTGGTGGTTCCTAAGGCTCGGCTAGTGTGAACCTGCTCAAAATGTAAAACTCCATTTGTTGTACCAACTTGAGGAGGAACAAAATAAATTTAAGACACAACGATGTTGAAAAGCGCAGGAGCATATTAAGGCTAGAAACTCACCCAATCCACTAATTTCTTGCCGAATGTTGAGGCGATTTCTTTCGTCGGCAATAGCTTTCAACATTTGCTGCAGAGACTGGTCCAGGTCACCGTTTTCCTCCTCCACTGTCCCGACCGTCTTACAATAACTCGGAAAGGATGCCATCCCCTCTCTGATCGCATGACAGTTCTGCTACAGAGCAATCACCCGGGAGGGAGAAACACTCCACGACGAGGTGTGGTGAATAGGGAAAGGAGATCCCCTCTTTAATAGAGAAATTCCTTGTGTTTTATTCCTTAGGACATCACATGTAGGCACAATCCTCTCTGTCACCGCAACACTACAGTAATGACAATAGTTTCTGAAGCAGGCTGTATCAAAACATAGACGAGGATGGCTCACTTCCGTCTGATCAGCTGGAATTGCGACGGGAACACCCCTCGCACTTCCTGTAACAGAGGACAACAGAACAAACTTAAAGGGCAAGAGGCAACGTAAAAAATACACATCTATTTTCTGATGATCTAACAAGAAATGAAAGACATAACACGTGTAGATTTGAACCCACCATCGAATTATGGGTAGCCTAATATGATTCATGCTCCTTGCCTGCGTGGATAATGCGTCTCACTTCAGGATGACACTGAAGCACGAGGTGATGTTGAGATCACATGCGAGACACTTCACAATCACACGCGACTCTCTGTTGCAAACTTCCAGGGCTAGCACTTCGTTTTGTCATCGGCGCACGCAAGTCATACCGATCAAATTTCTTTAGACCCTGCATTTAGCGTTGGCCCAATAATATTGTCTTGGCTAAACTATCTAATCCCCCTAAAATTGTGATGTGTGTGTGAACTTAGTTTTGTGTGTGTGAACTTTTTTTTTTAACACACCCGAACAGACAGCACCTTCAGGCATCATTTTTAAGCGGCCCGTATGCTTGACTTCACAGAGGGTGTGGAAATTACTGTTGATCAGATCACTCAGAGACTATGTGCATTACATTCGTAGATAAATGCATCTATTCCGGGGGAAGCAATTACTCAAATATCTTTTTAAGATACTCAGCTTACCGCTGAATTGAACGACTACTCTTCAATCACCACCTTGGCTGCTGCCACTTCTCATACTAGTTATCACATCATCCAATCATGTCAGCTCCAATGACGTCAGTATTTAGAGAGCAAAATATTTCACAGCAAATAATCTATAAGGAAAGGGGGAAAAAAATCTACCTACTTTTGGCAAGTTAGCCAAACACTTCTTTGTTCACTGTAAGCCTACATGTTCACTTTTGTCTTTGTCTTGAAATACATTACAAATTAATGTATTCAGATGACTAAATTAGGCAGGGAAACAATGGCCTGTAGTATATAAATAAATAAAATTTTAAGACATTTTTAAGATTTTAAGACAAGGTGTATATGGCTGCTTAGTGGACAGATGTGACCAATTTGGAAATGTACAAAACGAGATGAGTAAAATTATGTAACAGAATTTTAATGGCTACTGGTGATTCTTGTTATAATTTAAGAAAGACCATGGAGAAAAACTAGACATTTCAGTTCTTTTAGTTGTTTATTAAGTTATTATTAAGTCTTTGATGATGTCTTGAAGATGTGACTTCCAGCTGAGCAAACAATGTAATGTGAACAGATGTTGTGTGCCAAATGTCAAATGAATCCTCGCCGAATATCTGCAGGTCTGTTCCCTGTTGGTCGCATTGACCGCCGTCCAAGCGGCCCTCCAAAACCAGGCTCGTGACCTGGCAATGGACCAATGGGATCATAGCGTGGGCGAGGCAGAATGCCATGGGGAATCCCAGGCCTTTGGTCATATTCTCCACCAATGATGCCAGGGGGGTACAGGGGCAAAGGGAGTGGAGATGCAGGCAGAGGAAGCAGTGGGTAAATGGGGGGTATCTGGCAAGGGTAAGGGTTGAGTTTGAAGCGGCTCATCTCTTTGCGTTGCTTATATCTCTTCTTATAAAGCTGTCGGACAAAGGCAATGGAACACTAAATTTCATATCACATTCAATGCACATTCATTCTATATTTGCACCTTTAAGTGCCAGGTAACTTGATCAAATCAAAGCTGGTTTGTTGTACTGCTGAACTATGTTGTTACTGTTGGTACCAGGAATAACACAATAGACTAAGACATAAAACACACTAAACATACTTTTAGGTAAATAAAGAATACCGGAATTTTAGGTAATTTTGCCAACATAACTGGTATTTCTAGCTCTGTTGTTGTTGCTTACCTCCTTCCAATCTGTGTCTCTGGGTTCAGTGCGCTGGCTACTCCAGGCTATGGGGAAAATTATTGTATGGTGTAACTCCTTGTTTGCACAGTTTTTCTTGGAAAGCTCTGAGCATTTGAGATCAGAGCATCTTATAGACAGTTATATGTATTCATACACATACTTATGACATTTTAGCTTCTATCGACCTAGACCTTTTTCTGTCAGTTTTAATCATATTTTAAAAGCAGTGATTTTATTTCACACATTACAGAGTAGGGTTTGCAACCAACTCCACTGTACTATGCATAGGTTGTGATTATGTCATGATGTATCATATCACCGAGGAGGTATCACAAGAGTTTCATGATGACTGTATGTACATCATATTTATGAGAAATATAATGAATCTATATAAATCAATTAATCAACAACTGAAAAGCAATTTATGTGATAGCCCTTTAAAGTAAAACAAGACTTCTAATTTTGTCTAATTCTGATGCTGCTGTGGTCTGCAATGCGTGTACAGCATTAATATTAATTGTCTGCAGAAACCAGTAGTGAATACACACATAAATAATTAATGATATCTCACTACAAGAGATACAGATACAAACGTATAGAGAAAGAAATCATGAAAAAATATTACTGTGATCCATGCGATACATGGTTGTATTGAGCTAGTTCTTTTGCAAGGTCTCCTCTCAATTAATAATGCGGATTTTACGTGTTCTTTTTATGTACCCATCATTAAATCATGTGTTGTAAATCTCATATTCAAGATCCCAATATGTCTATCTGTAATACTGACACATATTACAGTACAGTTCAAATACAGAGTAACATGGATAGACAGGTCCCATATTGTTTACTATATGTAGCCAAGAGCTGCTAATTGATTTGCATGAGAAGGCTATTGGAAGTCTGATCATACCTCTGAAATCCCTATGAAAGAGGTGCCGCCAGAGCGAGGGGTCTTCTGTGGCCGCACGAAGATCTCTGCTCACGGCCGTCAGCGCGACCACAGAGGCCACGTCCAGCAGTCGCAGGATCCTCAGCAGCATCTCTGGAGGCAGGACTGCTAGGCCGAACAGCACCGGGAGGCCCATGGCTGTGGGAGAAAGCGTGGGCTAAAACTGTCATCCACTGTGCGTTCATTCATCACAATGATTAAGCACTGTGCAGGTGTACTCATTTTTCAACTTGACACTTTCATTTTAACAACTGCAATGAAGTGCTCTACTTAAACATTTTTTGTCAACAAAATCGGAATGCTTAATAGTCACTATTTTGTTTAACTTTTGCACAGGGTGCAGTAACACTTAAAAGGAGGCATTTTACACTCTGAAAATAGAGCGCCAACGCCTCAGAGTTGTGTCAAAGTAAAGAAGCCGCCTAGGGCCAGTAGAGTAAAAGCAAAAAAGACAACAGTGAGATACAAACAAACTCTCTTGCAGTTGGATTTAATCCAAATTAGTTTTCAGCTTTGCATTACAGTCTGTGTATAACAGTATGATATTACGTTGTAACATAATATAGCTTTATAAAAGACAGATTTCTAATGGTAAGCAATGGAACATTAAAGAGCTGGCATGCAAGACAGATTCATTCTATGTCTAGTGCACAATATAGTGTCAGAGGACTATGCGCCTTTCAGTAGCATCAGACAGGAGAGCACAGTAGTACCTTGCCGTGCTGATGCCATCAAGGGGTACACAAGCTGGTCTTTAAAAATGCGTGACAGCTTCCTCAAGTCTTTGTAGGCAGCTGAAGCATTTTCACCTAATGTCAAAATACAAATATATTTGCATGAACATAAACAATAAAACATTACACAGTGTAGAGTATATAAAATAATGTATTATGAGACAGACTTTACAATACGGTGCACTTGAGTCACAGCACAAGCTCTCTTCAGCACAGACCTGCCCAGTTTTCTGTCACAAAGGACGATGCTTTCAGCTCCAGCTTCCTTGCATTGTCCACTGTGTCATTCATCTTCAAAGTGGCTGCAAATTGAATAATTAAATAAGCACCAACAAGCTGCTGCAGGACATCCAAAACCATCTGTGCTTTAAATAACAACCCGGAAGAGTGACAATTACTCTTGGCAAAGCCATATGCTTGTGTGACACACTGTCTCCTCCAAAATAAATAACTAGTCAAGGACAGATTTAGATTGCAGTAGTTGTGTGGAGCAACAGCAGAGGAGCATTGATCTTTCTGCCCTCAATCTTCATGAATTATCACAGGAACTAAAAGAACAGCCACTATTGAGCCTTTAGTGCACAATTAGAAAGTTAATTTATGAAACAGACCTCAGACCTGCCTGATAAACCCCAGCAACTGCCATAAGGTTACTTAATTTCTGTGTCATATTTAACAATAAAAAGCTGTTCTTATAGTTCCACAAGATTTAACCTGAAACATCAAACTGCATAGCGTGACAACACATGACAACACACTTGTCATTCTCACTAGCCACCTTCCCCAGGTGTTCAGTACATGTGACAAGGTACCATCAAAATCAGTCTGTGCAGATCCTAATACATGTCTACCTACAAAATATCTCATAAGAAAATAATAAAAGCGGAACAGATACTGTCCTGGGGTGTGAGTAGTCAAGCCCTAGATTTGTGGACTCACCGTTGATGACCAGCATGGATCCCATGGGGATGGACACAACCACGGCCAGACTGTTTTCACAGAGAGGGTGTGTGTACTGCAGTTTGTACATGCTCCCTGCCACTTGCCATCCCGCTGGCATTTCAACAGTTCTTCCCTCTGACCCCTTCACAGAAACACACAGAACTCATCACAATTGCCTATCAAATCCACAGATTTCACACAGTGTTTCAAAAAAGATAAGGACCTGAGAAGCAAAACCTGAAGCTAAAGCTCTAGAATATAGAAGCTCCCCTGAATGTTTACAATAAACAGAAACTTCTGGAGTAGTAAGACCTCTACAACACAAGCTGAGAAATGAAGAAATTGTATTGAATCCATCTCAACTAAATCACCTTCATTTTGTCTCTATAATGCAACAAATGACATGCATAACGGTTGTCTTTAATCATAATGTGATAGACATACATTACTGGCTATAAAACTATAAAAAACTAACACCTGTGAAGAAAACTTGGGGCATACTACTCTGAAGCTACAGACCTCACCTGTGGAAGGAAGCCTGTTTCCAACATAATGAGGTGCAGAGCCACCATGAGGCAATCGTTGGAACTGCGGCTCTGGGCACCATGGTGGAGCACTTCCAGAGAGTGGGGGACCTTACCCTCCTCTGCTTCACTGCACAGCATGGGATCTGGGATGAAGGGGCCTGAGGGAGCCTCTTCGTTCATCTCAAAGTCTGTCTCGCCATCTGGATTAGGTGAACTGCTCTGGCTAGTGCTGGGGCCTGGCTGCAGGATGCATAACACATAAGTATAAACTATACATTTGAATGGCTGCACCATGTTAGTGGAAATATGTTATCTTGTATTAAAAACAGGGTAGAAGTGAGCTCCTACATGACACTGAGACTAGGTTTGGAACATAACTAGTTTGTACTAGAAACATTACTCTCTATTTAAATAAACCAAAAAAAAAAAAAAATAACCATGACCATGAGACCATTCATTCAATCCATCATTCAATCTGCAATAGGCTCCATTAAAAAAAAGCAGTTCCTCCTTAATCTACGTTTTTACATCCTACATTTGCACTGGCAAAGCTTGAGACAAATGTTTTCAGCCTTGGGCGAATGCACAATAATAAGAGCTTTGTGCCATCCTGACCCTTTCCCCAGAGACCTCAGAAGACAGAGTTGTAGGCATGACTCAGTGAAATTCCCCTTAAATACAAACAGTACCCCTCCCTGCATCCATACTAAGCCAAGAGGGTCAAAAGAGAATCAAATTTAAGCAGCTCAGACTCTTTTATCAAGTCCTTATGACAGCACAAGCAGCATTCATGTCATGCACAAAACTTCTAAGCAATTTCAGTTATGATGGCTCCTTTTTAAAAAGCTCTATGACATAACTGGGATAGACATTCTAAATCTTCAAAGGCAGCACTTTAGCCTGTAAACTGTACATTGCTAACCAACCCATCACTGCCAGTAGTTCAACAAGAACAAGACTGAGAAGCCATGATAAGGTACAGTGATGGTTAGTTTCAAACATCTCATAATATATATTGCTTTGGATAAAACCGTCTGAAAAGAACCCATAGACATAAACATAAACATAATCTCCTGACCTAACATTTAAACCAATTAAGAGAGCATTAACATTTGTATTCCATTAAACAAAATGTTGAAATACATGAGTCTGTTAAAAATGAAGCAAAAAAACTCATCTCTTTCATCTAGTGCTGTACCTGCACCGGGTTTTGTGGAGTTGTCGATGTGGATGGTCCCTGCATTTTATGGAGTGGCTTGCTGCTGGACATGATGACCTTGCTGCTGGAGGTGAGAGCCTGTGATGTGGATGGAGGAGACGGGCCTGGTGCTGAGCACGACTGGGGTAGAATGACACAGATGAGGTCGCCTGAAACTATCCCACAAGAGGCTACAGTTTGCCCTGTGTCCGTTAGAGACTCCTTTCCATTTAAAGACAGGTGAAACTCTGTGTCTGGACTGCACAAAACACAAAGACCACAATAGAATGATCATGTGACAAAATTTACCTCTCAAAGAGACTTCTACTTTTCTTCAAATTGAAACAAATGTCCACGCAGGAAAATAACGCTAAGGCTGATTCTTGCAATAACCAAAGTTACTGGGAGAGTTCCATGGAGTGTCTGTTCCAAGTGGTCCTTGATGAACATCTTGGCCTCTGTCTTGTTTTTTTCCTTATTTACATCTCATTTTCATAGAGCCAACTAAATTCTCTGCACTTATCTTTCTCATTTTCAAAGGGCCAATTAGCTTTTTCTTGCCTTATTTTTAACCAACCCACTAACTTCCCACTAACTCCTAACCACAATCATCTTCACCTTGCCTTTGCAGGTGTCTTCCACCTCTCATCTTGGTACAATGGTGGCTTGTAGTGCTGTTTTGAAAAACAATATAATAGTGGCTTCTGCATATTGGCTTACAGGATCTTGTATAATGGTGGCTTGTTCTTAGTGTCTCCGTTTTTGAAAAACAAGGCTTTTCACATCTCTCACTAACCAGATGCTATGTTCTCTCCGTTGTACAAAAACAAGTCAAATAGTTAGTATATTCACATTGTAGTCTTCAACCAGTTTAGGCCACCATTTCAAAAAGTTAGCTTAAACCAAGAAAATAAGCTTATGAAATGACAGATATATTGATATACTGAAATATTTGCACAAGAAATTCTCCTCCAAACCTCTGCCACCATCACTGAGGTGGAGATGTGAAGCATTTTAATAACTTCTCCCATATATACTAATCTAATGCTATCATATATATATGCATACATATACATCATTTACATGCATGTTTTGACCGCTTCTAGCCTCACTGACCTGATTCCACAAGCTGGTAGAAAAATTTCCTTGACCTGAACAGTCAGGTCAGCCAGAGTGGCTTGATTTCCTTCCAGCTCCAAACGACTGGTCTGTTTACCCACCCTAACACGCAACTTCATGTTTTCAGCGTGGGCAGCCCTACAAAGCAGAGCCAAAAAGAAAAGTTCAGATGTATGAGGAAATTCGACTCTTATCCAGAGTCACGGTTCATTTGATTACCAATTAAATGTGCATCAGAGATCGCCTTGTCCATTTTCAACTTGTCTGCAGCAAGACCAGGTCTAGAATTGTCGACGCACTAAATTGCAGCTGACTCATCCTGATCACGAGTGATTATTAGCACATAAACAAGTGCGTGAGCAGCAGCCAGCTCTGCTTACACCCAACTCAGTAATAGTTTCGCTTTTGTTTCGAGGAAATTGACAGAGAATGCAACAGTGCCGCAGATAATCATAACTAAGTGGTGGGCAGAGTAGACTAGGCTAAGCATAATATACTCTAACTTGTCAAAATCATATCTGTTTCAGTTTACATCTGACATTTAATTGAAACAAAGTGCTTAACATTACATCCGAAATACATTGTAACATTCAATGTGAAGAAACAATCCTAGACTGTTACAATGCGTTAACCCTTTACTTAGCATTACGTTTAGATCGCTAAAGCTATAGGCAGTTGTTGGGCTGTTAAGTTCAGGCTATCACTGTCAGTAACGTTACCAGACGATTTTAAATAGCCAGTTTAAGCAAGTGTCGATAGCCTTAACGTTACTCAGCCACGTACAGGATAAACCCTTAGAGCAAAACACGGGTAAATCAAATGAACTGATTTGCAAAAACAAACCCTCACTGGCTTCCTGGCGAGTAGATAGCTTCCAATAACTTTGTTGATATAACGTTAGCTACAGATAGCTAATACTGCACTTCAATTACGCAAACCATGCTGCATTTGAAACGTTTAGAAACAACATTTCACAAAATACTTCAACACTTTAAACTCAACTTTGATACTTTGCAACAGAATCAATTTCAACTATCTAGAACAACGCAAAAAGTAAAAAAAAATTATATATATATACCTATTTTTGACAGAACACCACTACCGTCAGCTACACTTTCACAATTACATAGCATTGATCCTTATAAGCCACCGTCGTTGTCGGCAGACTACTGCTGTAGTACACATCCGCATATTGCTATCAGGGAATTGCTGAACTGGGAATATATACAAACTTACATTTACAGAGAAGGTCAAAATGAGTCGAACATACAATGATGAGCTGCAGTTTCTGGACAAAATACACAAAAATTGCTGGAGGATCAAGAAAGGATTCGTTCCCAACATGCAGGTGACGCAGCTGAAGGAAACGTGATGACTCCATTCACTAACGTTAGTTAGCTAATGTTAGCTAACGTTGCGTGGCTTCCATGAGTGTTAGCTAACATTAAAACAAGGTGGCAAATTTACCATAATTGGTCATAAGATGGCCATAAAGTAACCAGCATTATTGGTTTATTTCATTACGCCATTACCTGTGAAATCTACCGTTAGCTAACATTTGATGTTGCATCAGTTTTGATATACCGGCTATACAAGGCTGCCATTTCATTAACAGTTGTGTCAGTTCTCAGTCTCTTTTCACCTAATGTGTAGGTCGAAGGAGTTTTCTACGTTAATGACCCACTTGAAAAACTGATGTTTGAAGAGCTACGGAATGCATGCCGAGGTGGAGGTAAGGCAAACTATTGTCAGGTTAGGTCTATTTAATTAGCTTGTGACTAGAGCTGATTAGTAGATTGTATGTCCTCTTTGACAAACTATGCAATTATTCATATCATTACCCTTAGGTGTGGGAGGCTTTCTTCCAGCTATGAAGCAAATCGGTAACGTGGCAGCCCTTCCTGGGATCGTGCATGTGAGTCACTGACAATAGCAACACTCCTCTTTATAAGAGTTATTGAAATGCCAGAGTCATTAATGAGAAATGGCATATATATCCTCCACAGAGGTCCATTGGTCTTCCAGATGTCCACTCAGGTTATGGGTTTGCCATTGGCAACATGGCAGCCTTTGACATGAGTGATCCTGAAGCAGTGGTCTCTCCAGGTAAGCATCAGGCTTATGAAATCACAGTATAATCACCGTAGGTTCATATCTTCTCACAGTGTTCTCTATTTAAACCATGCACACAGGTGGGGTGGGCTTTGACATCAACTGTGGTGTGCGTCTGCTGCGGACCAACTTGGACGAGGGAGACGTGCAGCCTGTGAAGGAACAGCTGGCACAGGCCATGTTCGATCATATCCCTGTCGGTGTGGGCTCCAAGGGAGTTATCCCCATGAGTGCGAAGTAAGTTCGACTTTTCAACAGGAATACTTGGGTGCTTGGATAATAACAGAGTTCCCTAAATTGATCAGTTGAACAATAAATATCTGCCTACAAAACTGGGCTGGAGTTCTGAATTTTGGTTTGGAAATGTTTGTGAACAAAGTGAATTATGTAAGAAATAAATAAATTCTACAACAGTTAACAATTCAAAAGAAAAAGCGATAAGTACTGTCACTGTCTTTTACTGTCTTTTATTTCCGTGCAGTGATTCTGACATACTGTAATCCATAAGTGCATTTGATGTAGTGATTCTGTAATCCATAAGTGTAATTGATGCAGTGACTCTAATCCGTAAGTGCATTTGATGCAGGGATTTGGAGGAGGCTCTGGAGATGGGTGTGGACTGGTCCCTGAGGGAGGGCTATGCCTGGGCAGAGGATAAAGAACACTGTGAGGAATATGGCAGGATGCTGCAGGCTGACCCAAATAAAGTCTCCTCCAAGGCCAAGAAGAGAGGACTACCTCAGGTACCTCAGAACAGCAGTGTAAATGGGTTGTTCAGATGACTGAAAGATGACAGTTTTGATATCGATAATAACATTTGACCAAGTATATCGGTAGAAAGCATCGTCAGTGTTGTGTGTTTCTGTAACACACCTTCCAGTTTCAAATCTAGACTTAAGACCAAACTGTTCTTAAATGCTTTCTCCTAATGATTCACCTTTCTTTTTATACTTTGTACACTAACTTTTATCTTTTGCTTTTATTTTTGTACAGCACATCAAAATTCTTTTGTGTATGAAATGCTCTGTATAAATAAACTTTCCTTACCTTGCTTTAATTCAGCTCGGGACCCTGGGAGCTGGTAACCACTATGCAGAGATCCAGGTTGTGGATGAAATCTACAATGACTATGCTGCCAAGAAAATGGGCATTGATCACAAGGGCCAAGTCTGTGTGATGATTCACAGTGGTAGCAGAGGACTTGGTCACCAAGTGGCTACAGGTGAGCACACAACACGCCTCTAATCTCCAAGAATTTCTGAAGACAAAGCTGTCATATATTAATGTTAGGATTGTGGGTCAATCAGAAACAATGACACGTCTGTACATGTGTTGATATGATATTGCATTATAATACTAGAACATTTGTCATTAATGTAAAGATGATTCTCAAGCAACCCACACTGGTGTAAAATCATATTTGCATGTTTCACGAGATTAGTCATGCATGTAGATTATTGCAGTTGTCTGTTGTAGTGTTAAAGTTTACCAGCATATGTGTAGATCAGTGGAACAGATCAGTGTATTAGGTCAGATAATTATTGTGCATATTACACATGTAATTTAGATGCCCTGGTGGCAATGGAGAAGGCCATGAAGAGGGACAAGATCATTGTAAATGACCGTCAGCTGGCTTGTGCCCGCATTGGTTCTCAAGAGGGCCAAGACTATCTGAAGGGTATGGCTGCAGCTGGCAACTACGCTTGGGTGAATCGGTCCTCCATGACTTTTCTGACCAGACAGGTAAGGTGACTTGCCAACGGTAAAAATTATTAAGAGTACTCAACTCAGTTCTGCTGGTAATTATAGATCATTATAGGAGTGTTGTTTCAACACTAATTGTTGGTCTAGGAGCAGATGTGCCATTCAAAAACTTAATAACCTGGCAAAGTATTTCTCTAAATGTCCCTTTTCTCTCAAACAGGCCTTTTCAAAAGTGTTCACAACCACACCAGACGATCTTGACATGCACGTGATCTATGATGTGTCACATAACATTGCCAAGGTGGAGGAGCACATGGTGGATGGCAAGCAGAAGACGTTGCTGGTTCATCGGAAGGGTTCCACTCGCGCCTTCCCACCACACCACCCTCTCATTGCTGTTGACTACCAGGTACTCCCCTGGATTTTATGCCAAAAGGTTTTGAAATAACAAAAACAAGGTCTATACATCCCACATTAATAAAGGGGTATGCACAGTCATGGAGTCTTAGTGCTTTTGTATCAAAGCAGCATTCCTACAGGTCAAGCATCAAGTATTGCAACTTTCATTTCTTTTTCCCAAACAGCTGACCGGTCAGCCTGTTCTGATTGGTGGCACCATGGGAACCTGCAGCTACGTCCTCACAGGCACAGAGCAAGGCATGACTGAGACATTTGGGACCACGTGCCATGGAGCGGTAAGACTTCACCGAAAACCCAGTCCTCTTGCTTTATTACCAGGTTTTGAACCCCTATACACACACCACACAATGGTGTCATACTAATTTAGGCAAAGATGTATTGAAATATTCAGATTTTTATTGAGGTAAAAGTTTTACTTCTGTAGGTTTGTTCCCTCTTTGATACTGTTCATGGTTGCAAAAATTCTTGATAAATAGAATCTTCCAACTGGTTTTGTTCTGCAGGGTCGCGCTCTCTCCCGTGCCAAATCCCGCCGGAACCTGGACTTCCAGGATGTACTGGATAAGCTGGCAGACATGGGCATTGCAATCCGAGTGGCCTCACCTAAACTAGTCATGGAAGAGGTAAAGATCAGAAGAACAGATGATGTAGTGGTAGTAATAGTAGAGGTGATAAACAATAAATGGATGAAATGTGATGACTTATTATCAAGGATATCAATATGAGTGAAGTATTAATGTCATGTGCATTAATTGGGCTAGTTATTCTGTGTGCACATGGGCATGTTGTCCAATGCAGCACCCCCAACTATATTTCTTGCAACCTTGTTTCCTGAGCATCATTTCTGAGTGTGCATTTGCATTATAGCTTCTAGGAATTTTCATGAAATGTTCAAGTACTTAACTTTATCTCTATTTAGTGTTTCAAAGCCTGTTGGGTGTTGAAGTCTTAAGATGTTTCTGTTTTGCCTCAGGCTCCCGAATCTTACAAGAATGTAACGGACGTTGTTAACACATGTCATGATGCTGGTATCAGCAAGAAGGCCATCAAACTTCGTCCCATTGCTGTCATCAAGGGTTAAAGCCTGAACTGCATTCTCAAGGACAATATGGCAAGCAGGTCAAATGTATGGCACAGAAAAATCAACAGGAAGTGAGCTCACAGCTGAAGCAGATGATTTGATGCAGAAGCACAGAGAAACTGCATATAAATTGAGTCTTCTGTGCATCTAGGAAAAGCGTCTTCTTCCTGCTGAAAGGGCTTTCATCTGGTTGAAATATGACTACATATTCTGTGGCTAGGCCAAGCTCAACAGAATTTTTTTTTTTTTTATGGACTCCTCAGTTTTGGATTGCTTCAGGCTTCCTGCTCTTTGTTGTGTGACAACTGCAAAATTGAGAGCATTACACAGGCAAGAAAAATAAAATAAATAAAAAAAAATGAAAACACTAAATCCAATAATTTGCTGTTAATTTTGCTGTAGAAATCAATTTTTGTATGAAATTAGGTTAAGATCTATGCAGGCAGCAGTCACCACTCACCCAAAATCATCTTGTCTTGCTGTATGCTGAAGTTACACTTACTATGTGCACATGGGAGCGTCAGGATGGTTGACAGCAATTAGCTTTTAACATTGGTAAACAATTGTAATAAAGCTATAGCTACAAGCTAACTAAGAAATAAACCCTCAACTTGCGAGGAACATGGAAAGCTTATTAGTTAGACTTACTTTGGATAGTAAACTATAACTACACTATACAACTAGTACTTATGCCTAATAACAATCTAGCCTACTCTACTTCACAAAAGTAGACATTCACTGGAAGTTTGACCATCCTGAAAAGAACGTCCCTCTGGGACTTTTTGTCTTCTGTGCACAGAGCCCATTGTGTAGCAGTGTGGCAAGAACAAAACTTAGATTAAATTTGAACAGAATCTCAGACAGCAGTGCCAAGATAATAGAAGAATAAATTCTGTGTGTAATCAGTTTGTTTGTTTTAGTCAGGCCCTGATAAAATGAAGTTAGTTTATGCTATTGAAATATGTTAACAGCTATTTTTTTTTTCATATTTTCATTTAAAGTAATACATTGTTGTACATCAACCGCTTACAACTAACAATTATTTTGTGGCATATTTAAAAGCATATTGTCTTAAAATTCCACTCAGCTGCTCGCTTTTCTGCTTTGACGACACCCATGAAACAAATTACCCACCTAGAAAGGATTAGTAAACACTTTATTGGTGTTGACAAGAGATTGACAAATTGTGAACGTTTGTCCCAACATATCAAAAATAAATCAAGTACTCACAATGATGTCTCAATCAAGAATGAGAGAAATTCATTCCTGTTGTTTTGGCATTAATACAGTTGGGTCTGATTAGTGATCCTAATACAACGGCATGTAAAATAAAATAGAGTTCCTAATCGGTAGAGCTGATCTCAAGATGCTGGCCTTTCCAGATAAAATCACACAGGACATTATGATCAACTTTGTACTGGGTGACACTTGAAGGGTAAACTTTCTTAGTTACCTACGCCGAGTCATGAATTGGCATTAGCCTGAGGGTTCAAATAATAAATGAAAAGGCTGCCGATGCCATTACTGATCATTACAGAAACCATATTCAACCTGACCTATGTTAACTCTGTAACACGCCCACCTCCTCAACCCCTGCAACGTGCACACACATTCACACTTTTTCATGAGCTGTGTTAAATTCAAATTCTGATCTAACTAAATAAAATACAAAATTTAATCCCATTCTAGTTATTACTGCACACTGTCCTTCAATGTCTAGTCACATATCTTTATATATTATAGAGGTATGATGCATTACAGTTTTCCCAGGACAACAAAACCCATGTACAAAAACTCACAGAATCATTTCAAAAAGAAATACACAAGAACTAGAACAGGCAGATGATTTAGGGCCTGGGGTCTGTCAGGATTGCTTTGACACAGGGAAACATGCCAGCACAGGACATCAGTGGTTAAATTACAAAGAACCATATCTTTTTTTTCCCTTCCTTTTTTGCTGTTAAAAATATTCATCTAAATCTGTTAGAGCTATTGGTCATTTTTGTCAAGTGCACGAATACTGAGATTGCTTTTCTTCTTTACCCACAATAACTCTTGGTTATAATTAAATAAATGTTTGATATAATGCAAACAAGGTTAAAACAGACTCAAGGTTTGTGTTTTGAATGCTCCAACATTGAATCAGATGACAATGATTATCCAAGGAACAATTATCTGGCAGGCAATATGTGTAAGAGTCAAATAGCAACAAGGCAGGAGTTGAGAGTGCTGTACTGGTGGTCTTTTTTTAAAAATATGAACATGTTCAGTTCAAGTAGGACACCATGTGCAGAAGTGTGGTACTGCATATCCAAGTGCAATGAACAGATCGGGTTGTTTTTATTCGACAAAAGAGAATGACACAATTTGATCTTCAGACAGCACATGAAATTTGATGAACAGTTCGGTAGAGTAGTGCGAGATGGATTCCAGCGATGGAGTTGAGACAGTGCCCCCTATCTTTTGGATAAGGACATGCATGCACTGCTGCATTGGCTTGCCACCTACAACTACAAGGCAAACTGAAGGGAATCTGAGCCTTCCTCCATTCTCTTGTCACACATTCTCCAAATTCACTCCAAGCCTGCAAACACTTTGGGGACTGATCTAGCAAACACTCCTTCCTGGTTCTTTGAATGTTTATGTCTGGTTCATTGGGTGTATGCTGAATTTTTTACTGTGTGTTGATGCAACAGATTTATGGTCCAAGACTGATGAACGACTGAATAATCAAAGTATGATGGGTCATTAAAATGAAAAAAAAAAAAAACAAAAAAAAAAAACAAAAAAAAACAAAAAAACAAAACTGATGCATCTAAAGCCAGGGGACTTCAAACCAGGTGTCTGCCAGATCACGTCCCTTAATTCAGGAAATTCTCACATTTAAAAGAAAGGAAGGGGAAAGAAAATGATCACAGTCGCCATTAAATAAAAATTCCTCAATGCAACCATTTTTCTTTCAACACAAAATGATGGATTTACCTCAATATCCAACCACTATAATATATACCAGCACATCAGACATTCCAAAGAATTTTAAACCTATAAAGTTTTTTTTTCTTCAACAAATCCCAACAAAAAAAGAAAACTGTCTGAAATCAGGTTTCCACACGCTGTTATTTTTTTTTTCTTCTTTTTTGTAGGCAACAGTTTTTTAGGCTTCTGACATTTTTCCCTTGGAATTACCAGTCAAACTGAAGCCCCTTTCCCTAATCCCTCCCCTCAAACTACAGTTTCCCGTCTCTTCGAGTGGGTTAACCAATCCCTGTGCTCATCCTCTGGTCAGGTGGCCACACCCACGTGGAGAGCACGTCTTTGATTGGGGCCTTGGTTCGATGAGGAAGGGCATAATGCCCGCTGGCGAGCTATAGCCCGTCCCCACAAGTCCTTTAACGGCACCGCGTTTCCCCCCCCAGCTTTGGATAGGCATCATTAGCGATTCACTTTTAAGTGCTGAAGCTGCTCCTATGCTAAGCTCTGTCTGTTTTGTTGTAAGTGGCACGGATGACCGCTCTTTTCTTCTTTACAGTGTTCCTTTTAACCTCCAGTCCAACATCCAGTTTTTTTATAGTTTGGCGCGCTGAAAGAATGCCTATAAAAAAAAAGACATTAAGTCAACAGTAAGACCCTGATTAATCAATTAAATACTACATGGAATGTGCCACTGTGTACTGTGTAGGGGAAATTGCCATACCTTCATGTAGTTTTTCAGAACCTTGACATCTGGCTGTTGAAGTACTTGACAGAGCTCCTAACAGAGGTTGAGAATGTTATTAAAAAAAAAAAGTAAATCTTTACAGCAAGTTGGTGGGGCAGAAAGCAACATGTTTGTGATAATCATTAATCGTTAAATTAAAAATCTTTTAGATGACTAAGCCCACTACACAACTCTAACCCACCAATTGCATTTAACTAAGCCATGTGTTTTTATGGGCAGATTTTTTTTACCTGTGTGATATCTGGTGATACTTGCAGGGAGGGCAGGTACTCCTGCTGGAGAAATTGAATGAACTCCGGTCCCTAAAACACACACAAAAAAAAATTAAATAAGCTTACCATCTTGAACAACCACACTGGTTGAATTCTTACCAAACACCATGATTTTTTTTGTGAAGTATATTTGTATCAATGTTTTGAAGATGGGTCACTGCAAATGGATGCAAATATTCATACCCTCTTCAGATGGATCATTTTCAAGGTAAGAGTGCACTCTGATAGTGTCTGTAAAACACAAGAAAATGCATTAGATACAACAATGGACTTTGACATTGGGACTACAGGGAGAACACAGAGAAAATCCTTCAGGCATTTCACTCACAAGCACAGTTTGGGCATCGGACAGATCAAAGGTCGGTTTGAGAGGAGCCAGGAAGCATGCTGGGACAATGTGCTTGTAGATGAAGTCCGGAAATCCAACCAGGCCATCTTTGCCTCCTGGGGGGGGGGGGGGGGGCACCGCTGGTAAATTTATGTTCTGTCAAATATGGCTCTACTTCTGTACCAACAACAATGCTACATTTCTAAGTACTTACTAAGTGCAAATATTTTACTTTGCTGAAGTCACATTTCCACTTCCACTTTCTTTCTAACCTATCCATAATTAGTTTGGTCAATTCTAAAGACTAAACTTACACTTCATATTTTTTATATTTTTTATCTGTCTATTGTATTTATTGTGTTGTATATTGTATTATATGTATATTAATACATGTTTATATGTTAGGTGTACAGAGAGCTAACATCTACCGGAGCCAAATTCCTTGTATATATAAATATACTTGGCCAATAAAGCTGATTCTGATTCTTAGATTTCCCTAACAGATTAAGGCAAGAAAATTAATAGATAAAAGCCTAGCAAAACATGAGTGCTGTCAAGTGTCTCTCCACAGTGCAAAGGCTCCATTTGCCTCCTCACCAGTACATACCCCAGAGCTCCACAAGCTTGGTGAGGATGATGAAGCAGGTCTTCTGGGCGATGGGGTCTGGGAAGTCCACTGCCCCCTGGATGATGGTGAACAGCACTCGCTCCACATTCTCAGCCCCTGAGGGAGACGGATATAGTAGGTACAGGTTCAGTTTCATAGGTGTGTACAGGTGAGGTATGCAGCACCATGCATGCTTACACATGCATAATGACTTCCTTGATGCACTGAAGTTAAAGAAAAAACTGCAGTTTTTTTTCCTTCTGTGCCAGCCCTAGAGACAACAACTACACATGCTTGTGTCTACGCTGTCGTACTGCAACACAAGCACAGCAAAATAAACTATGGTGATGGCCATGTTGATGTTCCAAGTGAAAATATTAACAGCAATTCCTATGCTGTCCTAAAGGTGAAATGTTGAAGCAATGCAAACTCCATAGGGTCAAGTAAACTCTGCAGTGGTTTTATATCAGACACCTCTAGTTTAAAGTATAATTATAACTATTCCATCAACCTTATGAAGCTACAACACATTCCACATATGGAAGCAATCTGAAGGCCTAGCCAGTGTATGAATTGTTGTGCCATCTTAAAAACATCCCTTGTTCAAACCAACACTTGAATAAACTTTCATTTTGCAATAACTTTGGTTTGTAAACTTCAGGTTCGAGGGTGTGGTGTTGCGGGCTCCACTCACCCTGGTTGGCCATGACCTCGTTCATACCGCTGCCTGTGATGGTCTGGATGAAGCTGAAGTAGCTCCTGCGCAGCATCTGCTTCTCCAGAGCTGCCGCTTGGTCATTCTCCTCCGCCGGTCGGCCAAGCACCTCAAAGATGGCCAGCACCAGTGGCATAAACACCTGCTGCAGGAACGGAGACACCTGGCCCTGCACCAGGATGAGAGGCGGGTCGGGGGAGAAAGAAACCAAGAGACAGGTGAATGCAATTACATTAGGAGCCAAGAAGAGTTCACCATTTTAACTTTGTGCCACATATCAAACATGACTGAACAGCTGTGTTCACCAACTTATTGACATAAGACAGTGAGCGAGATTTTCTAAACGTCAGTTTTGAAACGTTTTCTGTGAAGTCAGTCTGGCTACTTCAATTCAATTCAATTCAGTTTTATTTATACAGCGCCTTTTACAATAGTATTGTCTTGTGGCGCTTCACAGAAGGAGCACCCAAAAACAGTTAACAGTTCAGTTAATCTAGGAAGAAACCTTGGGCAGATCCACGACTCAAGGGGCTAACCCAACTGCCAGGGGTCATGGAGAAAAATTACAATCAGTAGTAACCATGACAGACTATAAGTTGCCTATGGTTTTAGCTAAGGTTCATAATAGTCCGTGTCCTTACCTTGAACTTGGCGGTGATCTGGCTGATGAGGGGGATGAACTCCTGTAGGTCCTTGGGCTCACAGTCCTTTAGCATGTGCTCGGAGGCGGCGGGGATGAAGGGCAGCACCTCTTCCTCCAGGCAGATGATCATGCGGTGCAGGAAGGAGCGCACGGCGCCACGCAGCGGACCCCTCTGCACTGGGCAGCTCAGCGCCGGCAGGAAGCACTGGAGGCAGTCGCGGTACACTTCTGAGCAGCCGCACTGCTTCACTGTCTGCTTGTTGCTGAAGGCCTTGCTGGTGCGGCTGAAGGTGGGGGAATAGAAGCAGTACACGTTTGTGTAAGGAAACATGACGGAAAAAAAGAAAAAAAACTTTCAACTGTAAATTGTACTTTAAACTAAACTGTATATCTACATGAAGTGAGTGAAATGATCAACTTGGCTTTGGCCTGTGTGTGAGGTGTGAGTGTGTGTGTATATTTATGTATGTGGCAGTGATGGAAGCAACAAAGTACAAATATTTTGTTACAGTACATTTTTTTTGCGTATCTGTACTTTCCTGGAGTAGAAATAATTATGAATACTTTTACTTCACTACATTTTGTAGCTATTATCTGTACTTTTACTCCACTACATTTCTAAAATGCATCCCGTAACATTTTATTAGGCCATCACTTGAAGTCGCTTACGCTGCGTGGTTGTCTCAGAAGGTTAAACCAATCAGATATACACATTGTTTGTGTGAAGCCAATTTGCAGATGGCGACATTGAGGTTCCCCTTCATCCCAATGAGTGACGTATAAAATGTTTTGACATCTTGTCTGGTCCAGAGTGGCATTTTTCTGGGCTTAGCATCACCACTGTTAGCAGTCATGCTAGCTTACAGCTTGCTACCTCCTAGGTCAACTTGGAGCTTTTTATGGACGATACACTTCACTTGATGTATTTATCCTGTGTGACTATTGGCCTTGTCATGTGAATAAGTAGTCCAATTGTTGCTGCAAGACATGCTGCTCCTCTCGTATGAATTTGCATCCCAATTTGACTAGTGTTACCTTCAATAGGTAAGGCTAAGGTTACCCAAGAGACTGTGCATAGCTTATTCTACTTTACAAACTTTCAGCTCTGCCATCAACAATTATGAGGATGGAGATGGAGCATTTGTACACTATTTTATACACTAAACGTACACTATTGACTGCATATAAGGGGTCAAATATTTTGACCATGCCATTTTTCATTTCTAGTCAGCCTATGATTCATATATCTGAATCAGAAATAGTGGGCCTTTTGTCTTTTTTTTTCTTCAGGAAGCAGTTTTGGTTATCAGCATTTGCATGGCAAAATGAAGAGTTTCATATGGGAGCTTATTCTATAGGCCTATTTTTTTGTATTGAAGTATAGAACAATAAAGGGAACATATTTCTCCGGTGCTTTTACTTTTAGTACTTTCAGTACATTTAAAAGCAAGTACTTATTACTTTTAATTACGTAGAATCATTGTAGTTCTACTTCACATGAGTATATGTTTTTCTAGTTATTTGTACTTTTAATTAAGTACTGAGTTAGAGTACTTTTCCACCATTGCTCAAAGGTGATTGTGTGGCACAGGTAGTCGATGAATGCAAGTCATACTTTTTAATATTAAGGGCATGAGAATCTCCAAATTGTATACCTACATGAATGGGTGACAATGAACAATGTGCCATCATAGATTGCCATTGGTCGAATGTGTGGGGTTGTGTGTACCTGTGCATTTGTGTGTGGGTGTGTTGGTACCTGGCAAAGCCAACTGCATGGCTTAGGCAGTCTGCGAGTACGACCTGCCTCTCCTCGTCGGCCTCTTGTGGCAGCTTGGCGAGCAGCAGGCGGAAGCCATCCATCAGCGGCGTCAGCAGGCTACGCATCAGCGCCTGCTTGCGCTCCGCTGGGCTCTCGCCGTTCACGATCAGCACGCCCGCTGTCTCAAAGATGAACAGCTGGTCATCACTGGTCAACAGAGCCGGGAAACCGTTCTCCTAAGACCAAAAAAGGAGACAAAGATTGTGTTAAACTGGGCTAAATGCGTGTTCTTCTACTAAAGATGTACACTTATTTCTGAGATATCTTAACACGACAGTAGGGCAAAGGTGAAACAAGTTACACCTATGGTTTATCTACACATAGTGGACATGGTTTCTGGTGTGTAAACATGACATTGCTGTCCACTTGATATAATTAAGAATGTACACACCCTTTGTGAATAAAGATGTTTACGTCACATTCATGACATTTATGTAGTCAGTCAGACTTACGGGAGGAGCCAGTTCCAGGAGGTCTTGTATCCTGCTCAGGATGTCCTCAATGAAGGCATTCATATGTTTGCTGTATACAACAAACACAAAAGCAGGTAAATACATAACACACACAACACAATTAGCACCAATTCTGTTCATCAAGTTGAAAGCTGGATGCAATGCTGGATGGAAAAACAGCTGTATGACTAATTTCCTGATTGTTATGATTAATTAATAGTTAATGGTTAATACATAGGTGAGGGCTATATACAGGATTGCATTTCTTTTTATCATTCTACTTGACCTTGATTATGATTCAATAGGTAATGTTTAGTAAACTGAGGTTAATACAAGGGTGAGGTCAATACATGGTTTTGTTTTTTTTAGTTTGTGTAAAACACTGATCTGAGGTTTACACATGGTGCGGCTTCTATTCAGGACATTATTGTCCTGAACCAGTTGAAACCAAATTGACCAGTTACACAGAATCATGATAAATTGAGTTTTGACCTTATAACCAATTTCACAGCATTTTACTGTGCAACACATTTACTGCAACTCCAAATTCACAAAGCAACAGTCACCACCTAAGAGTGAGTTGGTCTCAGGGAGAACTTGAGGAAATTGGGTGTTGTCTCTGAGCTACAGGGGTCCCAAGCACTGATCAGGAAAAAAAAACTTCAGTGTGGATAGGAGTGAGTGGTGGGCTGAATCAGATTTCATGTTGTATTCTGCTCTTCTGACTACCAAAAATTCAAGCAAGATACAATGTGGATATGCTAACACTCAGATTTGGACTAGTGGCCTGAACACAGCCAGAAAGAACTCCTGGGGAATCTAGAGCTGGGTGGGTGGAGAGTGACGGGCAGAGGGCAGGCGCCCAGACTTACTGCAAGGTTTTGACGAAGCGGGAGAAGAGGTACGCCACACGACTCCGGACCTTTGGACTGCTGTGTCTCAGGCCCCGGTGGTCCAGAAAAGCCATCTGAAGGGGTAGTAGCAAATAGGAGTCCAGTGAGTAAGGGGGGGGGGGAGAGAGAGAGAGAGAGAGAGAGAGCATATTTGTTTTAGTGTGTGTGTTACCAAGTGTGAATTTGCAAGGACATGACGTGGTTGAAGGGATAATGTGAGAAAAATGAAATCATTCTGTGCCAATGGCTCTGCATTATAACTTGATTTGTGTATGGCATGTGACAACTTCTAGCTTACTGAATTTGACCTTTTCAAATTACGAGTGAGTTTATGTGATGAGACTTGCCTCATTTACGGCAACTACTTTGAAGTGTATGCGCATGCACACACACACAGACTCACCAGAACGCTTGGAATGTGCTGTGGCTCCACAATGAAGAACTTGTCATAACGCACCACAGTCTCGAAAAACTCCAGCGTCACAGATGTGTGCTGGTACTCACTGACCCCACTGCTGATGAGCTAGATACACACACACAAAAATGTCAAATACTTACAGCTCACAAAATTGAAGCCCATTAAATAACACTTTCATTCATTCCAAAGTCTCTCCTCTGTGTCATCAAGGTTTCCCTCTTGTGTTTATTGATAGTTTCCATTTCGCCTCCACGAGAAAAGCCACTCACCGTCCTCATCATCTCCTGTAAGGTGGAAGCCTTGGTGGCGTCCCCAGTAAAGTGGGCACCGTGAGAGGCAGGCAGGGCCTCTCCCAGCATGTACAGCAGCCGGATGGCCACCTCCACCTCCATAAACGGAGCTGTCTGCCAACTCCTGCAAATACAACAGCACAGGGCACATTAGCTAAATGGTTACTGTTATAATATTCAGCAGACGCTAATAATAGAAAAGAACACAGGTTACAGCAGAGAGGACTGAAGCGGTCTTGAGTGAAGCATTTACACTTACATCTATGCATTTAGCTGACGTTTTTATCCAAAGCAACTTACATTTGTCAACTATCAATTACATCAGGGCCAGTCTCCCTTAGAGGAGGAGTTCTTCAACCACTACGCCACCATTACCACAGCAGAAGTCAGTATTTAAAGATATTTCTTTACAGTACACAAAATGGTTATGGTCAGTGTTTAGCAGACGCTAAGACATGACGGCACAGGTCACAGTTGCAAAAGTTGTGATTAGAACAACTGTCACACAATGTATGATTCAATTGAACTATTTTAATTTCTGATTGGACAAGCTCTTTAGTAATCACTGTTCATCATGATGTGGTGATATAGTCTGTTCTGCTCATTTGAAGCAAGATGTTGTGGAACTTGGCAAGAAATGCCAACATGAACGGCTGAAACTACTTTGGGGAAAGCAGATGAACAAACAAAATGAAAGTTAACTAAAGAGAGCTGAATTTAATGTCTTTTAAATATAATTAGTTGGTCGTGGAACTTTTGTATGAACACAAAGATGCCACTCATGATGATGGTGTGGTCTCATTGCAGTCACATCAAGAGTGATTTCCGTTGATTCAAGTGTACAGTGCTTCATACCAGAGCATATGCATCAAAAGAACAGGAAAGCCTCAAAAGACAGGAAGCATTTGCACACTCTAAAATGCAATGACTTATTTATACCTTCTGTGATGCTCACCTCCATGATGAAAACACATCCCATTAATATTTAACAGCACATGAATGAACCAAATCCCATGGTTTCGGCAAGAAAAGCTCTAATTATATGTTATAATAATATTCATTGGTTGATGACAGATTCACTGGTCGATAACAGATGATCGATAGGATGGTTTTATAATGAAGGGAAGCTCTTGGAGCTATTACAAACTACTTTTACATGACACATAGTAACTTAAGAAATGTATAGGATTGCCAGAGGCACACTGTGGCTTGCCCTGTCCCAAGTGTGAAGAATCTAACTTACTGTAAGGTGTTGTTGAAGACCCTGCGCACAGCCTCGAGGAGAAGCTCAGGGGAAACCTGGGCTAGGCGGTCCAGCAGCATCTTCAGCTGCTTACGGTACTCCACAAACATGGCCTCGTCCTCCCCCTACACATGTGACCATGGGGAGAAAGTCAAGGTTAAAATCGATGTAACGTTTTAACGATGTACCAATGAATAAAATTATTCAAAGTACTGAAGTATTAAAATGGAAGACATCAGTCCTAAAAGTACCTAAGGGTTCTACGTGGCATTTTTTCAGTTAAGAAATAGCAACAGAATGTGACTTGAGACTTGACGTTATGCCAACACCACCTGAACTCTAGTATGCTGTCCAGGTTAACATGAAAACACATTAGTGCTGGGCCCGCTGCTGGTACAATACCATGTAACCACATTATGTTGCATGCAAATACAATGGTGCTGTGTGACTGTGTAAAAGAACCTACAGCTCCATAAAGTAGCACTCTGAATTAAAAGTGTCAAACCTACTAGAAGTCTTCAAAGTACTGAGAATAGACAGTGTGAGACTGGCGTTTCAAACCAGATCATCTTACCTCATTTTCAAAGTTGTACTCGTCATCGTACGTCAGTTTTTTCATGACCGCCAGCATGATTGCCTGTTGAAAAGCCAATGCAATGAGCCACTGAGAGGTTACACAAGGAAGGACAATAACGTGGACAGAAAACATGGCTACGAGAGAGATGCTTTACCTCCACGTTGGCTTTCTGTTGGTCAGTCAGAAGCGGAAGCTGTTAAAAGAAATCATGTACAAGTTAGACCTCTAGCTTCACGCTTCAGTGATTCAATGCCTTTTATGGACCTTCATCCATGAAAATAAAACAAAACAGAAAATGTTACATATGTTATGTTTGATCAAGATTTTTTTAAAAAGTAACAATTATATTGGTATTTTAATAAGCATTATATTACTTCTAGTGGAATACATATAAGCAATATTAACTACCAGTCATTTTAGAGTACAACACAATTGTTTTTGTCCCATCACTGACTGAGCTCTGTGTGTCATTCCCAATCAATGGAACCATGATGAAGCATTCATAAAGCAGGTATAAAATAAATACAACATGACTAATAATCAAATAATCAGAATCCACTTTTCAAAAGAATCACCTCTGAGAACAGGTAGTCTGATGGCAGCCCTACCTGTTTGAGGACGTGCAAGTACTCGTAGCAGAAGCCTACGATGTTGGCCGAGATGTCGTCGTCCTCGTGCACGAGCAGCTGCAGCATTAGTGGCACCTTAGCCTCTAGTGCGCGCAGCGTTTCCGCGGCGACTTTCACATTCCCCGTCTTGTGGAGCTTAGTCCAGCTGAGCACCAGTGATTGGCCCATCCCGTTGACCAGCCGCGAGAACTTGGCCAGGAAGTCCACATCTTCCTCCTGGAGGAAACCAGTGTGTGTGTTAGAGTGTGTGTGTAAGAGGAAACAGAAATGTAATCTTTAACCTCTACGCTCGCAGAAATACAGCTTTATGTCAACCAAGGACCGTCTCTACTAGCCTAATGACTGAATGGTTTCAATTTTTTGATCACTGCACAACACACTATCAAGCAGGCTAGCTTCCAATAAACACCCTTAAATACCATTTTACTCAAAACATGAAATTCAAAAAATTATCATAAAATATCCCTCTCTATATAGACCTGGCATTGTTGATCTCAGTAATAAACATACCACAGTCAGTGAATTTTCTGGATAACCAGAGAGGGCAGAGACAGCATTTTTGCAGTTGCAATGTTCTTACATGAAGGTACATCTGATGAGTCATCATTAGTCATCAAAAGTCTCTGCCTCAGCCTTCTACTACTCCAACACATAGCTTTAATATCAATATTAATATTCATATTGTTATTAATATAATGAATCGCTTTAATACCAACATTTGACTGTGTTCACTTCATTTCTGTCCTCTCCATCTTGTTCCTTCTCCTGTCTAACACACACTGTGTCATAGTCTACCTGTTCCACATTGAAGAAACCCGCTGACTGCAGCACTTGGCACAGAGACTCCACCAGCTTCGTTTTGTCAACAGGATCCATTCCTTTGTTGATAATTTCAAACAGGCAGTCACAGGCCTCCTCTCGCAGGTCCTCCACAGACATATGACTCAGCAACAGGTTTACAAATCTGCACCAGCACACAAAGGAAAGGAATTGTCAGTTATGCTCCAACCCTAGAACTTATTAAGGACCCGAATTGGGCCTTATCCTCAACACCAAATTATACACCCATTTCATTTTGCATGGCCATGTGTAAAGAGGGTCAATTTGACATCAAATTCCAGTTTCTGTCGGAGGTCAAGTAGTGAGTGACCTAATTTTTCTGTTTTCTGTGATATATAATACATTTTAATCCAGTTTTGTGGAGTCCTGGAGCTTCTAAAAATTCTTTCTGATCTACACAAAAATGGGCACTGTAGATTAACAAATTTGGTTCTGTCATTAACTTCCTTTTAAAGTTTGATAGTGAACAGCCCTTAAAACCCAATAAGAGAATTTAAAACCATTTTAGTCTAAATTAAAACCAAAAATTAAAAACAAGATTCTCTCTACAGCACAAGCCATATAATCATGATGTATGCTTTAGTGGGCAAGCATAACAAAATAAAGCTGCATTTCAAATCTGATGCAATACTCTTTAGGTAATATAATTTCAACATCTCAAATCTTTCAACAATTCTCTTTCAGTAATCTTATGCAGTGACACCAAGGTAAAACATTTGACAGAGGCAAATCATCAATATCTAATTACACTGCACTGAAGTTGTTTGCTTGTTTGTAAAAATTACACAACACTGTGGGGTCAGGGACAACCAAACAACCATGTGAACGCTAACAGATCATCAGGCCTTATGTTGCCAAACACAAATTCCCAATGGGGGGGGGGGATCTGTCTGTTAAAAAAGTGACAAACTAGTAACACAATAAAGTACTAGCCCATTCATCAAATGTCAACATAACTATACGACAAAAGCTACATGGTACAATACCTGGCACTCTGAGCACATACTGCATTCAAAAGAGTCATAATTCTGTTTAGTCTATGTCTCATCAAAGTTAATCAGGACTATATGAAGCCAACAACATTGTATTGCTTTAAAACAGAGTACTCTAAAACAGTATTTTAAACAGAATGCATCTAGACAGATCTCTCACAAGTTCAACATTTGACAGATCCCCCTAAAACTGCATATGGCTGCTCAGACCAAACCACATCATTTCATCCCAGGGGAAAAGCTTTACTCCTTACCCACACGTCTACAAAACGCATCGGGCAAAAACACCTTTGGCAAGCCGACTGACCTGTCGTTGGCGATGAGGTTAAGGTCGATCCAGGACACATAGGCACCCACCACTTCCAGGCACTGACAAGTGAGCTCACTGTGGGACTGCTGGTAGGCTTGCAGGATCTGGAACCAGGACTCAACCAGGTTGGGAATGCACTGCTCACGCATCGTGTCTTTGATCAGGGTGTTCCGCCGTGTCTCCTGGAACGGGAGTAAATAAATACATTGACCGTTAGCATTAAACATTCTAACTACATTGACTCAATGACGTAAAGTGCACTAAGTTCAAGCCAGAAAGACATATTAACACTACTACAACCATTACTTCACCATTGCATTATATGCATGTACTAAATGAGAAACATCTATCGGTGAAGATATATGCTAGCAGTAGTACTTAATTAGCCTACATCAGGGCTGTGCATGACGTCTCGGTCGACCACCTCAGCATCTATGGCCATGAGGGTGCGAAGGTAGATGTCCACTCCATGAGGGTTGAGTCCGATCATGGTGAGAATGTCGAAGAAGAACTTGGGCCAGTGGGTCAGGTACTCCCTCACAAAAGTCAGGCCGAACACCTGTGCTGCCTTGTTTCGGATAAACGGCTTCTCCTGCTGTGCGTTCATCAACTGCGCATGAGACAAGGAGAGATGAAGAGGCATGAGAAAATGTCACTTGTTTGATTAGCGATGTGTTTGCTTCCAAGTCATTTCACTTGATGAAACCACTGATCTGAGAAAATGCATTGGATTAATCAAGGATATGATCATACTCAACCAGAGACCACGTATACATGATGAATGTTACGATGAAAATACTAAGTCAAGCAGAGGTCACATTCATTCCTCTCATTCTGAGATATATATACACATACAAAACACACACGCCCGCACACAAACAAACAAACACACGCACACACACACCTGTGTCTGGAGCCATTTCATCAGCGTTTCCCTGATGAGCTGCTGCTGGGCTGCAGTCAGGCCCCCATGCCTGTGACAAACACAGAACACATGCATGTACACATTCCTTCCAGGAACTGGATCCTCCATAAGGTCTCAGTCAGAGGCATGTTAAATATATTATCTTAGTATAGATTTTCCAATTCAGACATTCTTATATGATGAGTGGAAAGCTTAGCTTAATGTCACTCTACTTATGCCAATAAGCAAAACAGAGGGGAAAACTATAAGAACTTACACATAACTAGATGCTGTTATACATAACTGGTACGCATAACTAGGCTCTATTGTACATGCTAACTGGACACAGCCTTAACTAGTAATTTGGAGGTCATAGGTATGGTATGGTAACTCCATTTCAAAGATAACTGATTGGTTAGTAGGTGGTGCTTTGATGCTTTGGTGCTGGTCTCTAATGTAACCTGCACTGGAGCAGCCAAATCAAGAGTCACATTTGTGTTTCCTGGGGGGGGGGGGGGGGACAACATACCTCACTAACCCATTAATCTAGCTTCATAATGTACTGCTCTAAGGTCACCTTTACAGCATGTGGGAACTAGCCATGGGGTAAACAGATAAAGCTCCTTGTCAAACCAGCTCTCCTCGGTGAACACGGTCCTTACCTATATTTGATCTGATGCTCCAACACTTGGAAGCAGAAGAACTTGACATGGTCGTCACTAAAGGAGGAAAACATATAAACAGAAAACAAAGATGAATGGGAAATACAGGGGGAAAAAAGAATAGAAAATCTTGTTTACATGAAATTGTGATCGACACTGTATCACTTCCACCTGTTTACCTGTAAAAGCCTTTAGCCAGGGCTTCGGCACACACCTCCCAAGCATCCTGGGACTCCTTCAGCTGCTCAAAATATGCCAGTGCCTGAAACGGATGAATAGAGAGAAACACACAGGCTTACAAACCTCAAACAGACACACCTGACTGACTCCCACACCAGAGTGACACACACACAAACATACCACATTCTGAAGCCTACACTCCTACAGTGACACCAAATCCTGCAGTAACCTACTGTCGTTAAATAATTTAACATATTGCATCATATGATGTTGCATGACCATACTGACCAGCTGAAGCCATTGGTAATACTGAATTTTGGCCAGTGCATTTTTCTTCTGGCAGTTTATCTGGCCTATTACTGGGACTGCCTTTTAGAGTTTGATCATGCCATTATTACAAGAAAAGATTAGGTCTGTGTTTAATTTCAATTTTCCCTAATGTAAGGCTGTTTCAATCTATTGAAAGTTCAACCAGGTGGACACGAAAACCTGTATCAATAAGGTTGTTTAGTTAATGTTAATACAATGCATAAAACTAAGGCTTTCTTCCTTTCAAAATGTCAATCCCATTATTAAAGTCCAAATGAGACACAAAAGAAATACAAAGCTCACTTTGATTACCAGATTACTGTTTTTGTAATTATGCCATTTGAGATATTTTTAAGTACACACGAGTTGCAACAAAATAGCAATACAAATGTCAAGGGAAACCTATAAACTTTTGAAAAAAAAAAAAAAACATCCCTGATTACATCAAGGAATGTTCAATCAAAACCTAGGAGAGGACCAATGCCTCATTATATTACAGATCATCAGAACCTCATCTCAACTGAACACTGAGCTTGACTTTAGTCACAACTTCGAGGCAATGCTTAAAAAAAAGTCAGTTGGATAATTCCGCTGAGTTACAACCACTAAGCGCCATCTCTCACAATTGGACAGTACAAACAGTGAAGTGATGTATTATGCAATGTGAATGTGACATGTGTCAAACATACCAAACATATGTGAGGAATGTTTATGCTTGCGCATATTTTTAAAATAGTGTAATTAATGATGTCACTAGTGAGAGACATAAGTGTCAAAATCTTACCCTTTGACGATAACAAGCATCTGCATTTGGGTTCAACCCGAGCAGCGCTTGTTCATCCATGATGGCTGGTGCAGACTGGCAGGCCATCCGTGGGTTAGCTAGTTTTTAAGTCAGGTTCCCTCTTTTCCTCCACCAAAAGGCAGATCACACACATCTGTGAAGGGGACAGGGTGGGGGTGGAGTACAGAAATTTAGGTGACAGTAGGTGACTGAATGATTAGTTTGATTGTTCCTCTGATTACAGCATGCAAGTCCACCTGCTGGTGCATTAAAACAACTAAAACTGAAATCGAATTCACAGCTGAATGATTGAACAAACATGTCCTACCCCTACTGATGAACAACTTAATTGCTTCAGGTTGAGGTCATATGTTAATTAACCTCTCAAATGGGCCATGACTAGCCTACAATTATCCAAACTGCTGCACACAATACCGGGTACCTGTTATTGTCATAGGGATTGCCACCAGAAAAGCAAGATTAGGGTAAACACAGCCTCTGCGGTTCTGCGAATTTGTTTTTGATCAGCTGAGCCTGAACCAACACCATCAGCATAAAGACTTCGGCACTCCTGACTGATAAATCACAAGGTTGTAATCGGGCAGCTTCTTACCTATCGTGTTCTGAATCGGAAACAACAGCCAACTCCGGCTGCATTTTTAACTGATATGATGCAACGCAGCGTCAACATCCAAGCTGGGGAGCAATAATGTCTATTCACGCCAACGCTGTCTATTGCAGATCATGACCATAAGATGACGAGCTAGCCAGTCGACTTGCGAAAAATAGCCGCACAACAAATACAGAACTAGCTCTACTAACATCCATGTCTAAATAACAATTTACTTAAGTTCAGTAGACAATAGCAGCCGTCCTTTTCGGGAAGCCAAGCTATCTTTTAAATAACTTTTTAGTGGCCACATATCAGCTTGGCTTCTTCGGAAAGTTAAACGTATCATACGGCTGAGTAGCCACCTAGCAATTAGCTAATGTATTGCAGGTTGCTAGCATCATGCCTATGTGTCACATGCGCCTTTACAATAACGTGGCATGGCGTGTATTTTCAATACTGCAAAAAGTTTGTATGATTTAACAGTCATGCCTACTGACCAGAAAGACACATATCAGATTATCGTTAACAAAGAGTTTATGGACGAATGGTGTATTTAACAGGTAAATACAGCCCCGGCTAACTAAGTAGCTCGCTAGCCAGCTAGCCACAACGCACAGACAGCTTTTTCTCGCGTATCAGCACTCCTCTCCCTTTCATATTGTGTCAAAATGCTTAGCAAATAAGTTTACAATGTTCAAACGAGGCTCCTTTAGTCATGACAGCAGAATGAATGCGTACCTTAGTGTCGACTTTAAACTGTCATCCCCCGTTATTCGCAGTCCCCAAATAATTCTCCAGAAAATACAACCAACGTCAACGTTCACGTTACGTTACGGCCCGGCTTGGCAATTTTCACCACAAGATTGCGGCGTGTCTGCTGGTCTGCTACTGTCGGTGGAGCTAACCATAGCTAAACGGAAATGAAAACGTCATATTTACTTGGGTCACGACCACAGGAAGAAATTCCCTGGCGCTTTTTGTGATAAAAATGTTATTTATAAGTCTCTGGTTTAATGTAGTTTACTTTCACCTGGATCGTTATAATGCTATAATTTAGCACATGCGCTGTGATTTTTTTCCATTTCCGTCCAAGTGTTTTGAAGTACAACAAACACTTTCTTTCACTTTTCTACAATGGACAGCTCTTGTGAACTGAGCATGCATATTATGTTTGCGGTTTACTACTTTCTTGACATTTTTCACTATTATTTTATTTAAATCAAATTAGTCGCAATATTCTTTTGATTGCTGTTGACGTCTATAGATGACAGTGTTCATTTATTCATACTCTGGTGTAAATAGCTTCGCCTTTAACTGTGATAGGTAAAAAAATAAATCACGAGTTTGCTTAATTTTATAATTAAGGGTGTCTGGAAAAATACATTTGGCTACGCCTTTCCACAAAGGTTGACATCACGACTCTCCGCCCTTCTACTTCCTCTTTCACAGTGGCAGTCAGCGAGAGACACCATGAAGGCGTCTGGCACAGTATGTAAAATTCGTTAAAACCCTCAAATATGTGTCGTTACATATAATTTTCCGCCATATCTTAGTTCGTAAAGACTCGTGACACGTGTATACGTATTTGTATCGATGTGTACATTTTGCAACGAATTGTTTTTGGCGAATTAATGCCTGGCCTATCCATGATTCTAACATGGCGCCCCGGTGTAGCGTAAGCCATGTGGTGCAATGAAAACTTTCGTCAATACCTTGTCCGACTGTCGTTATACTTTTGCTGCTATTTCAGAGCCTTAGGTTACTGGTTCAGCGCTTTCATCTGTATTGTAGTTTTAATTGAACTTACTTTAAAGTAATTGGTTGTATGCAAGCCACATGCACATCGTGGATAGCCTTGTTTAACGCTAATTTGGCTAATTGTTAATGTTAGCCAGGGTAGCATTTATTTACTAACGTTAGTCAAAAATGAGTACGTCCACAAAATCTTGAAGATTTTATCACAAGGCATTTAGTGATGGTAATTAGGTAGACGTGTCTTCTAACATTGCCGTACAAAATTACGAATCCTCTGTTATAAACTGGTTCACATGCCAATTTCAAGGCGAGATAAATGGTTAATGATCCAAGGTAACATCACCAAAGTAAAAAAGACGTTAACGTTAACATGGAAAGGGACTGCAGTGTTGACATTGCACGTGTGTGTATCCTACTGCATATATTTTCTAGCACCCAAAACCCAAAGGCCATGTCAAATTAATGATGTGATCTAGCTTGGTGTGCTGAAAGGAAATGCACCTTGTCGCCTTTCAGATACTGATGTGTTCCTGAAAGTGAATTCAAGGTCCTACAACCTCTTCTACAGGTTAAAGAAATGCATTTGCTATCTCCTGCGTCAATGTCCACTAAATATAGTGTAAATTCTTGTCTCCAGCTTAGGGAGTATAAAGTAATTGGGCGCCTCTTGCCCTCTGCCAAGAACCCTAACCCTCCTCTGTACCGCATGAGGATCTTCGCCCCTAACCATGTGGTGGCCAAGTCCCGCTTCTGGTACTTCGTCTCCCAGCTGAGGAAGATGAAGAAGGCCTCTGGCGAGACTGTCTACTGTGGTCTGGTGAGTACTGTGCAGAGCTTTGTGTTGGCAGTAGTTATGGACCAATTGTTGCTAAAGTGTCTTATGGTTCTTCCAACTCTTAAACACACCGACATATCAGCATGTAGAGATTGTTGGACATCAAGATGTTTATTCATGGGTATGTTGGCAGTGTTGTTTTATTGCATGCCTTCGTCTTATTTACTTCAGGTCCATGAGAAGACTCCCCTGAAGGTAAAAAACTTTGGCATCTGGCTGCGCTATGACTCCCGCAGTGGAACCCACAACATGTACAGAGAGTACAGAGACCTGACCACTTCTGGGGCTGTTACTCAGTGCTGTAAGTCTGCTCTTTTCTTGCGTACACCTACTGTTATACTTCTGAATTTACCACCCATACAGAAGGGCTTGTTCCCTGGTGCTGCAGGCCTGCTCTTGCTATTGGTATGTTGCTGTGCACCTATCAGGGGTCATTGTTTATGCTTTTACTGACTGTATATTTCCCTTGATATTCAGTCCTTTGAAATCTGAAGTTAGTGGAAGCCCTTAGTTGTGCTCCCAAGTTGTGTGGGGTGTTTGGTAGTGAGAAGCACTGTTCAGATGGTGTAAATCAAATTTGTGACCGTCTTACACTGATCTCAGAAATGGGCATCACTGCACACAAACCCAAAGATCATTACTGTCATTTGTAATGCTCTTTTTCAGTGTGTGCACAAATTAAGCTAGTACCTTGTCGCCTTTCACATGCTGCTGTGCTAATGGAAGTGAATTCAAGGTCCAACAAAGTATTTGGCATATGCAATGCACAGACAATGGCCGTTTCAGAAACGCCACGCTACCTATTTACTGCTTTGATCTCAATTGAAATGTTATTGTAAGAACAGCATGTACTTTGGTGTTTCAGAAATGGCTGTTATGAGCAATAAACTTATTACTTTAAGTCTGCTAACAGGTCAGTTCTCAAACTTCTCTACAGTTCTTAGACAGCACAACAGGTTAACTTGCTGTTTTTTTGTGTGTGTGTGTGCGCTTAGATCGGGATATGGGTGCCCGCCATCGTGCTCGCGCTCATTCCATCCAGATCATGAAGGTGCAGGTGATTGCCGCCAACAAATGTCGCAGACCTGCTATCAAGCAGTTCCACGTAAGTTTCAGCTCTTTGGCCCTTTTGAGGAGCTTGCTCATGATTAAACGGATGTGATAGCAGAATTCCAATTTCCTCCTGAACCTAAAGCCCAAGAATCCTTCACTGGCATGAGTAAAACAATCATGATGTCTTTTCATGCCTTAATTTTGAGTTTTTCCATGAGGGCTTGTGGGGGATTCAGCCCATCACCCAGTTCAAACCTAGACAGGCCCATTACCTGTATTTATTTATCTGTATGCCTCACTGCTGGTCAGTAGGGAGACTTGTGTAAAAGTAGGCAAATTTGACATTACCTGACTTTATCAAGCCAGCTGCAGCCAGTGATGGATTTGTATTCTCAACCCAATAGTTATTTTTGGCATTTTCAACCCAAAATGCTGGCCGGCTTGATAGTCAGGTGTTGTCTCGCCTTATTTCTGGGCACTTGAATGTACATTATCTTAAGCGGGTCTCTCACTGGACTGGCCTTATGGTTGCCAGCTCTAGTTAAATAACTCGCCAGATAACCAGCCAAGTTCCTCTTCCAGATTTTAAGATTTCCGTCTTCAAATCTGGCGGTTTTGAACTGGCAACACCAATGGCTTTTTTTTCCCAGACTGGCAATTTTCAGAAATTTTAGGTTTGTGTAATGGGTGTATGTGAAGCTTGGTGATTGGAACCAGTGAAAGTCCTTATCCTTCTAACACAGTGCTGATTCTCTCTCGATTTCCACAGGACTCCAAGATCAAGTTCCCTCTGCCCCACAGGGTTCTTCGTCGCCAGCACAAGCCCCGCTTCACCACCAAGAGACCAAACACCTTCTTCTAAAGTATATGTTGATGCTTTTCAATACGACATGGGGAATAAAACAATTCAAAAGACTTCTGGACTCTGGTGTTGTGTTTTTTTTTTTTTTTTTGTTTGTTTTTTTTTTTTGCATGTTGTCTCTTGTTTGTTTTGGTCCAACCTACCTTAGAACATCTATGCATGGTAAGTGGCACTGGTGCAAAAACTGCTTTCTGGTGTACTGGCCTAGGGCCAGGGGTAGTTGTGGCTATGTGTTTTGCTATGTACAAGATTGCAAAACCACATGGTGTATAGCCAGTAGCCTGGTTGGGTAGTGTCTGATTTGTTACATTTATATAGCCATACATCAAGATGATAAATGAAACATGCCTTAACTGAAATGTCTGCCTAACCATCTTAGTAGCAGTGAACTTCTGATGCTTTAATGAGGTTGTTTGTGAGTTCTGGGGTGGGTTCGGTCAGAATGCTCCCCTATAGCCCAACCAAGTGGCATCTGGTTAATACCAATCCAGGTAAATAATCTGTTATTCAGAGGAAAATATGGGAATGTGAAAAAATATGATCACGTGAAATGCAAACAAAATGCAAATTCATTCTGGTTCATTCAGATGACCAACGCTGAGTTGACAGTGGTGTCAGACTCAAACTGCTGGATTGGGTTGTCATTTAAAAAAAAAAAAAAAAAAACTTACCAGGCAATATGTACAGTTAATGCATTCATTTGTGTAGTCTGGGTAAGTATTAGTGCATTTTGATGTCAGCACGTTGCTGTACACCAGTAAGCAGAATGTGCAACACTTGTACGTCGTGCTTTATTTAGTCAGATAATGGATTACAAAGCATGAGTTGTATGTCCAGGATCCTTCCCACAGCTGATCTAATGTTTCTGTGTAAGCAACTACCTGCACAGGTCAAAATTATACTACAAAAAAGTGTTTTAAGTAAAGCATTAATCTTACCAACCACTGCCAGTGGGGTTGAAGGCATCCCTCCGGTCAGATCATTTTCATGCAAGTTATTTATCCATAAGCATCTTAATGGAACACAGTGACTAATGATGTCCCTTGGAATGATAAATTAGCGAAAGAATATTCTGCTTCTTGAGTAATGCAGCTGCTTAACTATTTGTGCTTGTTAACCTTGTTTTCCTTTGTGTCTTAAATCTTTTTTCTCCACGGGCAATTAAGGTGGCGTTTATAATGCTGTTGTACCATACTTTCTAGTAGTATCACAATTTTTTATTTTTTTTTACTTTCTAGGACCCCACTCAATACCCCCCCCCCCCCCTCCATGTTTAGTGGCAAAATCCACTAACATTCTTGGCCAACAATTTATATATATATAATAACAAAAGAAGTGTTCAAGTCTGTATGCAACGAGTTCTCACCCGAAAGTCTATTTCCCTCGTTCTTTACACGTTACTACACTTTTGCTTAGTTTTATACACGTTGTACTGTAAATCTTAAATGGATTAAAATTACAAGTGCAGTTCCCAGTTCCAAACTTTTTTCGGTAGCCCCGCAAAATTCCGGTGTGACCCTTTCACATTCCGACTGGAAGCATGCGCCATGGCATGAACACAACCGGTTTTCATGCATTAGAGAAATGGCTCCGAGCGATATCACAGATGACAGACGGAACCTCTAACATACGTTCTTTGCACTAGCGCAGAATGAAGGGAATTAGTAATCAATCTCTGCTAACATAAAATTAGTTATCAGTTCAGCATAACTACAATATTCGCGTCAAGGCAATTCTACACAACACATGCTCTACACTAGCATGTTCCAATATTCCCACACTAAGAATCTTCCATGATTTACTCTACAAGACAATTTCAAGAATTTCCTCAAGCACTTCAAACTATTTTGGAATAACTGTACAAACATAACATGTCATATTCTAAATGATCCACCACCAATAGGTCTTATTTGAGAAGTTTACTAAATCTGAAGACATTTTCGCCTATAAATGCGTTCCTTTACTCCGTACTCAGAAAATCGAGATACTTTTTAACATCATCGTGGGGTGCACCGTTCCTGGAGGTACTGCAATACCAGGTCGATGCGTGGAGTGGACGGAGCAAGCCCCTATTCCATCTCCCTGTTCCAAAAATCAATTTAATATATGGTCCCCGGGTAGGGGACGTATCAGATATTAAACTGATAAGAACAGATACTACACTTGATCTTAGCCAAAAGGCCGAGAAGCGATATCGACCATCGACTCGGGAGACGTGCATTTATCTCCGTCAGAAATTTCACGAGGAGGGTGGCCTGGTGTGACATTGTTCAAATCCCACAATATTTTACTATTACTACTTTACGTTGTGCGTTATATTCAACAATATTATCACCGCAAAATTATCAACACACGAGGCTCATTTTCGTATTGACAAAGAATCCTAATATGTCCCACATCTGTATTAGAAGTCAAAACACAGTATCGTCCAATCATATTCGACAGCCTGGAAAACGCCATAACTTTCATAACCAAAACAGCATAACTTTATTTTAGTGCATCCGCGACAAATATCAAGCTACATGTACACTGCTTTCCATTAAAAGATACACCGTTACCGTTACAAAAAAAGGTTTTAATAGTTAAATCTCAGAGCTATAAGCCTTTACTCCACCAAGTGGCACAACGGTTTATCACAACCAGAACAAAAGGTGTAGCCTACAGGCAGAGCCGAACATGGCTCCACCAACAGGTAGAAAACGCTATAGACTCGGCCAGTAGATAGAATTCTGTTTTAAAGCCACAAAGTCAAGTAAAATAACGGGTTAAAACTCGTTTACCAGTAGTTGCACCATTTGTACTTTTCCATGAGATAAAAGGACAAACGTTACTGCTATCCTTGACTTTCCCCCTTCTCACTTAACATGCCACCGCAACTACTGCCGTTGACCAAAGCTTGTTCAGCTTTGAATGATCAGCAGAAGAGAAGTAGCCTTCCACCTTTCAATGTAGACTTGCAGTAGTAAACATGACATTTAACCAACGACTCGCACATACCGTAGGCCTACTGCCACTTCCATCCTCATTTAGCTAGCCAAGAACTGCTGGGTAGCCCACGTGGGACATCTAGACGATGACTAGTGATTTATGCTAAAGAAACGTATAAAGTGTCTAAAATCATGCAATGAGTTTTCTCCCCAAAACCTAAACTACACAAGCAATTCCAGCTGCAGCAAAACAGGAAAACATCTGGGAAACATCTGGTTTCAGTTATAACAACTAATGTTTTTTTTCTAGAACCCACTGAATACAAAACCAAAGGGGCAGACAACATACAGAAAACCTTCCATGTTGTGTACTAATATAGCTTCTTGATTATGTTTATGATAAGAGTACTCATAGGCATGTTGGTTAGACTGTTTTCAAGACATTTATCCATCTGCAGAATTCAACACAGCATTAGACCTAATAAAATCCTACACCAGTGATAAAATATCTGGGAAACAAATCAACAATCAAGAGACAGTTGCTATAATATCCTTCACAGTAACAATTAATATTAAGATGAATGAAAGCCAATATCAAAATTAATTAAATTAATTTAAGTGGTTAGTCGCACACCAATACGGTCTACATAGTTAATTTTACAAACTTAGATGGTATTTTTAGATGGTTATTTTAGATGGTGAAGAAGCCAGTTGAGTGGTTCACCAGCCTCAGGAGCAAGCTCTCCCAAGTTATGTCATCTGGTCTCACCTGAGAGGAATCCACCGATATGTCGTGTGGCATCATGGATAAGTTCTTCCTAGCAAACGTCTCCAAAACAGGGGCCCAACAGCAGATGAGACTTTGTTCCAGTTTTGGGATGGCTACACCTCTTCACACATTCAACTGCATCCATTGGTTTGAATGAAGTTTGCTTCCATGGCCAACACAGTGGGGCAAAACCTGTTAGAGGAAAGAACAAACATGATGAGGCTATTCTCCCAGCCTATTACCACTGTACTGCTGTATTAGTTTGCACAGCGCCATGCTGAAACGTGTATACTCACTTGTCTTTAGTTCTGTATTTATTTTCTGATCAGCAAGAAATTCCCTTGGGGAATGGAAAAGGCGCTGCAGAATGGTGTGGCCTGTGAACCGAATCAGATCATTGTGTCTGAGAGCTGATAGCCTCAGGGTGCGGTACATCCTGAGCTGGAGTATGTGGGCTATGGCTAGTCACATCCAAGGTGCTCTCATCTGGGGACCAATGGGTGACTGCCTTTTCAGTCTTTGTTGTCCCAGGTCTGTGTGCCCTGCATGTGCAAAGTGTTTTGTTTTGTGCCGTTGTTGGGACTACTCAGAAACAGGCATGCATATTTGTGACATTTTTGGGCAATACTCACAGAACTCTGGTCCTGCAATGCACGCTTAAATATGGATGTACCGATATCTCAGCATGACTGAGTCATTGCATCACAACATACAGTAATTTGAATTCTAAAAACGACTGCATATCCAAGGCTCATTACATTACATGATTGTACTCTAATTTCAGGCATGTGTGGACAGGGTGGCGATTGGCATGATGAGGGACTGCATTTCTGGAATGGTGATTGGTATTCAGCTACAGCCAAACGTTTCACTGAATAAACAGGTCTGGTGTGGCTCTGTGGAGAGATGGCCACCCAAAATATGCCCTTTTAAAATCTGCCCACTGCAGTCTCCTGCAACAATGAGGATGACATGGCACTACTCTCATAGGCAATACATACAAGGATGCACCTGGACCAAAGGAGGAGGTGGCTCTACCTGAGTAGTCTGACCTAAATCAAGGCTGATGAGACATACATGTGTTCAGATGCCATCAGACACATCAGAGGTCAGGCAAAAGTGGAGTCGGTGTCTAACAAGGATGTCCACTGCCACATCTCCATAGAGCAGGTGAAATATCAAGTATGGACAGTCATGCTCAGCAGACCCATGCACCAGTCCATTGAGGAGCCTGAGAGTCAGGTAGCACTTGATGAAAAACAGAGTGAACCTCTTATGATATGAAAGACACAAAAATAGACTGTGAGTGTGGTAGTGTAGTACAAAAAGTGACAAACACAAAGTCTGTTTGTATGTGTGTATCCAGTGTTTATTTTGTTTTTTTTTAATTGTTGCATAGTTTTGAGCTGTGTGGCTCCCCCTCACACTTACAGCAGTGTAACTGAGCCGCCCTCTTAAATTTATCACATTACTTTTGTTCTAATGTGGTTACAATTACATATCCCGCTATGTTTATTTGCCACAGTGCAGTGGTTTCCAAAGTGGAGTACAGCTACGCCGGACACTGACATACAGTAATTGTCTATGGCTATAGCTGTCTATGGTGCTAGCAGTACTCTGTAATAAGTAGTGCACCTACAAGTCATATTTTAATTGCTGACTGACTAATGAATTTCATAGTGTTTTGTTAATTATTCATTGATTGATGATTGTTAGGAACTACTTTTCCTTCTGCTTCTACGCCAAACAATGGCTGTACGACGGCACGCCATGATTTGGCAACAGGCAAACTTGCTGTTTATGGTCACACTCATTATCTCGTTTGTGTGATCATTTTTAAGTATTTGGCAAGTTGGTGACAACCAATTTGCTAACATCATCCCTGAATAACACGACCACCCCAACACTCCTTTTCCTCTGCTGTCCTACATTGCACACTGGACTTTTAATAGCCGAAGAGATAAGTTCATTAGAAGACATTTCAGAATGATTGGCATTATCCAGGCAACCAGTGAAAAATACACACTGCACTGCAAAGTGCTAAGTTGTATGCAACTGGACCTTATCGGAGCTTGAAGACGTAATATCAAAATTGCCGTATTTTTTTTCTTCCACAGCAACTATTACTGCTGTAGCCTAATGCATGGTTAACTGTACTATACGACAGAAATGCTATATTTTGGACCTGAAAAAATACGGCATTTTACAGCAAAAATAATTTGGTCACAAAAATACTGCTGTATTTCTAAAAAAAAAGAGAGAGACTTGGTGTTACTAAGATAACCTATTGGAAATTCAAGAAATTATAATTATGATTTTTTATATTTCTTTGAAAGACCAAGTAATACCCAAAAGTTCTGAAGAACATATTATCATAGGACTACAAATGTCAAATATTTCATGTTCTTTTGCGCCTACGGAAATAACTTCAATCTACTTTAATCAAATCTACTGTAATCTAATTTCCCTCTCCACCAGCTAAAAAAAATGTACTTACTTCTACTAGTATAACACATATCAGTGTTATTTACGTCATTGACCTGTTCGTACAAGTCTCACTTCCTTTCCACCACTTTATCAGGGGAGAGCGCGAACGCAGTCCCCCACTATCAGAAATTATGCAGTCGAGATTCCCACATTTGGGGAATTCGTTTGGGTCAGCAATGCCGAAGTGCAATGGCATAGCCTCGCCAAAGGTGAACCACCTTCTTGATCATGGTATCTCCCCTGCCAGGTAAGTATGACTTCACTTGTTTAAAGAATGGGACCCAATTCTACGCTACATGTTTCACCTTTAGGGGAACTCCACAATGGACTCCTCAATGAAAAAATGGTATGTAGTGCCCTAACAATGGACAACAACATACTGCAGTTTATATATAAAAACCTAGTAAAATAGTATTGCAAAGTACTACGGAAATAGTATTGCAAAGAAAGATTTCATTTTCTGATCATCGTGGTGCATCATGGGACCACACAGCACTATACCTAGGCTAACAGGAATAATCTAAATAAATCAAATATTTGCCTTTGTTCAATATAGGATTAATGGTAGACATTTACAAGATAAATGTTTAGCAAGATTTAAGCAAGACATGCTATCACATTGTTTTGTAAGGTTTCATACAGGTTGTATAACGCCAGTGGTTGTGCTTTATGTTAGACGGAAAGCCACTTCATTACCTTGAGCCATTCATAGATGGATCGCGATTCAAATGTCCCGCGCATTTTAATAAAAAAATAGTAAAAACTGTAAAGATGTTTTTCAGATGTATGTATTAACACAATTACACGTTTGCTTAGTTTTATACACGTTGAACTGTAAATCTGAAATTAATTAATATTACAAGTGCAGTTCCCAGTTCCAAACTTTTTTTGGTAGTCCCGCAAGTTTCCGGTGTGACCCTTTCACATTCTCACTGGAAGCATGAACACAACCGATTTTCATGCATTACGACAGACGGAACCTCTAACATACGTTCTTTACACTAGCGCAGAATGAAGGGAATTAGCAATCTCTGCTAACGTAAAATTAGCTATCAGTTCAGCATAACTAGTAGAATATTCGCGTCAAGGCAATTCTACACAACACATGCTCTACACTAGCATGTTCCAATATTCCCACACCAAGAATCTTCCATGGTTTACTCTTAAATGAATATTTCAAGCCCTCAAATTCCCTCAAGCACTTCTAACAATTTTAAAGTAACTGCAATCATAACATGTCATATTCTAAATGATCCACCACCAATAAGTCTTATTTGAGAAGCTTGCTAAAATCTCAAGACATTTTCGCCTATAAATGCGTTCCTTTACTCCGCAATCGGCATATCGAGATACTTTTTAACATCATCGTGGGGTGCACCGTTCCTGGAAGTACTGCAATACCAGGTCGATGCGTGGAGTGGACGGAGCAAGCCCCTATTCCATCTCCCTGTTCCAAAAATCAATTTAATATATGGTCCCCGGGTAGGGGACGTATCAGATATTAAACTGATAAGAACAGATACTACACTTGATCTTAGCCAAAAGGCCGAGAAGCGATATCGACCATCGACTCGGGAGACGTGCATTTATCTCCGTCAGAAATTTCACGAGGAGGGTGGCCTGGTGTGACATTGTTCAAATCCCACAATATTTTACTATTACTACTTTACGTTGTGCGTTATATTCAACAATATTATCACCGCAAAATTATCAACACACGAGGCTCATTTTCGTATTGACAAAGAATCCTAATATGTCCCACATCTGTATTAGAAGTCAAAACACAGTATCGTCCAATCATATTCGACAGCCTGGAAAACGCCATAACTTTCATAACCAAAACAGCATAACTATTTTAGTGCATCGGCGACAAATATAAAGCTACATGTACATTGCTTTCCATTAAAAAGATACGCCGTTACCGGGCAAAAAAGGTTTTAAATTTAACAGTTAAATCTCAGAGCTGTAAACCTTTACTCCACCAAGTGGCAAAACGTTTTATCACAATCACAACAAAAGGTGTAGCCTACAGGCAGAGCAGAACATGGCTCCACCAACAGGTAGAAAACTTGTTTACAGCCACGAAGTCAAGTAAACTAACGGGTTAAAACTCGTTTTCCAGTAGTTGCACCCTTTGCATGAGATAAAAGGATAAACGTTACTCGGCGTTACTTTTTAAAATTATTATTATTTTATTTGTTTTCAATCTTGCCAATTTAATATGTTGCAATGTTAAATCATTTTTCACAGGATAGCTTACGCAGTTGTTAGAATGTAATGTCATGTGCACTGATATAGTTTTTTGGAGCGTGTATACTGACAAATCTTGGGGAAGTAGCTAGACTATACAATAACAGATATTTTAAAGTTTGCATTTGTGGGTGAAATACCTTGGTCACACACCATGGTCCATGGTATCCAGTCCTTTGGAGCAGATTTTAAGGGAAAGCGGCACGCTGTCCACATCCATCATTAAACACACAGGTTTGATGCAGTTTGGGCAGATTAACACTTTTAAAATGGCTCCTCAAGTCTTCACTCTCTGCTGTAAATAATGCACAACAGCAATCACCATGGACATGCCCTGGTGAGTATCGTAAAACTTCAAATTATAGCCTGGGCTTTCATTTGTCTAAATTGCCAAATTGCCTCTGCTTATATTTAGGACAGGCAGCCATTTGTGTCAGGCCTCTAAAAATGAGAAAATTCATAATTTAAAACACTGTAAATATTCTCCCTCATAAAACTATTCATATTAAACCCCTCGGGGAGAACCAGGCGATTGAAAGGTGGACAAATGAAACATGCTATTTTTCTCAGAGTGCAATGAAAATAATCAGGCATCATTTAGTCCAAACATAGCCAAGAGCTTTATAGCCTACATTTATATGGCAAATATCTTCTGATTATGTCTTTTAGCATGGAATTACAGGCATAAACATGTTTTGAGGGTTTTAGCATTCCTGGAGCAATCCTGGAAATTCAAATTATATTAAGTTAAATTTCAAGTAAAATGTTATGCTTATTCAGTAGCCCAGTTAGTGCAAGGCCTATTCCTAATCCCAAACCTTTGTGTAGCATGCTTTTTTGCATTTAATGCAATCCAGGCTACAAAGGAAAGTGTCAGTTTTTGCCTTCCTTACTACCACACAAAAAGTTGACTTTTTCACCTGTGTAAACCAAAAAATATATCCCTAAAGTTGTTTAAAGTTTATATATTAATCAAAAATGTTTTGTCATTTGTGTTTTATATTGCCTAAATGCTATCATAATATACACAACTAAACAGCATGCGATCCAATGGAATTCTATCCTGGGTACAACTGATACTCTGCGTCTCAACTCATCTGAAGTCATCCCAGTCAGTGTATGGACATTCTAGTTTTATTCTAACTAACCCTGTATATCACTGTGCAGCACTTTAACAGTAGCTCCAATTTTTTGTCTGGAGACTCTTCTGTGCGTCTCCATGTGTCTATGTCTGTACCATAATGGAACTGAGCTGATGGTGATTAGAATTTTCCTCTGGGATTATTAAACTTTCTATCTGTCTGTCTATCTATTAATTACAGGCATGATGGGTGGGCATAGGCAGACAGAGAGACTGATGTAGGCCTAGTTGCAGGGGTAACTGTTCTGGCAGTGTGAAGGCTGTGTGGAGGGGCCAGCAGCTTCAGGGAAGAAGGTGGCCACATTTGTGGTGGTGATGAAAATGGCAGGGATTCTCCTCATAGACCAAAAGTGTGGCGAGAGCCATGTTGTCAGCCCTACCCTCCAACTGCTTTGTCCCTGCTGCACTGGAAACAGAAGAGGAATGAGACCAAGCCACACAGACAGTAGGTTGGATATGAGCATAGACATAATAGTTGAGCTATTGGCTGTGTGTGGGGGATGCACACTCCAGTGAGTAGTCCAGTGGTTCTCAGGAGACTTTTCACGCCCACCTGCCCCCCAAGATGCAAAAAATCTAATCCAGTTTTACATTATCTGACATTTGGTTTACATAATTCTTGTTTTTAAGAGATGTATTTCTCATTCATAGTGAAGCATTTAACCCTATGGGCCCTAGGCTACTTTCAGGGTAATTTCACTACCTAAATAAATATTTTGTACATTTTTGCAGACATATTACCACAGGAAGAATGGCAGAAATATATTTTCATATTTGGCTAGGGTGGAGTCTGGAATATAAGAATTATGATGGTGGAATGCTGGCTTTTGCAATTTGCAAAAATATATGTACTAACAGAATCGTCCCATTTTATACATTATTATATTTTATTCACATTTTATTGCACAGCTGTGATTTCAAAACCGAATTACTCAGGAACTGCTAATCATACCAAGGCAGGCCATATATCATTGAGATCGGGACGTTCTCCTGTTTATTTTATGTGGATGTGAATTCTTGAGAAAAATCATGAGATATTTCACCTAGATAAATGGGTGAGAGATGGATGCAGAGCATTATTATTATTATATAAATTCAAAACTAATTTTCTTGCAAAGAGAGGACGTGGAGATGGGGTCTTAAGCGATTGAACAGTGTGCCAAAATTCATGAAAATAGCAGGGAGTGTGTATCCCATGTAAATATCAAATAGATGACGGGTATGTAGCACACAAATTATTACCACAGGATGGGATAGGTCTGGGTTTGGATAAAACCGCATTTGGTCCATATCCAGAGCCAATATACTTATACACACACATACATGCATGCATGCTGTGGTCACATGGTGTGGAAACTATTCATAGGCCATTCACATTTGTTGCATGTCTGTGTGCTTTCATAAACATTGCCCTGACAGTTATGTGTTTCAAAAAACTGGAAACTGGAGTCACTGACATCAGTAGCAAAAAAGTGGACCCTGAGCAGGTCGATATCTATACTGGACAATGACGCATCACCCCCTGCACAACACACTCTCCAGGCAAAGGAGTATGTTCCATGGCAGACCCAAGCCAAGACTGGACTATAACAGGACTATACTAACCATTTGCACAGACTCAACCTCCCCCTGCTGTGTTTTATAATGTATAGTCTACATATACTTATATCCTGCCTGGAACAGAATCTGCATTGCACTTCCACTGACACAGAAAGATGAGAACAGGTACAATACTATATTCACAGACATTTTTTGATGAGCTTTTTGAACACCCACAAAGTTCACAATGCTCGACTTAATGTGTAGAGACTGATGTGTAGAGATAAATATTAACAGTGGTATATGTCGAACCTTCTTAGTGTTTTAGCGATTAGTGTTTTAGCGATTTGGATGTGTCTGACTAACCTGTGAGTGAGAGTGACGCTCGTTGAAAGCCACTTGCTAGTAAACTGCGATCAAACAAAAAAAAAAAAAAAAAAAAAAAAAAAAAACAGCTACCCACATCATATAGCTACACAAAGTTTGCGTTGGACCCATACATGACGATACCTCCGTAATGTCTACGTCATAATTGGACGAGAATAAAAGAAAGAAATGACATCTTGGCCATCCAGCTCAGTCTCCGCAATCTAAACTTAGCACCACTAATGCTATTTATGGTTTCAATAAATCATTTCTTTTCAAACAGAGACATCAGGAGAGAGCGCGAACGCAGTCCCCCACTACCAGAAATTATGCAGTCGAGATTCCCACATTTGGGGAATTCGTTTGGGTCAGCAATGCCGAAGTGCAATGGCATAGCCTCGCCAAAGGTGAACCACCTTCTTGATCATGGTATCTCCCCTGCCAGGTAAGTATGAATTCACTTGGTCAAAGAATCGGACCCAATTCTACGCTACGTGTTTCACCTTGAGGGGAGCTCCACGACTGTGTCCTCAGTGAAACATTGGTCTTTAATGTTCTGACAAGGGACAATAACTTACTGCAGTTTTATGTAAATCTATATTGTAAAACTATTGTAAATAGTGCAAAAACAAACAAAAATATCTGATCGTCGTGGTGCATCATGGGACCACCTAGGAATAGTAAACACATTATGTTTGCCTTTGTATGCTTCCAGTACCTTCAGTTCAATACAGACAGAACGGGATATATCTACAAGAGAAATGTTTAGCAAGACATGCCATCACGCTGTTTTGTAAGGTTACAACGTGCTTTTGCTTTATGCTTAGACAGCATGCCAAGAAAGCCAACTTGATAGTGCTGGAGCCATTCATAGATGGACCGTAATTCAAATATCCCGCGCATTTTGACAAAACGTAAAACGGTTTATCAGATGCACATATTAGCACAATTAAACATGTTACATACTTCTGTATTGTAAACTTGAAATGCAACATTTTACTAGCTGTTGCCAGTCGAGTCTTCCCCGCAACAGTTTCCGGTGCGACCCTTTTAGCATTCCGACTGGAACCATGCACCATAGCATACACACTGGTTTTAGTTTTAGCGATACCACAGATGACAGATAGACAGAACCTCTATTAAATTCTTGACTTGAAGTTCTTGACACCAGAGTTGGTTAAAAGTATATAGGTATAGGGATAAGTAATCAATGATGTTTGCTAGCATCCACAATACAATAAAAAGCTATAGAATACACGTCCCAACATGCAGCAATTTCCCCACATATATATCCATCGAGTGTAGACGACGTGAACCAAAAAAAAAATACCTACTACAGTATAGTCTAAATAACAATTCCAATAATTAAATCAAGCATCTATGTTAACGTCCTACAAGTAGCTGTACGTTCACCATGACTTGTCAAATAATCGCAAAATAAGTCTAATTACACGCAACAAAAGTTCTAACATACTTCAATTTCCTACATGAATTACGAGCGTAGACGAGGTGATCCATGTCATGTAAATACACTTACATTCTTCAAAATAATGTGAATTTCAGTTTCCATTTCTGATTAAGAACATTGCGCACATTTGTTTAGAAAACTCAAAACATACCTTTTAGTCTTACTGTATTTCTCAACACTATTTCCCGCGGGAACTAGGGACGACCTGTATAACAAACCAAGTGAAAACATCTGACAACATTTTCTAGTATTTTGACATGAAATCAGGGGAGAGCGCGAACGCAGTCCCCCACTACCAGAAATTATGCAGTCGAGATTCCCACATTTGGGGAATTCGTTTGGGTCAGCAATGTCGAAGTGCAATGACATAGCCTCGCCAAAGATGAACCACCTTCTTGATCATGGTATCTTCCCTGCCAGGTAAGTATGATTTTTTAAGGTCAACGAATGGAACCCGATTCTATGCTACATGTTTCACCTTGAGGGGAGCTTCACGATGGGGTCCCCAGTGAAACATTGGTCTGTAATGTTCTGACTAATGGGATAAAAACATACTGTCGTTTTATGTAAGTATAAAGAGTAAAATACCAAAACAGTACTTCAAGGAAATATTTCATTTTCTGATCATCGTCGTGCATCATGGGACTACACGACAACTAGGGTTAACAGGAGTAGCCTATACAAATACTTGCCTTTCACTTTCCGTTGCTTCGATTTAATACAAGTTGAACGGAATACATTTACGAGACACATGTTTAGCAATATTTAATCAAGACATGCCATCGCACTGTTTTGTAAAGTTCCATAAAAGTTGTACAACGCCAGTACTTGTGCTTTATTTTAGACACAATGGCAGCTATTCATAGATGGATCGCAATTCAAATGCCCCGCACTGGTTTTCAGATGTACGTATTTACACAATTACACTTTTGCTTAGTTTTATATACTTTGTACTGTACATCTGAAATGCAACAACATTAGTTTAATTGCAATTTCCAGTTCCAAACTTCTTTCCGCATGTTTCCGGTGCGACCCTTTTACATTCCCGACTGGATTCATGAACTATGTCATGTACACAACCGGTTTAGAAGAGGGGTAGAGAAACGCCTCTGAACGATATAACAGATGACAGACGCAACCTTCATCAGGCGTTCTTTACAGAGCAGCTAACATCATATTAGTTGTAGGTCCAGCATGACAAGTCAAATAATCGCGCATTAACGTCTACCGAACACACGTCCCAACGAGCAGCAATTTTCTAACATTAATCCATCGAGTAGACGAGGTGTACCAAGAAACTTCTACAGTATACTACTCTGAATGAAAATTCCAAACTCAAACATCTTCAACATCCTACAAGCAGCTACACATTAAGCATGACTAGTCAAATAATCGCACATTCTAAACACATTTAAAAAGCACAGGTCCTATTTGTGCAATTCTACGCATGAAGTATGAGCGCAGACGAAATAAACCATGTAATGGAAATTACTTCCATTCAGAATGATAAAAGCCTCACTTTTCTATTTAGTGTTTCATCCTAAAAGTAGTAAAGAAGTTGAGCTTTCATCTTACGCAAGGATACATTTAAATTGATAAGAAAATTACTTTCGACAACATTAGGGAGTGCACCGTTCCTGGAAGTACTGCAATACCAGGTCGATGCGTGGAGTGGACGGAGCAAGCCCCTATTCCATCTCCCTGTTCCAAAAATCAATTTAATATATGGTCCCCGGGTAGGGGACGTATCAGATATTAAACTGATAAGAACAGATACTACACTTGATCTTAGCCAAAAGGCCGAGAAGCGATACTGATTCTCGAGCTGAGCGACGTGTGTCTTTCTCTGTCAGAAATTTCACGAGGAGGGATGGCACGAAAAAGCATTCATAAAAGTAATGATACTTCACTATCAGCATTAGTTAGAATGTGTAGTATACTTTTAAAAACTTCAACACACAACAGTGTTAACAATATTTAACACACAAGCCTCCTTGATCTTTAGTAGTCGTTCATCTGTATTGGACGTCATTGTCATGACAAAGCGCATGTCGTCCAATCCTAATCAAGAATTTGGAAAACATTACGCAACTCAATTTACCACAAAACCTATTAATAGTGAAATGGCATCTAATGCCAATCTAGATAATGCAAGGTGAATTCACTACTATACGCTGCTACATTTCTGTATTGTTTACGATTAACGTGATTAATGTCAGAGGCGTCTGATTAATGTAACGCTTTACTCCTCCAAAAGGCAGAATGTTGTATTACAACTGGGACAGTACTAACAGGGGAAAATTACCAACGCGACCCTGAGACCCTAAATGTGCCGTTTGTTTAAAGCATTAAAGAATACTGCAGTGATGCTCATTGCTCACATTTAAAAAAACGTAATTGGTGTAGTGACCAATGTCCAAAATTTCATCCCCATTCCCCACACAGTAATATTTTGGGCGGGGAGGCAGCTAAGTTAAATATCGGCCTTGACCTTGAGCCGTAGCGTTACCCTAAAATGTGACCTGTCGGTACCACACAAACCTCATTGTGTTTTTGGCAAGAAAGTTAGAAGAGTTAGAAAATACGTGACAGTACTGCATCCTGTGTAGCCTTTGTTAATTTTTTCTAGCCGGTCTAAAATCTTAACTAAAAGATATTCCCACAAAACTCACACATCTACTTATTTACTTTACTGCCCTCAAATGGTAACGACCAACGACCTCTGGCTGAAGAAACACTGACCTGGGTCCAAATGGCAAAAAATTAAGCCTACCAATGCCCAGACCAGTGACAATCCACGAATATGACAAGAAAGTCCATCCTAAACCGTAAGAAAACAACCCTGCAACTACATCGACCACATCCACAATGTTATCTGAGAATAAAATGTAACTGACCTACAGATGGCAGAAAAGCTCAGAGTGGCCCTGAGTTAACGTTCAGCTGTTGAAAGGTGCATAAACCAGAGATGTATCAATGTCAACTTTAAAAAATGCTTACAATTAATATTATGAATTGGCCGTAACAAACGTTTCTTTATGTTCGCTATGGGTGGTCATAAGCTATATGTAGATGAAACATAGCTTTGTAGGATACAGCTAATAGCATAACTTTTATATTAGTATATTTTAGCAGTTTTATATACTAGCATATAACAATTATTTAGCTGAAAATATGCGAATAGCAAGTTGATAAAACGAAGTTCCGTCGGGCTACACATTAGTAGACCAGCAAACCATATGATTCGTTGGTTCGACAAGTTGAAGCCATCTTGTCTACAAACACGATGCAGGCTAAGTTGAGTTACAACACATTTAGACCTACCAAATCATGAAACATAGTTTACAATCAAATTGTCATGCATAACAGACCGGATTTAAATATAGCCCACATGGCGCTTAATCTGCTAAAACCAAGCCCAACTATATTCAAAACGCGTTAGAATGATAAGGAAAACAAAGTTGCCACTTACATTAACATTAGCAAGAATTCAAGCGAGCAACATGTGGTCCTCCACGACTTAATACCCCGAGATACATTCCACGCATTTAAAGAGTAGGCTAGCATGCGTATAATTCCGTGGATGTACAAATGGTGTAGGCTTGTCTCCATTTCCGCGAAAAGTCAGGTTTGTTCACCTCGAAAAACTGTCTAGTGCCGCTGGCCTCTCGACTGCGCATGAAGTGTCATGGGAAACGTGTTTTTTTCAAAGAAATAGGCTAACAGTTTAAAAGGACATTCATTTGAAAGATAATTTGAAAAAAATGTTTTTTGTCTTATCAATAAATTAGATATTTCAAGTTTCAAGTGTGTGCTATTCTGCATACATCCATTTAAAGTGCGTGAAGGGAAGTGCCCTTAATATTGGGCTTATTATCTAATCAAAATAGGATATGATTAAATTTTTCATTATTCTCTATTTCTCATGATATGTAGTAGGCTTTTTTTTACAATCAAATCGCGAACCTTAGTGTACAAACCTATTTCGTTTTACAGCCTACAAAGTTGGTATCAACATTGGTCTAGTTTTTGTGTGTAGGCCTACTGAAAAATCTCGAAGCAGCACACAGCCCTATTTCTTATGTTCCAGTAGGCTTGACTGATGTTTCTTACTGAACTGAAATCATAGCCTATAGGCTAAACAATAATTCACCTGGGTAAAGTAATGTTAAAACAGAAGGAGCATTTGATAGGCCTACAAATTAAAATTAAGAAGAGAAGAACACAATGAAAGTGAGGTAGGCTATTGAATAGCAACAAACAGGAAGGTTTGTTGGCTAAAGCCCATCTTCAGTAATGCCTTTTTTTCTTGACAATAAAGATCAAAACAATTTGCTTACATATAAATGATAAAAATCTGATCGGACCCAAGTGGGAGGAATATATAATGGGAAATCAATGTCAAGTCAAGTAGGTTTTTATTGTCGTTTCAGCTATATACACAGTACATAGTGAGACGAGACAACGTTTCACCGGGAACAATTGGTGATACACGTAACACAGTATGGACAAGACAGATACGTAATAGTGCCTACATTATTGTGGGACTACACAGATTCACTCACCCACTCACACACGCACTCCACACACACAACTACACACGCACGCGTGCACACTCTTGTACACATATGTACATGCATTACAACACAGTTGTAAACAATTGGCAGGTCAAAATACAGGTGACCTCAAACAAACACGCTAGACAGGGCATGGCTTTTAGCAGAGCACTGTGGCTAGTGGTGTGATTTGTAAACAGTAGACTGTTCAATATAAATATAAATAATAGCAGCAAGGCTAGGGCTTATGATTTGTAAACAAGAGACTATTCTACAGAAATATAAGTGATAGCAGCAAGAATGTGTGGGGGGCATAAAGGTGCAGTGTGCTGTGACGCGCTGGTTTGCGTCCTGAGTTACTAAGAAATTCCAGTCCAATTGCGCTACAGGTTGTTCAGCAGTCTGACTGCCTGTGGGAAGAAGCTCTTCCCCATTCTGGAGGTGTGGGCAGTGATACTGCAGAACCTTCTGCCAGATGGTAGTAAGGTGAATAGTTCATGGGAGGGATGGGTAGTGTCTTTGGTAATGTTTTTGGCTTTCTGCAGACAGCGGGTGCTGTAGATGTCTGAGAGGGGGGGCAGAGAGACTCCAGTGATCTTTTCGGCTGTCCTCACAATCCGCTGCAGGGCCTTACGGTCTGCAGCGGTGCAGTTGCCGTACCACGCTGTGATGGCGCCGCTGAGGATGTTCTCAATCGTCCCTCTGTAGAAAGTTGTGAGGATGGAGGTTGGGAGATTGGCTTTACATGTGCAAAAGTAATGTTTTAAGATTATTTTGATGGGACAGTGGGGGGGCATTTGGGGCTTGAAAATTCCCTACACCTTGAGGTAAAGAAAAGGTTTAAGAACTGCTGGCCTAGTAGATCTGAAATAATTTACAACTTGGCTCTACAGCATCAGTAGAGGGCGATACAGGACTTCACTAAAGGTACTAGTAGATAGGCCTCCTCTGGCCACAAAATTCTAAATACATTTAGCATACTTTCAGTCTGTTGTGGCCATACAATTGATTTTCAAAAGAAAGTGCGCTCAACCCAAAAAAAGGTTGATGCAGACTTGGGCCGTGAAAACAGTTTATTACATAGAGAAGTAAAAGCAGGTCTCTCGAACATAAATCTTCTGATTGTGATTTCGGCCTAAGCCAGTATCTTGACACTACATTTCTTGTTATTTTCACACAGTATGCAATCAGTGAATACATTTCTTATAATGCTTACTTTTTCTTTACATACAATTCAATTGCATTTCAATTGGAGGCTGACAGGTGTTGACAAAAGACTAATGTTTCGTTGTATTTAGAATTTGGAAAAAGTGATTACAGAAAGGACAAAAGCAGTTGGAAAGAACTACCTATGCACCTATGTAGGCCTATGCATCTCCTACTACAGCAATTCTTGAAGAATGTCTAGGCTATAACATTCACTATGTAACATAAAATAACAAATTTTAGAAAATAGCACACATCGCTGTAATTATTCACACAGGACCTAAACACAGATATATTTAGTGGTTAAAGTAAACAGAATTGGGATTTTATGTCATGGATTTGAAATGAAAATGAGTGTAGTTTCAGAAACGCCATGTTTGTTAGTATTTTGAAAGTCAGTGTAGTATGACTGACTACATGTTCACTGTTTAAAAAAAGATTGTTTAGTATAATTACTTAATTTTGATCCAGGTTGTCTGTGTTCTGGTGTTAGCATGTGTAGAGGAATGGGCTTTTTTTGCATTTTGAAATGTAGATGTAGTATGTTGTTAGCAAAATGTGCTTTTGATAACAAAAATAACTGTTTGCTTGCTAGCAAAACTGGCTAATTTCCCAAACACATAATGAAAAGAGTGTAACTCATGTTTTACAATTGGTCTGTCATCTTGTTTCTAGAGATTTCTAGCATGAAGAGAGACATTTATGGTGTTGTATAGTAGAAAGTTTCAGAATTTATTAAATATGGGCTACATGCCATCCCTTATTCTGCCACTTTCTAAGAGATTAAAATACACTATAACACACTCAGTTTAACCAAGCTGTTTAGCAGTGAGAAATATGCACTTGTGACAATATGTAGGTTTTTGCAGAGCAACCTGTGCAAAAGGGACACAAAATGGTCATACACCAGAACAATGGACAATGCACAATGCCTACCCTGTCACAGACCTCACTGCATGTCACTGATATCCAGTGTGGTTTACCAAAAGCACCCAGTATGGAAAACAGTGGTGGTGGCCTCCCATTCATTCCTCCTACTCCTCCTACTTTCAGTTTTTGAACATTTTTTGAGTTGCTGTGATTGTGGCTGATGGAAGCAAGATGGCACTTCCAGACAGTCAAGCTTTGGTCTAACCATTGTTCCTCACATGACACATCAATCTGGTTGTTTTTGTTATTTCAAATCATGAGATCAGTGTGTAAACATTATGTTGCAGGAGCTGGGGGAATCACATGTAGAGCTGAAAGCCATGACAATTTGGTCAGATGTTATCCAAAATCTGAAAACATGACACAATTGTGGTAAATTATGTTACAAATCTTACATGGCACCCACACCTGAATTTCCAGAGGCTGTTTGAGACTCGATCACAGCACAGACCTTTTTTTGTGCAGTGGGCTTAACAGCACACTCCACAGAAAGTAGCAGGACACCTGCCATTACTCCTACAGGAACATATTTTGAATACATTATGGAATTGGTGCCTGTAACAGCTTTCACTCATCTGGTAAAACAGGATTTTGGATGGACCTGGAAATGTTTGCCATTTTTGTACAGAGAGGCGCTTATGAAGTCTGTCATGTTGGACAAGAAGACAATCTTACAATTTCTGTTCTAGTTCATTGTTCAAATGTCTGAATCCCTTTTCTACTGACACTCTTCTTGGGAATCTTGAAAAAATTTGTTCCAAAACCATGGACACTGTTACAGTAGCAAAGTGGGGACATCTTTTTTATTATATAAATATTATTATATTGATTATATGTAGCTGCTGATTTAGAATGGAATGTAAGTGTAAACGTTTTTACGCATTGGAATGGCAGGTGTCCTTTTGATCATATGAAGAGACAGTTTCAGGCTGACCCCAGTATCATGTTGATTGGAATTGGACTGATTAGAATTTAATCACTTTTTTTTTAAAAATCCATGTTTTCACATGGACCCATATCGCAGGTGGCCAGGCTAGTGACACCTAGTGCTTCTGCTGATTTCTTTTGGCTCCACCACTGCGTCAGGGAGCCATGCGTAAGCTTCAGTTCGCACGTCTCTGAGCAGAAAGTATCTGCCCACCGTGGAGTGAATGCATGTCAATTGATAGGTTTCAGACGCTTTGCACGAAGTGGAACTATGTGAAAGCAGCTGATGCATCAGGCTATATCGCAGACAGTTTTCCCGGAAATAGCAAGGGAAGCACAGGTACAGATATTAATAATAAAACTGGTGCTGTCAGTCGATTAAAAAAAAAACTGATACGATCACAAAAGAAAACTTATGTTAATCACGATTAATCACAATTAATCACACATTTAAAGTTCCAGAATTCTCCTTTATTTTTTGTGAAGAATGATTGTCACACATGCCCCTGGTTAATGCAGGCTTCAGCTAAGTAGGGTTCCTTGGTTTAGTCAGGCTACCACTAATGCAATACTGCCTTTTATTGTCTATCTCTTGGGTGGTGTACCATTGCACAGAGACAAAAGCACAGTCTGCATTAAAGCACAGATGTTGAGGCTTAGTTGTAAAGATTTATGCAGGTGGTTTACAAACTTGATGGATGTATTACACCCAGTAGGACCAGCAAAAGCAAGGGTTTTCCATTATGCAAGAAAGGAAAATGCAGAAAGCAAGAGACAATATATGGTTAAAAGAAAAAAATTAATTCCCATTTTTTCTTATATATTATATATTATCCATAGACATTGATACACATACAGATACCTGATGCGCATAAGGCCAGAAGGACCAGCAAAGTCAATGCGATTTTCATTATTGCAAGAAAGGCATTGCTTCCTCACATGTCAAACATTAAGTATTCAATGCAGAAGAGAAGAGATAGTATGTGATTAAAAAAAAAACATTAACTACTCAATTCTCTTCCATAATATTACATTACATTACATTATCCATAGACACTGAAAGGTTATTTGTAATTGCGGAGGCCCAGTAATCAAGTCTACATACTTGATATACATAAGGCACCCAGAAGGACCAGCAAAGTCAATGAGAATCTCATTGTCTGATAAGGGTTTTGCACCTCTTAGAAAGGGTTAACACTTAGGGGTCCGGGGCGTTTCAGACACTCAGAGGCAGTTGCTACACTTTAACAGTCACTAGAAGGACATCATTCAGAGAAGAAGAGACAATGTAATAAACCAAAAGATAAAAAGTGCAGATGGTCTTACTTGGTGCTGACATATATATATAATGTGACTTGAAAGAAAAGACTATAGCCTGCCAACCTGTGAAGTCTACAACCGCAAGCTGCATCGACATCAAGCTGCACTGCATGATCAGGTTTAGTCAAAGGATGGCATAGTTTGTACAGATACAGATGCACACAGGCTTTCACAACCAACACACGCATGCATGCACACACACCCTGGAACACACATTCAGATGGACGAATATAGACACCACATAATAGCGAAATAATACATAATTATACACATACATAATTGTACTGAAAGCACATAATGTGCTTTCAGTACAATCCAGATGTGGGTGTGGTAGTGCGCGTTTACAGACGTGCACATGAATAGTATGATTTTACTGTATCTGTAGACTGTGCTGACTGTCTGTGTTATTTGTTAAGTGAAAGAATGTGGAGTGTAAACATTGTGGTTTCTGCACTTTGATTTGTGTGAAGTAGCAACTAGTCTTTTGTGATGTAGAATAAGAATCAAGGTTAGTTTAGAACATAGCGTACTTGTGAATGTGGAGCCTGAAATTGGAGCATTTTGTGAAATTTAAAGTTTATTAGGGGTTCAATCATGATTGAGTAATCAAAGAATGACATGAACTTGTATTAAAACCCCCAGTTGTGGCTAATCACAAGACTCAATTTAACCCCATAAAATGTGACAAAATTACAATTTCTATATGTAAAGATAAGTTTTGTCAGTATAAAATGTTGAGTGTTTCATCAAACTCTACTGAGACTCCTTAGGACTTTCTTGAGCATGAAAGATTTTTTTTCAGTATGAAGACTGATATTTCATGTGTAACTGACCACTCAGAAATAAATGAGTATAAATATTTGTGTTCTTGATTTTGTTTCCATCTGCATTGAAAAATAAATGAGTCAAAACTCGGGAGAAATTAAGAGGGAAAGGTACATGTGAGATCCGTGAGAGATGTGAGGGCATGTGTGAGTGAGTATCCTGATGTTAACCTCTTTGAGTCTGTAGTCTTTGTCTGTAGCCCTGGACATAATGATAGTGATATCTGCAAAGGTGATACAGCTATTGACTTTCCTGTTTAGCAGGAAGGTAGAAAAGAATTGTATCGCTGGTAAACTAGTATGAAAGGTTTATATCTGAAGCAAGGAAATGTAACTTGATTCAGAGAGGAAGACAATCTCACCTCTGTTGCAACCATGTTGGTGTTGAGGCACAAACTTGACTATGTGCCACAGACAAAATATCCTTCCTGAAGGGGTCTCTTCTCTGCAAGGTCCTTGGCAAATGTTGCATTTGTTATGCTAAATGCAATGCATTTTCCTTTGCATTTTCTTTCATTCTGTTGCATAAATAGTTCACTTGATAACCTGAAAGTGTGATCATACCCTCTTCTTCACACACACACATAATAGTGAAAATGTCCTAGTGCAATGCAGATAGTCGTGCATTTGGATGTGGCAGTAAACGTCTGTATATACACACATACACACCATTTTAGGTGTGTAAGAAGTATGGATAATAACATTTTATAGCATTGGAGAACAGACTACATTGAGATTTTAGTGGCATTGGTTCAATTTATTTTTAAGTGTGAGGGTGAGCAAAAGCTCCCCTCACCATGCATCATCTAGTTTAAAAAGTAATTCATATGGTCATCTTCAAAATAAACCAAAAATAAATTAAGTCCTAAAATAACAGCTTCCCTAGTGCCGCGGAAGTAGATGCTGACTGCTCGGGGTTACTGGACTAACTGAAACAGGTCAATAATTACCACAGATCTCATAATAATTTTCATAATGCTTTATTGATCAACCACACAAGCCAGAAATGTAGTTATTTACATGACTATAACAAAAAAAAAAACAGAGGGAGAAAGAAAAAACTCTACCGTGCAAAATGACTGACAAAGTGCGCTAGTGACTTAAACTGGGTCACCTAAATGTTCTGTGGGAATAAACTTGACTCCACTCTACATGCTCTGTATCATTCTGGTGCAGAACACAAAGAACCAATTCTGAGTATTTCAAAGAAAAAGGCACCAGATAATTCCCATGTTCAGTGTTCAATGGTGAGATCAAGTCAACCTCAAGACTATTGTTAAATTTAGTGTAGGGGTTCTCAAACTTTATTGGATCGCGGACCCCTCTTGGAGCAGAAAAATTTACCCCTCATAATCATAACACAAATTTGACCATCCATTAGTTCAATTCGATTTTCACGCACCCCCTGGCAATGCACACTATGGACCCTAGTTTGAGAACCAATAATTTTGTGAATGCTGAGGTGTAGACAAGTCCAAATTTCATTTTATGTTTAAAATATTCAAAGTAATCCATATTGCACTAAAATTCCCTTCTCTTTAAACATTTTGGATTGTTTGCTTATATGTGTGAGAGATTATGGAAATGAACATAATATCTATTCTCAAACAAAAAGAAAAAAAAAAAAACTTCCACACGATTCCCTCATAATAAAATAATCTTTTTTTTTGTTTTAGGCAGAGCTAGCTCTCAGCTCTCACCTTCAGTTCACATTAAATAATCTAATCATTCATTTGGCTAAAACTTTTCCAAAAATATGAAATGGTGACTCTTACAGAACCTAAAATAGTGTGATCTACCCCCTTTGGCTCATGGACAATGGAAAAGTGCCTGTAATCACAGGCCGTTACAGAGACAGCTACAGCCATCATGAGAAATACTGTAGATCAAAAACAAAAACGTCTACATCTATATCTGAGTCCGTGCCCCTGTGACTGTTATTCATACAGTGATCCAGTTCTCTTTCAGCTGGATAAGTCCAGTCATCCTCTCTGACCTTCACCAGGTGCCAGTCAGATTATTATATTGCTACCATAACCGGTTTACATGTACAGCCTCGGCATGCGAGTGGTTACATGTCTTATACAAGTACTGAGCCCATTTCCTGTGTGTGTGTGTGTGTGTGTGTGTGTGTGTGTGCGTGTGTGTGTGTGTTGGCTATGCTTGTATGCATGTGAGAGTGTGTGTGTGTGTTGTCAACAGACATTCATGAGAACAAAGATGAGTTCTCCTATTGGCTGAGGCTAACAATACCTTTGGCCTTCTGATAAAAAAAATTATTATAGATAAATCAACAAGATATCTTAGTTATAACTTGTCGTTATGCACACCTATAATGTCTATGTGTGTCTATGTGTACAAATATGTAGAAAACAGACTTCACTCAAACTAAATATGTGGTTTGTGGAGAGGCTGTTGTAGATCTTTTACCACTCAATCCTGGACAAACTTACATTGAGACAGAAAAAAACATGAACATTAAAAACACCCTCAAATCAGCAAATACACTTCACAGTACTGAAATGGAAAGACTCACAAGAACTAGGTCATTAGTGAAGATACATGACCCCAAAATGAAGGTTATAATCATCAAAACAGATTTAGAAGCTCAACAGGTTTGATTTGTAGTGAATACCTGCTCTGACAAACGGCAGTGTCCCTCGGTGTGAAGATGACAAGCGTCAGGAGGGGTGTGACACACACACACACACACACACACACACAGAGAGGGAAAGAGAGAAGGCAACTCTGTTTTCATATAAAAGTGGCTCCAGTGACCCTCAGACGATATCCTCACCCTGTGTAGGGGATCTGACCTTTGACCCCCACACACAGAAACAAAGGGATGAGAGGAGGAGAGATGGAACATTGATATGTGGGGATGAGAGATGGAAAGTATGGAGTGGTGGGTGGGTGGGTCACAATGCAAGGCAGCAACAGCAGGGAAGGAGAAACGGTGCCTCTGCATTCATCTTCCTCGTCTCCTCTTCATCCCCCTCTTTTCCCCTTTATACCTGTTCAGTCTCTTACTTGAGCGTCTGTCGCAGTTTTCTGAAGTGCGGACTGTGGTTGCTGAACATCAACCTTGGATCGAACTTATACCTACAGAGGAGAGAGTGTGGTCGGTAAACATCAGGGAAGAACATAAGAGTTCAGATGCAAAAACAGTTACAGTAAGTCCACCTCCAGAAATGTGCAAAAAAGCCTTTTTATTATGAATATTATGAATTTCAGTTAACTGCAGTTTTGAGGTTTTCATTAAGTCAAAAAAAAAAATTAATACAAACAACCGCACAACATTCTGATTGATTGAAAAAAAAAATCAAAATTGGTCTTAACTGTTTTTTTATTTAATTAAAAAAGCTATGTGTAACAGTATGTGGGTTAGCAGACCAAGATAACACAGGTGATGCTGCTTATTTACAAGTCAGACAAGTGACAGATTGCAAGCCAGAGAATAGGACTGTGAGTATGTGTGTGTGTGTAGGATGGTGTGGTGCCTCGCTACACAGGATGTGCTGTTTGGAGTTTGTGTGTGTGTGTATTTGTGCCTGACTGCCTGTGTGTGTGCCTGTGTGTGTGTGTGAGGCTGACCATGACAGACTCCTAGTGTTCTGCATGACTGTTACTACATGACTGTTATTAACCCAAGAAATGCACACAAAGCCTTTTCTAGTTTAACTTTTTTAGTTTACTGCTTGGTGTGTTCAATACTTGCTGTTTGTGGGCCTTAAAGTTCTGATTTCTTTATATGTGTGGATTTTTTGCATTAATATGAATGTCTGGTCAAAATTTCATGTCAGTAGTCCAGCCGGAAATACCTTTAATGGAAAAAAGTGTTGACGCATTCAATACTTATTTTCTCTGCTGTTTATATGTGTGTGTAAGGAAATGTGTGTGTGTATGCATGTTTGCATAATTGTGGCATTCTTTGAGAGGAGTGTGTGTGTGTCTGACAGTGAGTCATAGCTGCCTGGTGTTCCGCATGACTGTGCATACAGTGTACATATGTATTTGATGCAGGCATTCTTTGTGTTTGTGCGTGTGTGTGTCTGACCGTGAGTCATAGACGCCTGGCGTTCTGCATGACTGCGCAGCACATGACTGTAGCATCATGAGTCGGTGGTTCATCTTCTCAAGGACCTCCTGCTGGATACTCTTGGCAATGTTACTCAGCTGGAACGGGTCCGCCGTCAGGTTATACACCTCTACAAACACCTAACACACACAGAGGTGGTAAAGAGCAGGCAAAGGATCCAGTTATATAAATTGTGTAGTATAAATTGTGTGTGTACGCACAAGGGGAGGGGTTGTATATATGTGTGTGTGTGTCTAGAGGAGAAGCTAACTGACATACAGTATAAAGGGAAAGAGGATTGGAGTGGAGACCTGGACACTGAGTTGTAAAGTGCATGACACATCTGACACCGATACTCATCACAAGGACACGGTCATAAACTGGAGAATAATGGGGAGGCATCACTGAATACGTTACTGAAGCAGTTAGTTAACATTACATCTGTGATAACAATTAGCTTCCACTACAATCAGTTGAACTGCATTAGTTAATCCATAAATCAGTAGCTAAGTACTTGAGGTGACTGAAGGTAATGGATCTAGTGTAGACCTAGTCTAACTTGGCTCGAGTGTGGCCCCTACTTGCTAGTCACCAAGAAAATGGCACTGTTCATAGTGGCCACACTAGGTGGGATGGACAGTATTTGCGTGCTGAAGTCGCACTTTGGCCTGTTAAAAGTGCATGATCAGACACTGATATTGATCACAAGTGCACAGTCATAAACTGGACAATAAGACTTTACCTCATTGTCATCAAATTCGCAGTACTGGAGGTTGGCTGTAGGGGACACTGTTCGGACGCAGGCGTAGGTGTTGTTGTAGGAGTCCTCACACACACAGTCAGGGAAACATTCCTGTAAACACACAAAAACATACATACACATACTCAAAAATCAGATATGCCATATAAGCAACCATATATAACCCAAATCACAACCTTCATCACATATCATCAAAGAGAAATGAAAACAACAACTACAATTATTTCCCAATCAATAAAAACAGAGAAACAATCAGAGAAGCAGCAGATGTCTCAGTTATGATGCAAGGAGTATGTGAGTGAGTAAGTGTGTGTGCATGTGAGTGAGTGAGTATGTGTGAGTGAGTGTCCCTCACCGAGACCCCAGGGCCAAGCAGGGGGCAGGCAGGGTCGGTTACATTACTACCCTCCCCCTCATATTCCACCAGCACATCTGTCCTCCAGCTGCTGCTGTTTGCCTGACCACTCTGAGAGATGGGGAGACACAGAGAGAGAGAGAGAGAGACTACCTCACAGTCATGAACTTGAAGACCTTAAAAAATATGAATTAATAAAATGAACATGACAAACTTAAAATACAATACTAATGAGGAGAAGAAGATTGTGAAATACTTGCGGCACATTACATTTACAACTGTGACAAAAAGAAGTGACCAAGTAACCAACACCTACAGACCTATAAACCTATACTGTAAATGCACATAAATAACATTAACAATGCACATAGTACACGCACACATGCACACACAGGGGTGTAAAAAGATATACAATGTACATTAAGTGTAAAAATACTTGTGTATGTTTTATACTTCACATTTACTATGCATCACATGCAGACATTTCTCATGTGTACAGTGTAGTGTATATGTATGTGTCTGAATATGTTCTTGCTTCCCTTTTTGCACTGTTCATGAGAACGCTTTGGCAATGCAGCGTGTGTTTTGTCATACCAATAAATAAAGCATTATTGAATTGGAAAAAAATGATCAGAGAGAGAGAGAGAAGAGAGAGAGAAATGGAGTCCGAGGCGGAGGCAAACAGAGAAAGACAGAGACAGAGCAAGGAGACAGACGGACCCACAGTAAACAACCCACATTCTGTTGCCAGCAAGCATGAAAATGATCTCTTATAATACACATCATATAAATGTCACTAAATTTCACTTTGCTATGTCTTTGAAGTCACATGTCTGAGCCACATGTCACAAGTCACTAGTATCAGTGCCTATGATGACCCTGGGAAACATGTTGGGAAACGGTTGTAAAATACTCCTAATAAAACACCAGCCTGATTTCATTATAGACAAGTCGGGCAATGCTATGTTCTGAATCCATGATGTGTGGTGACATACCAAAACAGACAGGAAGGACATGCCGTCCATTTGGGTCTTGTTGTAATCAATCCCAGCTATGTCCAGGATGGTCGGGCCCAGGTCGACATTGGCTACCAGCATCTGATGTCCAGCCATAGAATAAAAAGCACGATTACCATGATTACACAACAAACTCAAGAACCACAGACAATCATCGTTTTTCTCTTATTTATGGGTTTGTTTGTTTAGGCATGTTTAGGGATTTCTCAGTTTGTGTGGTTAGACTTGATGAAAAACTTTTACATTTTTGTGGTTGTTTATTTGCATTGCATGCGTCAGTGAGTTTTGAGCAATGGCTGCTGGCTTTTTGCTGCTTTTGTTGTTTGTTTGTTTGTTTGAGCTGTCTACATGTGGGGTCTGAGTTGTGTGCTGGCTACTGTGTTTAATTTTGTATTTATCTGTTTGTGTCTACATGTGTTTGTGAGGTTGGAGTAATGGCAGCAGGCTGCTCACCGGTGTTGTCTGATTAGGCTTGATGTTCGGCCCCCTCACCAGCAGGGGGACTCTGATGTCAAACTCATAAAGTTGCCGCTTGTCCATAGGCAGAGAGAACTGGCCTGATGAGGGTGAAGAGGAGGAGGAGGAGGCGGAAGAGGAGGAAGATGATAACAGAGAAAAAAGAGGAGGCTACTAATGTGCCTCAAGTTTAATTTACTTTTCTGACCCTTCATGTGGTGTATGGTCAAAGTAAGTAAGTAAGTGTAGTCAGAGTAAAATATAGAGATTATCAAAAACATATAGTATAAGAATATTATGCAATATTATGTAAAATATACACCACCAAATAGTACTTCTATTTTATAAGACTTTTCCGTTGCTATTTCAAGAACACAATCCCCAGACAGACACACAGATTACGAGGAGAAAGGCTGACTCAGACAGCTTTGCATGTGTGTGACTGTTAAATTCTAAGATTCAAGAATGTAATCAAGAATGCTTTATTGTATATAACATAGCAATAGAAAATTGTCTTGGGTTTGAGACTCAAAAAGGGGAAAAAAAGGTTCGCCCATCCTCATGTCTGTCGATTCACAAAGGTCGTATGGTTTATTTTATTCTGGAAACTCTTTAAGGTTGGACTGCATAGTATTTTTTGTTTATTCATTTATTTATTTTTGAGTAGAATGCACCTGAGACTCACCTGTGTGGTAGCCGTTGTCGGAGGTAAAGAGGATGTAGGTGTTCTCAAGCTCTCCTCTTGCCTCCAGCCTCTTTACCAGCTTCTCTACCAGGTCATCTACCGATAACAGAGTGCGCCATCTAGGGGACATCACCAGAACTGCATATTAAAAACCAGCTCCACCAAACTCAGCTATCACACTAACAGACAGAATGTCATTGCAGCATTTAACACCTGGTTCATTTCATGACACTGATAATGAATAAATTTAATAAAAACATTTATTTAATGGACACAGAAATACACGCAACAAAAAACAGAGCTTGGTACATATTTACAGACTCCTTTGGGATTGAATCTATCATAATGCCTGTGTGTGTGTGTTAGTGTGTGTGTGTGTGTGTGTGTAGTATCTGTACAGTACCTTTTTCTGAAGGCGTTATCCAGGAACTCCACTGAGGAGTTGGACATAGGAGTCTTGGCTTGTCTAATGAGCCAGTGCTTGTCCTGGAGGGACAGGATGGGATAAATGAACAGAACAGGATAGATGAATCAGTTCATGCAAAGATAAGAATGGAAAGAATAATGAACAACAGAGAGCAGAAAAGACTGAAAATGCAAAGAATAAACAAAAGTAAATATTTGAGAATACAAATAGGCTAATCATGGATAAATATTTGGAAATGCCTAGAACAAAGACAACAGATGTATATATATATATATATGTGTGTGTGTGTGCATGCATGCGTGCCTGTACATAAAGGACCAAGATGAATAGGATTGCAAAAAATAAAGAAGTCTGGGCAACACCGTCACATGACTATCCACATGTTCAACTAGATGATCCAATTTAAAAATAACTGAAGGGAAAACTTTATCTTAACGCATTTTTATTATCAACCCTGTGGAGGAAAAGAAACAAAATAGCTACGAACCACAGTGGAATCTCTTATCACTGCTTTCCCCCCATATTGAACTCTTTTATCTACTGTGAAATTGCCGAGGCGGGGCTCAGAAGGACAATAGTGGCAGAAAACCAAACGTCTCAGGGCGACCTCTTGCCACTCGCATGATCAACAACATTAGCCAAGTTGGCTGGTATTAGTATTGTGCTGGGAAGAGGCTTTTTCACTAGGGACAAATTACAAAACTTTTAAGGCTTTAGAAGAGACTCGTTATTCAATTTCTTTTTTCTTTGTCATGTTTTATCACCATTGTCATCATGCGTAAGAAGCTATTTAAGTATGAATTAATTTCAGATTGGTATTTAAGTACTAATCTTCACTAGAATTGTTCTGGCTCTTTCTGTGTGGACATTTCTTAAAATTCTATGGTGTGCTTTGCCCAGTCATTTCCACTATGCTACCATCTTCATCTGCTGTGTGGCATCGTTATGAACTCTTCAATTAATCTATGACTGCTTAGTATGTTTTGGATGAGAATTGAAATGCTGTTTTCCAATTGGCTGGTTGTCTGCATAAGATCATGCCACAAGAACACCAAGGTGTTCCCATAAAGGCAAATAATGGACTTGGCAGAGGTATCTCCACTTTGCTAAAGCATTGTGGAGTTGTCATCCATTATTTCCCTATATCAGAATATATGGTGGGTTAGAGGATTGTTGTGGCATCATCTTCTGCAGACAATGACACCACATTACATCTCTGTAACTTTTTGAGATCATACACCTTCTTACCTTGCCGTGGACATTGAAGTTAGGGTCTCGTGGTGCTTTGACGTTGGGGAAGGTGTTCTCATATTGTGGCGCTGCAGTCCATGGAGAGTGTGGGGCAGGGGTGGACACCATCATGAAGAAAGGCCGGTAGTTGGACTTGTACTGCAGAAAATCTAATGACATGTTGGCCTGAGGGGGCCGACAAAGGGAAGTGATCACAACTTTTAGTCATAGATATTAAGAATGCCAGAAATACGTCCACTGACATACAGTATGGTAGATTAAAAGGCATGTATACTTCATTGTAGGTGTAGTATGTCTACTTTAAATTGAAGCATTAAATTGAATATACTTGGACAAGTGATCCCAATCTCAAATCCACGGACATGGCATGTATTAACAGGCATGTATGATTGATTGTATGTATGTGCAGTATGTATACTTTATGTTGAAACTCAGAATACACTACTTGGTCAAACTTAGTGTGAGTGCACTGCAAAATATAAGCTTTTCTTTATGCAGCGTTGAGCGTGTTTACATGCACACCAAAAAAGCACACTTAGTGCTCAAGTAAACAGAATAAACCGATATTCTTCAGATTACTGCCGTTTATGAGAAATCTTAACACACCTTGGTTTTCATCAATATTCCGATTTCTTTGAGACATGCACACACCTTAATCAGGTTTACTTTGTTCTTTTATATCTGTGCCTGCACCGGCGAACACACAAACTTGGAGAAATCTGTTGACTGATTGACTGAATCATGTAAACCCATTTGGTTGTGGTTATCAGGTCAGACCTAAACCTAATGGATTATTACAGTTACCTGATTATTGCCAGTTATCTATTTTTTGTGATCATGTAAATGCATCATTTGTGTTTACAATATTAACTTATGTTAACTAATGTTTACATACACTTTCATAAAATATTTCTAGGTGCCACTGGAAGTCAAACTGTGTATTTATTTATTCAATTTATGAGAAGGTGTAGGAAAAATTATGTGTCCCGATCTACTCAACATGCTAAAAAAAACATACCTCTCTCTGTCTAGGACTAATCATTAACCATGAACAAGCCCAATCTCACACACACTCAAATCACTGCTGTCCCCAGTGGCTTCCCATTCGTTGCCATGTTGTTTGGTCCTGTTGCTCTTACCAGCACGTCTGTCAGGTAATCCAGACTGTAGTTCTGTCCATGTTTCTGGGCTTTTCCATTCACAGACAAGGTGTAGTTGTAGTACTTAGAGTTCTTTTCCTGCAGGAAGCAGATCCATAGGTTGATTATTTAAATCTGCATACTTATAGTGATTTGGTTAAAACATCTCGGTCACCGACCAGATTAGGCAATTTAGTGTATTCCAAGTTAACCTGGAGGTAGTGGTAAACCTGATCACAGAAAACCTTCAGTCTCTTAACTAAACAGAGTTATAGATCTCTTCTATTAGAAGGTAAGTTAGCAACCATTGTTTTAGGAAACACATCCTTGGATCACAACTGAGATACTTGCGAATTTACATAATAAAGGCACACTGGCAATGTACTGAGTGCTGTAAGCAGCTCTGAATAAAGGTGTTTGTTAAATAAATAATTAACTCCCAATGATCTTGTTCTGTGCCACAGCCTGGCAGGGCCTTGGCAGTGTTTCTGTGGACACGGTTGGCTGTTTGGTCAGCTTGGGCACAGAAGCCATTGCACATGGCCAAAAAAAAAAGTCAGCATGTCTCCTTGAGTTCCCATGACAACAAATCATACTCACCCACCCCCAACCCATGTGAAGGCCAAAGCTCATGTTTATTTTTATAACAAAAAAAGGAAAAAAAAAAAGCTTCACGTCAATTGAGTTCTGTGCCACACAGAGTGGAGTGGATTGGATTGGCTAGCTCACCAGTAAACATGCCTAATTCACTGCTAATTTACTGTCTGGTCTTGGGGACTGGAGGGTTATTTACAGAGCAGACAGAAAGATTAAGTGGCTTATCTTGCTTTCCGGGCCAAATAAATCAATAGAGTTCCACTCCTGTTCCCACTCACACTCGTGACCCAGTCAGGGTCTCAGTGACTCAGTCCCCCCATGTGCCAAATCCTACGAAAAATATGCTCCAACACAGTGGGGAGGATACACTCCAGCTGCAATGACTTTGATAAGCAGATTAGGTAATCTGTTGCAGTTTTTAATCTCTCTTTCCGTTTCTGACACACACACACATACACACACACTCCTTCTAGCTGTAAAACAAGGAATCGTATCAGTCACCGGTCCTTGACAGAATTACTTGTTGATGTAAGTACAGTGGTCTAGGTTGGTAAACATATTTTATTTTTGTTTTTCACCTCTGTTTGCTACACCTGTATTCAAAATATTTTTCTGTTTCTTAGGCAGACAGATGTAGTGGACATTTGAATACCTTCTTAGACTTCAAATTCAAAGACTTTGAATTCACTCAAATTCAAGGACACAACACTAAACACTAGAGAGAGAGAGAGAGAGAGAGACAGAGAGGTTTGAATGTGAATGATGCTTGAGGTTCGAATAAATAAGACTTTCTAAAGGCAATACAATTTTACCAGAAAGCATGATCGCTTGAACAGGTGCATTCAGACTTGAAATGCCCAATTTTACAAGCTCCCAGAAGGAGAGCACACTGACCTATCTCCTATCGAGTCAGGCCTGGATCTCCTGCCAACAGGGGTAAGAAGAGAAGGAGGATTTTATGTTGGTCAGTGTTGGACTTACCAGAGCAAACCAGTAGTCCCAGCCAGAAGGCACGTGTTCCACTCCTCCTGCTTTTGGGTTCCCATACTGAGAGAGAGAGGAGAGAGAGAGAAATATTCAGATATAAGGGAAACATACTGATAGATTCACACATCTAATCCCAGGATTCCAAACTCTGCATGAACAGGAATTACTGCCCGTCTTTCTTGAACAGCAAGGACACTCATCAGCTCTTGCTGTCAAATGTGTCAATCTCAATGAATGCCATAAAGCTAGGGGCATTGGATAGACACCACCAACACATAAACACATATGTACACCAACCCACACGATTTCAGAATCCCCCCCATGCCCCCCCCCCAAACACACACCATCTTGTTTGTATGTATAAATGTCATGGATACATGGATATTCATCATATTGTATTGTGGTGCCCATCTCACTTGAATTGAAATGAGAGAAATTAAGAGAAAGAAAGATGGTAAAAGAGAACAAGAGAAAGAGCAAGAAAGAGAGAGATTGACAGAAATAGAGAAAATGAGAAAGAAAGAGAAAAAGAGAACGAGCAGGAGAGAGTGCAAGAAAAGCAGGCGGACAGAGATAAATGGTGAATAAGAAAAGCTAAGATTAAGTCTCCTGAAATTCTTCAATAATGTGAATGCAATGTGAAAACACTGCAAAATGTACAAGATCTGCTAACAGAACACTGAGTTCATAAAATTCCTGTGGCTGAAAGACAAACAGCTACAGTGATTCACTCAAATACCTCTGGTCATTTAGAAATAAGTGAAAGTTCAGATATTCAACCAGTGTTTTGCTGACATCTCTTATAACCCTAATACACATATGGCAACTATGCAGCAAGCATGAAGGACTTTACTGGAGAAAAGGCTACTGACTTCAGAAATAAAAGTGCTGTGCACATCCAAATTCAGTCTTACCTTTTAAATAACGTCTGACAACTAGCTCGAGTTAATCTTTAAGGAGTAGGGCACATGTGAGATGTAGTAGCCTACCTAGTCACACTTTACTTGAACGGTCCATAGATAGACTATTCCTATCAAAATGATCAACAGATAACTACAAATTAGGTTATAGTTTCAGGTTCAGGAGTCTGATTCTGTTTAGGGGACGCTCAGTAATTAACATCAGCAACACCACTGAACTTGAATTTTAAAAGAATGACCTGCTCTGTTCCCAACACGAAAGATCTCTGTGGGCGAACTATCCAAGTAGAATGCTGCTGCTGCTGCTGATGCATGCCTACCTCATTCAGATATTTGCCAGCAAAGAATGTCTGGTAGTAGCCTTTCTGCAGCAGGGCAGGGAAGGTGGTGGGCTCCTGGCTCTTCTGCCAGGCCACACTGCTGCAATTGCCCTCTAGAGTGTTGTTGATCACGTGGTGGTTGTGGGGGTACTTCCCTGTGAGGATGCTGGCACGACTCGGACAACATAGAGGACTAGCCACAAACTGGGAAGACAGAGGGGACAGAGAGGTGTGATTCAATTAAACAGGCTGCTTTAAGCCTTCAAGCAACAAATAAACCATGGCTGATTATCTACAGGCCCAACGCTGAACAACAAGATTTCATGAAGTGACTTGGAGAAGACAGATGCAAAGATGCAGGTTATCATTGATTTGAGCCACACAGTAAATATGGATAGTATGTGTGTGTATAATGCAGAACATCAAGCCTAACCCATCACTACGTGATCTGCTATGTGACTTGAAATCACTAATCACTAGGTGGAAGTTTTAACTTGTTAATACAGCTTCTGTAATAAATAATAAGTAAATAAATAAGTAAGTAAGTAGGGTCGGAGTCCCTAGTAGTCTATAGTATAACAAAACATGACCTACATAAATTGCACAACATACAACACATTCCAATCATGATGAGTACAGAGTACAATAACTAACGTTATAATTCAAAGGGGAGGTCTATTTTAAAAAATAATAATAATAATTGTATACAGTCTTGACTTACCGCGTTAGTAAAAGTGATTCCAGCATCACCTATTAACTTTCTTGTCTTGTTGAGTGGAATCTGCAAAGAGGGGTGCAGACGTGGTGATGGCGTAACGTTAACTTAAAGCCTAAAGCATTCGCACATGAATCACAAATCAAATTGAACGCAACAAGGGTAAACTAATTTGAAGCATTTTAACTTACCATGCCACCCATATCAGCGTCTAAATCATCTGTTAATATCAAAACAATGTTAGGTCTCCTGTACATTGTGAGCACAGCAGGCAGGCTATTTAAGAACAAAGTGACGCAGATAAAGCTAAAATTCAATAACGTCCGCAGGTCTAATCGGATAGAGGCCATTTCTTCTGGAATAAAACTAGACGCGCCTGTGTGATCTCTTGGCCCTTCAAATGTCAATAAAAGCGTGAAATGTTGTTGAAAAATATCCGCCTCTGGAAGCCCCTCTGTTCCTTCTAACTGTGCAAAATACTTCCCCGTTTCCTAGTCATGTGCTGTCTACGGACGGAAATCCAGGTCAGGTGACGAGGCGAGCTGCGCGCAAAGAAGGCAGCCAACCGCTCTGCAGTTTGGGATGATGTCATTATAGGCTACTCATTGGAGTTGTGCTTTGGTTATGGAAAGAAAAAAAAATTGTTTAAACCATCAATAACATTTATTGCATTATAGCGTTTGTATTTGCACCATTTGTATTACAACAATAAGGAAAGAATACATCTTTCATTTTATCTCATATTCTCCTCCTAATGGATATATTATTAAAAATCTGTTAGTTTAGTCTAACGAAAGTAATTTTAGGTTTCTCCAGCCTGTTAAGGAAATAGATTTCTTTTTTAACAGGCTAGACTCCCTGCGTAACTGTCCCCTGAAGCGTGAGACCTGTCTGCACCTTCAGAAACTTTTTTACCTCAGTGAAACTTGTGAGAAGTGTTCTACTAGTCTCCCCCACAGGGGCGTACAATCAGATTTATTTACAAGAGATCAGGAAGGAAACACGCCGGGCACTGTGAGCCGAAGTCAACCTAGCCCAAATGGAATGCACCCGGAACTTCAATTCCTTCTGGCCAAATTAAAAAGCGCGTAGTTAGGCGCAATGTAGCCTACCTACCTGCCGCGGCTATATCTACGTGTATGCATGAGCTGGCAGTATGAGACTGGCACGTCCGAAGTAGCTTTACGTGATAGTCTGAGCTAAACATGTCGGAGGTGCAGATAGGTGATAACGAACTGAAAGAAATCGACATATGTGACAGGGACATCTGTTCTGAGGGTCAAAGTGGAGTTTTTGTAAACTCAGGTGCATCCTACACGGACGGATTCTCTGCGTTTCAGCAGTGGACTTTGCCAGGCCAAACGCGGACTGATGGCAACTTTCCAAGGAGGACTTCTGAATGTACCATCTGGGCTAAAGAAGCCTCCCGGGGACCAACTCCCTTTCGCTCTAACTCGGTTCCGCATGACCATTTAAACGCAGAAGAGGAAAACTGTTTTAGTCATAATGAGCATCTGGAAGACGACGAACCAAGAGCAGTGTCCCGAACTTCTATCGTGGACTGTTTACTGGTGGAACTTTACGACACATACAGCAGCAGCAACAGGAGGAGTGTTGACAGCTTGGATAGCTCCACCGAAGCATCCGGTTCTGATGCGTTTTTTGGACGGAGTAACTCGGGGTCTAATTTCTTGCAGGAACTTCAAGAAAAGCATACCAGGAGACATCAGATGAAATACCTTTACCAGAAAGGTAGTTATGTGTTTGCCTTGGCCTGTTCGTAGCTAAACACGTGTATGCACAAAATATTATTTTTCTTTACTGTGATAACATTTAAGCAAAACTCTTGGTCGTGCCTGGGTGACGGGTGACAGAATGCTGAAGTGCATTCCTTAAAATGAAAAAAACTACAAAAAACAGGTGTGGAGTGGCATAAAGAGCACTGGGTAAAGTCATTTATTACAGCTATTTCACTGTGTATTGAAATAGCACACATGGGAAACGCTTTTGATTTATTACAAGTAAGCTTATATATGGGTGAGTTGTATTGATGTGATGATCATTTCAAGTGTGGCCTGTTACCCCAGAGCTAGGTCTTAGATATAGACCACAACTGAATCACATCTGAAGACAAACTGGACACATTTCACACATTTCTGAAATGCAGCCATTGAATACCTGTAGTTATTTATCTATAACATTTCTCACACTGTAGGCTGAATAGACAGAAGAATTTGTACTTGTTTGTTTAGCTGACCTAATATTTGTTCCCTCTCAGTCTCTCTTTGTTTCCGAGGCTTGGCTTCCCAGCAGGAGACACCATGGCCTATTAAGCAGTCATATCCTCTCTGTAAAGGACTGGAGACATTCAATTCAATTTAACACACACACACACACACACACACACACACACACACACACACACACACACACACACACACACACACACACATCACTTAAACACCAAAGTTCACCTGATTCTAGGAAAGATAGGATTTGTGGTCATCTGAGGTCAATGATTGAGATCTGACTCTGATCTGGCCATTTATTCATTGCTGATCATTATGAATCTGGTTATTCTGTGTTTAGTCTTGCACATGCCTAAAGAGAAATGGTGATGTGTATAAAATACAACATAATGTTATACCCCTTGGTAATCAGTTCATCTGTGAAAATCCCAAACCTAATTTATTTGGTTACTTTCTATTGCATCTTCATCATTAGCATCATATATATATATATATATATATATATATATATATATATATATATATATATATATATATATATATATAAGATAAATATATATATATATATATATATATATATATATATATATATATATGTATATATCATATATATATATATATATCATATATATATATATATATATATATATATATATATATATATTATATATCATATTGATATATATATATATATATATATATATATATATATAATTCACATTTTATAATCTGTATTATAAAAATTAAATTATTTGAACTAAATATTCTATACATTATTAACAAGTAAGCCTATTCATTATTTGTAGTAAAACATTTTAGACTTTATCAAGACTTTATCGAGTGTCTTTCCTTGAGAGGGAATCTACTTTAAACCACATTAGTAAGTAATAAAGCAATAAAATATTGAATAACTCATATATTATTGTCTTATTTCTCCCTCAGACCGGGAAGAGTTGAAATGCATCATCCAGGAGATGAACTATCGCATCAGTATCCAGTCTGCCAAGTTGGTCCGTCTGCTCAAGAGGAAAGACCGCATTCACAATAAGTGCCAGAAGAACTACGACGTCATCACAGCGTGCCTGCAAGCCTTGTCTCAGAAAAGAAGTGAGTTTGATGAGGACGCTCTGTTGGTTAATTCCTGCCTTTTTTTGCCTCTCAGCTCTGTTCTCTCTCAGTGAACTAGCTAGCTAAAAGGCACAAAAAAAACTTCAAAATGTTTATCTGCACTGCAAGATAATGCAGCTGTTTGATGGCAACACAGTCAGTAGTGTCATGCTGTAACTACGTTTTCTTTTATTTTGTGGTGGTTTATTTACTTACTTAGCAGAATATGCCCTGCACAGTGCAGATTATAAAATGTGAATGCTATGCCCTGCACAGTGCATATTCTGGATGGGAGGTGGGAATAGAACTGGTCAGCATGGTTCCAGCTCCTGAAAATGTCATTTTGCCATTTGATTGAGATTATAGAGATTATAACTCATGCTGTCTTAACCACAGAATATAGACTTCTAACTAGCTATAGCAGGATAAAACGATTGTCTGTGGTCATAAAAATGCCACAAGTTCATATAGCATCAATCTTGTTTTAATAAAAATGTCTTTTATTTGCGATTTCTCGGGGGGACACTACACTACCCAACATCCTGAAGTGCATAGCAGCATAAAATGCCACCTTTCATTGGTGAAGATTCCTGAGGTTGTTTATGACAATGTCCCTCCTCAAGCGTGACAAAATATCTCTGTGCTGGGAGGGAGCAAGAAGCAGTAGTAGTAGCAATTGTAGTAGTGGCAAGAAAATGACGTCAGGGGAAGTAAGGAGGTAAAACATGTTTTTCACGTATTTAAAGTTGAATCTGCCCGCAGCATACTGTTGGAAGTTACTTATTATGATGTTCTCAATTCAATACAGGGCTCGGTGAACTATGGCTAGGTTATAAATGGTAGAAAATGTATCACTTACAATGTCTTATGGGACAAATGGTTTCTTCACTCGGGAGTAGAAAATTTGCATGCAATCTTGTACCTTTGCTTTTTTTCACTTGGAATGAGTTTAGATGGTGATCTTGTACCTTGTAGTTGGTTAGACTTATAGTCAAGTATTAAAATGCTTTAGAACCAGTCTTTTTTTTTTTTTTACATCTATGGAGAAATTAATGGAATTGCATTTACTTTGGGTTATGACGTAAGGAGCACTGGCCAGCTCTTGTGTTTATTTACATTTATGCATTTAGCGTATGCTTTTATCTAAAGTGACTTACATTTGTCAACTATCAATTACATCAGGGCCAGTCTCCTTTAGAGCAACTTAGGGCTAAGTGCCTTGCTCAAGGGCACAACGGTAGCAGCCAGGATTCGAACCCACAATTTTCCAGGCTACTTGCATGCTAGCCAGGTTCCTTAACCACTACACTACCATTAATTTTGAGATGGTACCAAAACCAGTTGTCTGATGAAAGGATGCATGAAAGGGAATAGTTGTAGAAAGTGATATACTTACTTAGATGTACTTAGACATATAGCGTACTTGAGACATATATTCTGCAGCAATTTGCATTGTACTTTTACTCTAAAAAGTATGGCAACATAACAACATGGCATGGCAAACATTTTGATGCCATGTGGACCTACAAGGTCAGGGGAGACCCTGATATTGCTGGTATATATGTGTGTGTGTGTGTGTGTGTGTGTGTGTGTGTGTGTGTATCCAGTTTTTTTCTTTACAGTCCTGTATCTAAATTAAGCAGCAAGGCCCAGTAGGTGTTAGTGTCCAGTGATTTGTAGAACAACTAAGGGGTGTTGTTAGGCACAATCTGAAACGGAAAAAAGCACTGGAACCAGCAGGCTCACTTGGCTTCATGAAGTTAAGAGACAGCAATGAGACATCTAATGAATTATTCAATTATTCTTCCACCAAAAGAAACTGTATCAGTTTGTGGCATAGTAATATAAAACTAAATTTGGTTGAAGGGTTGCAGTGGAGTCTTACAGTGGCAACCATAGATATTATATAGTAACTTATATCATATTATTATAGTAACTATTAGTAATTATTATGTTAGGGATAATGGCCTTCGAGGTGTCCTGATATAGGGAAGTAATGGACGAGGCGTGGGTGAAGAACAGCACAGCGCCGAAGGTGGAGTGCTATTGCTTAGGCCAAGTCCATTATTCCCCTATATCAGGACACCTTGAAGGCCGTTATCCTGCTTATCACCCCATTGCAACTCATGCGTCTAGACAATAAGCAAGAGTTTTAAACATAAAAGAAAAATGTGGTTCAGTTTTAAAAGAAACTATCCTGTTCAGTTGTTGTACTATTTTCTTTAGTTACTGACCACAGTGAGCTTGATGACAGCTGATTCCATTGTTGCTTGTAAGTTCAACTGTCGTTTACTATGGCTTTTATAGTTACCATTGAAAAGATTTGATATGGAACGGTGATTAAACTTTTTTACCGGGTCAACATCATAGATGTCCCGTTATCGGGTAATAGCGGACACCCTGTCAACCAATCAGAAAACAGTATTTCATTTCTTCAGGTGACAAATACTATATAATATCTATCTAGCAACAAACATGAAGATTGGAACTCTCCATTATAGAATGAGAAACAAATAACTGACTCTGACGAGCCTTAAACATTTCAGCCAATCAACACATTGCACAAGGTCCATTGATTGGCTGAAGCTCAAAACAGATCCCTTTCACCACAGAATCATAGACTCTTCCTTTAATAAAGCACTGCAAGTACATTAGGTTGGTCATAAAGCATTGATCGTCAAAATGTATCTTATTAAAGGATTAATAATCAGCTTCTTCCTGCATAATATTTGTTTTGGAGGATCAACTGGTAATGAATAATGGGGTGTTAATTTACCCTGTCTTTGTGCTGCGCTTTGTGTGTGCTGTCAGGACAATGGGTTGATAGACTAGTATATGATTGTGTGTGTGGAGCGGACATTACAAGGAAATAGCTGGGTAGAGAGACAGACTTGTCTTGCCTGTATTAGATTGCATTTGTTGTTGTCAAGCCAAACACTCACTTGAGTGAGGGAGGGAGTGAATACACCCTGTTCTTTCTTAATTAAAGTTATGGTGGGCTTACAGTGAGTGAGTGAGTGTGTGAGAGAAAGAGAGAGAGAGAGAGAGAGATGGGTGTATATAAATAATATATGCTAGGAAACTGAGAAAGAAACATTTTAGTTTTAGGCCTTAAGAAGAGGTGTGTTTGTGTGTGTGTGTGTGTGAGAGAGAGAGAGAGAGAGAGAAAGAGAGAGTGTTTACCTTGCATGTAACGAGACCTCTGTAGTACAATATAATGTAAGATCTAGTTACATTGACCATGGTGCTTTACAGTTGTCCTATCTGCCTGAAAAACACTTTACAGATGCAGATACATCTCAGAATAGGAATTTTGAAAGTGGAAAAAAACATTCTTCTCTCTTACAAATTACCAGTCAATAATTTGTAGATGCTGTAAGATGTTACATAAAGCCAAATGGCAAGTATTGACAATGGGAAGTGCATTGTACAACAGCACAGACAGCTGCCAAGTCACTGGAGTCATATTACCAGCCCTGAGGCTGTGCGATGGCTGGAAGCTGGGGGATGGCAGTACCAGTCCAGATAGAAACCAGTAGATCTGGCCCAGTACAGGGGCAGATCAGGGCCTGTGTCCTTGTGTCCTTGAGTCTTTGTGCCCTAGAGTCTGTGGCTGAATCCCAATGTCCCCCTAAGCCTTAAATCTTGAATCCTCTTTCAGCATCTTAGCTTCCATGAATCAACTTCATAATTGGCTGATTCATGCTAGTTAAGTCTTTGAGGGCGTAGTGCCTAAGGTTAGAGTGGGCATGGGGATTTAGGTGTAATATTTAATGTTGCATTAAAAGAGAAATCTGGTGTGAATCAATCCATAGCCCTGTTGTTCAAGGTCTCTGAATGCTGTCAGTAGTATAGAGCAAATAGCAAACTGCCAGCCAACCCTAACTGAACAGGCACAGAAACTCAGTTTAATTTTCCTTTGCCCCATTCAGTTAACTTTAGCTGCTGGTTAGTTAATCTACGTTTTATTACATTTTCTGGTTCTTTTTTCTATACTTAGCACTTTGTGACCCCCAGCAACAGAGCCATGGATTGATTCACACCAGATTTCTCCTTTAAGGTCTCCCTTTACTATATAATTTGAATGTCCATCATTATTTGTAAATTGCTTTGAGGGTGGAAGCACATGGTGATGGCAGATCTGGCTTTGCAGGTGTAACTGGTGTGATCTTGCATTGTGTATTAAAGGACACCAACAAACTCCCATTTGAGGTTTGTTTATTTTAACAGTACTGTAGACAAGGAAATGCAAGCACTCAGTTGTCCTGGAATCCAAATCTGACGATGCTGCCACTAAAATATACACAAATATATAAAAAAATACACTCACATTGGTAGGTAAGTGTGTGTGTATAGGACAGGACAGGATAGTACAGGACAGATGCAATAAAACTACAAATCTGTTCTCACACAAAAGTCAAACAGTGTGTCTAGGTTAATATACAGTGAAATAAGAATAAACTTGCAACTAAAATATTCAAAATGTGTTCTTCCATGACCTACTACTTGCATGGGCAAGAGAAACTGAGATGAACAGAACATGTCATTCCCATGACTGTACTGGTAGAACACTATTTCAACACACTCAAACTCAATGGCAAATGGAAGCACCAATTCTGTCACACAGGGTTTTTGTTATTCCTCTTGCCTACGTGCAGCTTGTGGCCACCTCTAAGTCCCAGGTGTAGTAAATAAGCTTTACCCTGAGAAATGACCAATGCGTCATCTATATTCTTTGCATGTTGCATATTTGCATATTCTTGCATGTTGACCTCCAGTATGAGTTTTTTTTTTTCTTAATTAAGTACCACTTTCTGTAAAGTGTCATGTTGTTGTTGTTGCAATATAACAGGAAAGTGTGGGGATACAAACTTCATTCTTAGACAGCAAATATTAGGTCTGCTCACTCATATCCAGGAACAAGATCATTTGGTTTAATACTTGTGAGTGTGTGAGAGAGAAAAAGAGAGATGCATCTTTATTTAAAGAAAAAAATCTTGCACATTAATTTCCTCTGACCTGTTGGAGAAATAGAGGAGGATTCGTTGTCATGCTGATTCTCTGCAGATATTCTTTTGTCTTGTTTAGAGGGGGACACTCTCCCACTTTAACTCATCACACAGTGATGCACCATGGGACGCGTAAGACCTCCAAAAGGCATAATATATTATTCATCTATTGGAGCCGGCACTATAAATAGACAGACTGTGTTTGTTTCGGTTATATTGAGATGTGGCCTCACCCTCTTCTGCCTGAGTGACTTTGCATTTTTTTTTATTCTCTGTTTTCCACCCCTTTGTCCTGAGAGGACAGGCTAGATCTGGCCATGGGATGCCAAAATAAGAAAATGGAAAATGTATCTGCAGATATGGTTTGCATCTCCTCATCTGTGTGTGCCTATGGTCATTATGCTTTTTTATTATTATGTGATTTATCGTGAGGGAAGGGTAAGTCTGACAGGTGTAGACTTACAAGCATCTTAATAGAGTCTTTATCTTGAGAACCTTCTGGATAGTCTTTGTGTGGCATGCAATTTGCTGTCTTCAGTCCTCTCATTTATATTACATTCAGTTGTGTATAATGTCAATAAAACAAGGCATGCTTTGGAGTTTGTGGATGCAGATTGTCTGGACATCATTTCTCTGTTCATTTTGGTGTTTGTCTAGAGACCACATTTATTTCTTCCGCTGAAGTCATTACGTCCATCCAGTAGTCTTTAGGCTTCAGCAACCCAACCTGCCTCTCTTTCTCCCTCACATAGACATCCACATACGCTATCTCTCTCTCTCTCTATCTATATATACTCACCCTCTCTCTGACACACAGACACACACACACAAGCAGTGACGCCGCATGTGGGTGTACACCACAGATTATTCTGCTAGAGCGCGACGCAGCAGCCGTTTCCCAGATTGCAGATGCTCCTTTGGTGATGAAGGGCAATTTTGTTTCTTGAATAATAGGCCTACAATGTTTGTTACTGCCTTTTTTGAAGCCTAATTTGTAAAGCAGACTTTTGTGTTTTTATTGTTGACAATTCGTGTATGTATAGCGCCGTCTAATACAACGCAGCCCCTTTTCAATTAGATCGATTACCTCACCTCGCCATCTTTCTCGGACTTTTTATACACGGATGCCGACATACTCTGTAACACCGAGTTTAGATAAATGTAGTAGCCCACATTTCGGAAATTATTGATTTTGGAGCAGAGCACATTAGGAACGGGAGAGGGAATACAGCATCCTCTTCTATATCCAGACGTCGTCCCCAGATGAAGCAAGACAAGTTTGTCCTTTCCAGAAGATCGAGAATTTCTTTGAGAACCAAGCGAGAAAATCCTGGCGGTGTCGGTAACATCATCAGCAATGTACTCAAGAAACGCAACAGCATCTCCCGGAGTGCACCGAGATTGCTTTGCACCTTGGAGCCAGGTGACCGCAATGCTTTTGCCTACAATACACCAGTGCAATTACTGATGATTTCTTATTTCTAGTGTAGCTTATCTTTAATTTCCCTCTTAGTATCCCATACTTTATTCATACAATTATCACCTGATTTGACCACATAGGTTCTTAACGTGACTGTATCTCCTTTCTAGTGTCTGAGGGACCTCAATGCCCATGCACGGGTAAATACTGTGGACCGATCTGTTCATTCACATACCACGTTTGTGGTATAATGCCGAAGGAAAAGCATTCAAGCTATACACACAGTAATTGTGTGCAAGTGATCGTTTTTCATCCTTTCAGAGAGGGAGGGCTTCGGCGATAGTAATCATGTAATCCCTGCTTGCGAGGGCAGGGGACAGTCGCCTACCGAAAACTCTGTTCAAACATGGTACTGCGGCTATATCGGGGCAGACTAAACGTGAGGTGATGGAGGATTCTGAAACGGACACAGGTCGTGTATTGTGTTGTTAATTTGTTCATTAGAAATGTGTAATTTACCGAGATGAGCCACATATGTCAGCCAATGAGAACGACGTTATTGCAAAGCAGTAGCCAACCTATAGCTTTATCTTTAGCGTTTAAGATGAGCGCAATGGCCGCTGCTGTGGTTGCTTTTAACGCTATCCAGGCGAACTTTCTTATCGCAGGCTATTTCTTCCTCAGCGCTATATCTGTTGTCATATTTCCGGCTCTAGGCCTGCCAGAATCGATATGCAGTCGAAGTAGAAAACAAGTTCATATTTCTGTGGCTTTTTTGATGCTTTCGAGGGAGGCATTATATGCGGAAGTGGAGAATCAGCACCAACGCGAAGTGGACAGCGACAGCTATCAACAGATCTGATCCATGGACCCAATCTGACCGCGATATTATATTAGGGTCGTTTTGTAAAGATCGACCCATTAAAACATTTTGAAAGAGAAAGCGACTAAATGTGAGGATTTAGGATACTGTAAATGCCCCGGTAGTCTATAGGGCATGACGTCTTTCTCTGTAACTTGTTAAACCCTCCCCCTTCGACTAACCAGCAAGTGTGTTCAATTTGAATTCATTTAAAAAAAAATTATTGATCGTGCCTCTACCTTCGCCGTAAACTCTGAACAGGAAAAGATCAGATTCACTAATGGGCGAAGGGCAGCATCTCAATCAAAGGAAATCTGATTTAAGTAAGCTTTGTGCGGTCGATGAAATGATGGGCATTTGCCTTGCCTAAGTGGAAGGGTAGGGCAAATGAGAGTGCTACATTTTGAAAAGAAGGCAACGAACACTCTTCTCTTCTTAGCGAAATGGCATTAACCTTTCACAAGCGAGGCGTTTTAACGGTTTAACCCACTGACCTCGCAACGTCTCTTGTTTTTTTCTCTCTTATAGGAGTTGACACGAGGCTGAAGTTTACCATCGAACCCTCCCTCGGGAAAAATGGCTTCCAACAGGCAAGTGATGCATAAGCCTATCATTATGTTTCCACTTCAGAATGATGTGATACTGTATGCACATGAGTGTCTCGATCATTATAGTAACTTTTCTAAGCAACCTGGACTTTGGGACTAAAACCCAAAATTCAATTCAGTTTTATTTATACAGCGCCTTTTACAATAGTATTGTCTCATGGCGCTTCACAGAAGGAGCACCCAAGAGCAACAGGGGCAAGGAAAAACTCCCTTATGTTCAGTTAATCTAGGAAGAAACCTTGGGCAGATCCACGACTCAAGGGGCTAACCCAACTGCCAGGGGTCATGCAGAAAAAATACAATCAGTAGTAACCATGACAGACTACAAGTTGCCTATGGTTTTAGCTAAGGTTCATAATAGTTCATAATAGAGTATTATCCCACTTTACATTACATGGTAGTCAGTCCATAGGTTGTTATCAGGAATTATGGCTGGACAATGTAGCAGCGGCCAGACATAGTGTCAAACTCAAAGGAGGGAGATGGGTCATGGGGGTAACAATAAGGGTCCATTTGACAGTGCCATTGTGAGGGGGGGTCTGTCACAAAGCCTCAAGGAAGGGGAGTCGGGCCTAGCATGGGCGTCCAGGAAGGGCCTCTATGATGGAGAGTCAGTCCTGACATGGGCCTCCTGTAGTGTTGGTTGTAGTCCACTCAGGAGGGGAGGGTGAGAGGAGTCTGCCGGAATGAGGCAGGGATGACACTCAGCAGAGATAATTGTGGACAGAGGAAGAAAGTGAATTTGGCCAGGCTCACACATCAAAGAGCAAATGTGTAATTTGGGCATACAAAAGAGTTGGCTACATCGTTATGTGCCGACCGACACTGTAAGACCTGTCACCTGTTTCACATGGCAACCAAAAGCTATGAATGAAAAGTGGGTGTTTGTTTAAAAACTGGGTCGTAGACCCTTTCATAGTCTCACTTTGCATCCATAAACCCCGGACTTATTGAACGTATTGGTCAGAACTTTAGGACCCTCTGTGAACCAATGGCTAATCAGCTGAGTATTATACTCATTCATTTTAATTCTGCCACTTGTGTCTGACAATATTCTTTAAATATGCAATTGTGTCACTGTAGCAAAGCTTCTTTTATATTTTGGAATTTTTAGTATTTCTACTTTTTACTCTCTGCAATATGTTCCCCCCCTTGAGAGAATTTCAGTGTTGTGAGTCATTTCTTTAATGTGGTCTGTCCCATGAAGTGGTTTGATGCTCTCAAGGCTGTGGCCAGACTGCCTACTGGGATCCCCAAGGAGTGGAGGAAGAGGGTATGATTTTTCTTGTATATTTTTTTTTTATAAAAAAAAGCAATGTAAACATTACAATATTCTGACTGACTCTTCCACTGACAAAAGCCAAAAATAATTCCACAGCGCTTGTCAAAATATTTTGTTCTCATAATACTCCCACTATGTTTATATCAAACAGCCATATGAACTAACAAGAAAGGCCTTTTTGGAATATTGAAATGGAAACCCAAGCAAATCAGACTCTTGAAACTGTCTATAATGCAGAAAAATGTGTCCCCATTCCTGTGCAGACCTCCCACACACATGCTGTGGTAACAGACTAGAAAATGGCATGCAGAATCTCATTTATTAGATACCAGATACAAGTATTTTTATAACTGTAAGAAGATGTCCTCATTTCCACACAGTTTTCCTGAGAGAAGCCATTAAACTGAGAATTAAATGTTTTGTGTTCATGGCAATGTCTTTGCCTTCATTAGGTTTGGTTGACACTGGCTGATCAGTACCTGCACAGTATCTCAATTGACTGGGAGAAGACTCTTCGGTTTGCTTTTAATGACCGGAGCAATCCTGACGATGACACTCTCGGAATTCAGATTGTTAAGGTAGTGAATGATTTCTCATTTACTTTTGTCCCTCCTCTTCCTCTTTTTTCACTTCCCTTTTCCTTTGGTGGTTTAGGGCTTGCTGACCAATTAATGTATTTTAAACAGGGTTCCCACTGGTCATGGAATTTCAATGGGAATTCTGTCGGAAATTCATGGAAAGTCAGGGAATTGTAAGTTTGACTTACAGTAGGAACCCTGTTTAAGTGTTTTATCCGTAAACAGGATATTATTGGTATGGGACACTTTTGTCCAATGTGACATAAAACACACACTCTACGGTATCACATACACATGAGTAAAGTTAAATTCAATTAAATGGAAGGTGAATAGATGCATACTCCATACTTGAATCTATAAAAGTAGGACAGCACAAGGTCTATAGAGCCTTCCAAGACTGTAGTTTGGCTTGTTTACGTTGGATTGAGCTGCTAGAGAATAGATTCAGAGGATCAATAGGGAGGCTGGAAGGTAATAAAAGCAAGACTGGCGTGTCAAGGTGAGTCATTAATGTCGTTGTCCGAAGGACCTTCATGCAGGATGCAGGGTGTGTAGGAAGGCATAATGTAGGGATCGATGATAAATGGTGTGTGTTTGTGTGTGTGTGTGTGTGTTTATGTGTGTGTGTTTACCAGATCTCTAAACCAGGATGCTTGAGAGGAAGAGGTGAGGTACTAAAAAGACCACATTTAAAGAATGAGTTCACATTTGCTGGCAATATTATTTTTTTGTAATGCAGTGCATTTTACATTTTGAACACAGGGAAAATCACACAGCACCATGAAATACTACAGTCCCCCCCCATGTCACACAAATTAGCCATGGGAACTACAGAGACATCCAGTTGCAGTGGAATGAAACCTTAACCTTTGATTCTCAATTTGTTTACTCTATTCCCAAATCGCGATTTTCGATTCCCACTCCCACACAAACTGTGATATAAACATTTCATGTGACCCCATGTTGAGTGTACTGCCCACTCTGATACAGAGACAAACATGTGCTTACACTGTACGTAATGGAGATAACCGTGGTCACCTGATGACTGGGTGGACAGTGCCTTGTAGCCTACAGGCAGGATGTTTGCACAAGGTCTGTGCGTCAGCTCTGAGAAACTAATGGAGACCAGGCAGGTGTTTGTCTGTGTGTGTGTGAGAGAGAGAGAGCAAGAGAGTGAGTGAATGAAAGTGTGTGTTTGTGTGTGTGTGTGTGTGTGTGTGTGTTTATGTACATGCACAAGTGTCATAAGGCATGTAAGAAGACTGAAGATCTCTTGTGGTTTGTGTGTGTGATTGTGAGTGTTGCACGTGTTCTGTCACAGAGGTACAAAGTTCACTTTTCCCTTTCACTGTGACTAAATGTGTCTTGGTACCATTACATTGCTTGATTGCTCTCACCCCTCCTCCCCCATATCTACTGCATCCATTATGAATAATAAGGCATTATATTGTGGATAATTTCATGAAACATTGCATCATTCAGCCTGATGGATTTATTGTGCAAAATTGATTAGAATAGAGAAATGTACTAAACTGATTAATTGCACTTCATGTCTCTGTAGGCAGGGGAACAGATTCTGTAGTGGTTCTTTAGTTTTTTTCTCTCTCTCTCTCTCTCTTTCTTTCTCTCTCTCTCTCTGTCTGATACTCTGATATGTTGTAACTTTATCCTCACAATCTCTGTGTTCCTGTAGGACCTTCACCGCACGGGCTACAGTTCCTACTGTGGCCAGGAGGGGGAGCAAGACCGGGTGGTGCTGAAGCGGGTGCTGCTGGCCTTCGCCCGCTGGAATAAGACGGTGGGCTACTGCCAGGGATTCAACGTGCTGGCCGCCCTCATCCTGGAGGTCACTGAGGGCAATGAAGGGGATGCTCTCAAGGTACGGAGCAAGATGGCCGCTCTTGGCATTGGTGATAGTACATAGGTTCATAGGTTTTACTGAGTAGTGTGTGTGTGTGTGTGGGTAGGTTGGTGGGTATGTAGGTTTAGTGGCTCCAACATGGGTCTGTACAGAGGAATTGATGTGGAGTACACCGGTCAGCTTTGTCCTATAAACCAGTAGGAGTTTACACTTACTGAATAAAAATGAATTATAAATGAATTATAAATGAAGATCTCCGATAAGCATATGTTGTACGTCTTGCTCATTTGCATGGCGTGTTGAACTGGCTGAAGCCAAGCCCGAAACTGGGCTGCTGAGTCAGTGGTTATTTTTCAAATTTACCAACTTAAGCAGCAGCAGAGCTCTATTTTGTCTGCACAGCAAGAACATTCTCATAATGTGACCTCCCCTGAACTCTCTCTCAGCATGCTCAAGGCTATGCTGCCTAAATGACCCATAGCACTCAGAGATGTACTAACACTTTACACTCTGAGGTGTCCACTGCACTGCGTCTTGTGGCCTTATCATCACCTTGATCGTGCATTATTTTCTGATATACGAACACGGCATTGTTCATTATCCATTATACATATAAGAATGTTCTTGTTTTGAAAATGTCATATTTTATAGCATGAGATCATTTTAAAACCACTGATAATGCTAAAACTTAAAGCAAGTTTAAAGGCATACCAGACAAGACTGCTATTTTTTCACCTCTGGAGTTCCCCCTACAGTCGCCGAATTAAAAAAAAAAACATCAGTACATTCTCACCAATCAATGTGAATTTGTTTGCAAACCGAAGAATAGGAACCAGCAATGATTTTCATAGCATTAAATGACTGACAAGCCGGTAAACAGTTTAAGCCGGTAAACAGTTTAAGTTTCATTCCATTTTAGTTTAGTTTTCACCAACTCGCCGATCAAGATAAATCAAGTGTAATAACGCAAAATCTATGCTGGAGGTGGCTGAGAGAGCCTTCATTCATTCTTCCCATAATGAGTCATTTAATTATCAAAGTGACTATGCAGCTGGCAACTTAAAAACGTTGCCTGGTGTGCCTTCATATTAACTGGCATGGATATCATTGATCTTTGCTACACCATGGCTCATTATCAGTGTCAGCCATCTGGTGCCAAACAGTCCCCAGTCTTACAGCTCTTTTGTTCATCTATACGTTACAATTTCTCATTCATTTATTTACTATTTGATTTACCTCAGGTGATGATCTACCTTATTGATAAGGTGCTGCCCGATAGCTACTTTGCCAATAACCTGCGGGCTCTGTCCGTTGACATGGCCGTGTTCCGAGACCTGCTGAGGATCAAGCTTCCGGAACTTTCTCAGCACCTGCACCACCTGCAGAAAGCAGCCAATCGGGATGGTGGAGGTGGGTAATAATCGAGGCCACGTGACCATGGTGGTATTTACAGCATATATATGTTTATTAGGACTGATTCAATGCATTCCAATGCATTAGGAGTTCTGAAGGAATCCAGACTATTTGTGCTTTGGAAATAAAGTACTGTTGGAATGATCTCATCTGGAACCACAAATCATATCAAATAGTTCTACCTTTGCCAGTTTTCAGTTTAATGTCTGCAAAATTAATGTGAGGTAGAAAATTGCCAGATCATCACGGTAGATAATCTCCTCAAGGTTTTACATCTCATCACCCCTCAATTTGCTTGTAATTGTTGTTTTTGTTTTTCAAATCTTTTGCATATGTGTGTTAATGTGCTTGTGCTTTTTCTGTGTGTGTCTGTGCCTTTGTGTGTGTGTGTGTGTGTGTGTGTGTGTTGGTGTGTCGGCCTCCACCCACAGGCAGCTATGAGCCCCCTCTGACCAATGTCTTCACCATGCAGTGGTTCCTCACCATGTTTGCCACCTGCCTGCCTCGCCACACTGTGCTCAAGATCTGGGACTCTGTCTTCTTTGAGGGCTCTGAGGTCCTGCTCCGCGTGGCCCTTGCCATCTGGGCCAAACTGGGAGAGTGAGTCTGTGTGTGTGTGTGTGTGTGTGTGTGTGTGTGTGTGTGTGTGTGTGTGTGTGTGTGAGAGAGAGCTCAGAGTCTGTGGCTCTCAGAGTCTGTGGTTTGCCACCTGCCTGCCTCGCCATACTGTGCTCAAGATCTGGGACTCTGTCTTCTTTGAAGGCTCCAAGCTCCTGCTCAGGATGTGTGTGTGTGTGTGTGTGTCTGTGTGACGACAGTGTCAGTGGGAGATTTCTGGTCTTATATTGACAGCAATTGTTGGCAAATGTGTCAGTTGCCCCTTATTTCCCTATGACATTGGGAAGTGACCTTGTTCACATATATCTTAACCACATACTGTTCTTATGTAAATAAGACCCTATAGATATATCGTATGTAACAGAAAGATTAACAAGTGAGGAAATGGGCTATATTATCGGATAACTGTCATATTTCTGTTGTGTTACTCAGCATTTTATTTTGTCTGTTACCTGGTGTGTGTGTGTGTGTGTGTTAGGCGAGTGGAGTACTGCCACACAGCTGATGAGTTCTACAGCACCATGGGTTGCCTCACCCAGGAGATGCTTGAAAACAACCTTATAGACTCCAGTGATCTTATGCAGGTAAGGAGCTGTGTGTGTGTGTGTGTGTGTGTGTGTGTGTGTGTGTGTGTATATGTGTTAGAGTACGCGATACGTAAGCATAACCTCATAAACCTTAGGTGGCTAGACATTGTCTGTGTGTTGGGATAGCCGAGTGATGATGAAATTGAAATATTTCTCGGTTTGATTGTTTACATTTTTGTGTTCTTCTAACATTTCCTCCTGCCACACCGATGTAAGCAGCTGTAACCCCCATTTGCCTCAAGATTTTATTCTTTTTTCTGTCCTCTCTCACCCTCTTTCTCTCCTCTCCTCTCACACTCTCCTCCTGTCTTTTCCTCTCTTCTCTCTCTCTTTCTAGACGGTGTACTCCATGGCAGTCTTCCCTTTTCCCCAGCTGGCTGAGTTGAGAGAGAAATACACCTACAACATCACGCCCTTCCCTGCTCCAGTCAAAGCGAACTCGCGGTAAAAGCAGTAGCATACCACTAATCACATCATCAATGCCCCATAACCTATTAGAGTAAAAGCTGACCTCTGTACCCCCCCCCCCAAAAAAAAAAAAAAAAAAATCTGACCCCTCAAACACCTATACTTTCATGAATTGACTTCATGATTGACTCACTCATGCCAGTTAAGTGGTTAAGGGTCCAGAGTTTCAGGCTGTTGGGGGGGGGGGGTACTGGGATTCAGTGTCTACCTTCTGTCTGGCAGTATATTACAAACAGCATCATGCCCTCATTACCCTGGTCACTCACACCTGGGACATTACACCAACCCCTGTGCCCCCTGTGCATGCGCGTGTGTGTGTGTGTGTCTAGTGGAGGCAAACTTGTAAATCTTGCGCAGTCTCTTCATTAAATGATGAGCGCTCCATTGAAGAGGTACTAGGGGTGAGGAGAGCCTCTCTGTTCAGGAATCATGTCAGAGTGTCTCTTTGATGTGGATGCAAATTGCTATGCAAATCTATCAGGCTCTTGGCAGGTTGTCAGGGATCAGATACTCAGTACAGTTCACATTAGCATGCCTGGCCAGTAGCGTGTAGACAGTGTTGTTGATGGTTAATGAAAACACTTCCATTAAGGTGTTAGACAGTGGTGTACTGCTCATTTGGGTTATCTGATTTTACCATACACTCTTCCTCTTCCTCTACACTCTTTCTGTCTCCCATTTTGAGTGTGTGTCGTCATTGACTGGTCAACTGGTAACAGCAACAAAAAAGGGGAAATGTATAGACAAAGCATGCACAGTTTGTTTGCAGTGTGTGGTGGTGTGTTATTTTTGTTTTGTTTTGTTTGTGTTGTGTTGCTGTCGTTGAGTGGCTGTCATCACATTGTGTTGTGAAGGGAAAAATGTGGCTCTTCTTTTGCTACCCTGGAAGTCGGGTGAGACGGCTTGAGGAATATTCTGGAAGATGTCTCCTTATTTTGAAGCATCTTTGAAGCCGTAATTAGTACTGTGAATCTCAGAGATCAGTCAGATCCTTTATTTTTGATGTTATGATGATGAGGGACATAGGTTACAAATTATTCACAGATGTTCATATTTGTTTTGTTTTTGTGGTGTGTGTGTGTGTGCGCGCGTGTACGCGCACTATGTGTCTCTGTGTCTGTATGTGTACTTGTATTTGCAACTGTTTGTATGTGTGTGTGTATGTGTGTGTGTGCACACGGGTGCGTCTCTGTCCTGTAGTAGTCAGGCTGGAGTGGCAGGCTGGGAGAGTGATGATGACATTGACATGGACGATGAAGATTCCCTGGTTACGGCTCTGGGTTGCCTGGGTCCGCTGGGTGGCTTCCTGGCCCCAGAACTCCAGAAGTACCAGAAGAGTATCAAAGGTACGTGAGACAAGACATGCACACATGAACTAGTGTGTTTACTCCACAATCAGGTGACCTAAGGCATTGATTCTCAAGCTGGCATCCAGGGACCCCCAGCGGTCCGCAAAGCCTTGTCAGGGGGTCCGTGAATAAGTTTGCTACAAAGTAGCATCTGGCATTTAACAGTAAAAATGTGTGTTGCGATTATGAGGGGTCCTTGGAAATTGTTCTCCATGAGGGGTCCTCGGTCTAATAAAGTTTGAGAATGCCTGACCTATGGGAACACCAACAAAAACATCACTTCAGTTTCCAGAAAGAAGTCCAGCTGCCTTACCGCTTCTGACTGCCCCTTATGAATTCTACACTGCCAACAGACAATACATGCAATATTGTCAAACACTGCTACTTTATTCAACTCTATTATGTTAAACATGAAAAGTGATCATACAACCCTTAAGTAACTGACGGAAATGTATGTTTGTGGCTGAGGATATAAGCGTCTGCTAATGCTAGATGTAATGTAAATGTAGAGTAGAAAAGCTGTGCATATGCATATATAACTCTCTGGCCTTATTTCACAGCTCCAAGTCTATCAGCTGTGTGGTGTAGTGTGGTGTAATGTGTGCTATGACTATAAAGGGTACAGCAGCTCTAACTGGCTTATCTGAAACTGATAAAGCCGAAGGATAGTGCAACTAAGAGGCCCCTTTGAAAGCTATTAGAGAGAGTAGAGTGTGAGAGAGAGAGAGCAAGAAGGGGTGTGGGGGTGTGTTCTCGCTCAGTAGCTCAGCGGGATCCCTATAGCTTTCCCTCAAGCATCCCTCCTTTTCCTGTTCTCTCTGGCCCACTTCCTCTCTGACAGGAAGTGGCTATGTGCCAGGGTCTGTTCCCATGGCAACTGTGCTGCTGTGGGGGCATGGATAGTGTGGGAAGGCGTCTGCTCTTGGACAAACAGAGATGTCCGTTGAAAGATTGATACTTCAGCTTAGGTTTGTCCGTAGTCTCTCAGAGCAGTTTGGATATGGCTTATTGAAATATTACTTGAAGACCAATGGAACTAGCAGAGGTAGTGAGTGAGCAGCTTGTATGGCATACAATAATTTAATATCCGGTGTAAGATTTAATGTGGCTGTGAACGTGAGTGTGTATGTGTGTGGTAGGGGGCTAGAATGAATTTGTGTGCGCGTGTGTGTTTGTTTTCAAGGAAGCACATGATTAGTTGGACAATACAGACCCCAGCTCTCGTGAGATTGCTTTTCATCCTCGTCCAAATTGGCAGATTAATATAAATCCAGCCATCTTGTTTTTACAAGAAATATGCTGGGTCAGTGAACTTTAATTAGCCATCATCACAAGCCCCCAAGAGCTTCTGCCGATGCTAAGGAACTGAACGCAGTGAGCGTAGCCAGGAGGTCAGTGCATAAGAAACTAATTCCTGTCTGTTGCATTACAGAGAGGGGTTTCAGAGGGAAAGATAACTGTCAGGCAGGATTTATACTGTCCCGTCAGGGAGGTGCTTCACTTGCCCTCACTGTGGGATTTTAGAGTGGAAGGAGCCCTGCTGGGTTTACATGCGGGGTTGGTATTTTATTAAGAGGTTGATGGTTTTTTAAGGTCGAACAAAAGGTCGTTAATCCACAGAGGATTAAGGAACCAGTATGTAAAAGAGGAGCTTTTAAATGTTTAATGGCTTCTGACTTCTGAGAAATTTGGAGAAACTTGTGAACTTGTGATTACTTGACGTTAGTCTGTCCCTCTATTTTTCTTTTGATCCATCTACATCCTTTTGTCTTCTCTTTCCTTCCTCCCTCCGATCCTTACTCTCTGTCTTTCTCTCTCTCTCTGTCTTTCTCTCTCTCTCTCTCTTTCTCTCTCACCCTCTGTCGGTCTCTTAATCTCTCTGTCCCCTTCACTTCCTTCCTAAGTTTCCTTCTCTTTTTCTTCTTTTCCTACTCTTTCTTTCTTTCTTTCTCTCTCTCTCTCTCTCTCAATTTCTCTGACCCATCTCCTCTTCCACCTCAAGACCAGCACGGAGATCAGACTCCTCGCAGTAGTAACATGGCGGAGCTGTCCCCAGGGGCTGTGGGAGCAGTAGGGTCCAGTCGGGCAGAGCACCAGGCAGCTATCAATAGTATGATGCTGGAGCGCATGAGCACAGACATCAATGCACTCCGCAAGCAGTATGCACGCATCAAGAGGCGGCAGCAGCAACAGGCCAACCTGCTTTACATAAGAACAGGTGAGAAGTCTCACACACACACACACTCACATTTGTTCACACAGACACACACACACATTCACATTCACACAGTGCAGTGTTTGCTGATTAAGAGATGACCTCAGTGTATTAAATGTGAATTAAATGTGTACTGCATCAATAGCTGCATCAATATTCAAACAGTGTCATATCCTCTGTGGAGTTTACTTGTGTACTACTAGATGTACCCAACAATTTATACATACAGTTGCGGACTGTGCACTGGTGTACACCTGCTGACATACCACATACCTATTGTGTGTGTGTGTGTGTGTGGTGGTAGTAGAGCTAGTAACGTCACTGACTAACGATGCAGATTTCCTGAACCCCATACTGCGAGTCTGTGTCACTTTGGATAATATACTTTTACTTTATACAGCTTGTACATGTATGTGATGCCAATATATGGTATATATGTATATACGCATGTATGTATGTATGTTTGTATGTATGCATGCATGTACATGTTTTGTATGTGGGTATACTGTATAGCCTAATGTATTTGTATGTAGGAATGTATTTAAATGCCCCTGATGTATCCCTTAGGTCCTGGTCCTGAGGCCCTCTCTGGGGCTTCCTGTGAACCCTCCTCTCCTCAGAATAATGGTATACTATTAAACAACGGCCGCCCCGCCCCCCTGGACTAACACATTGAGGGCCCCCATTCTATATCAAGTGCACTTCACCTAGTGTGCACTGTATAGGAAGTGTTATTTAGTAATCTTAACAAAGTATGCACAATAGAGTTGTATATTTTTGTTGTTAAAAATAAAAATGCCTCTCATTATGGGCAGGTAATGGTGATAAACCTTAAAATCTCCCCAGCTTCTCCAGTCCAACTCACCTCATTTGAATGTATTTGTTTATAGTACAGTTAAGTCCGGTCAAACTATTTCGCAATTTCTGATTGGATGAGATGCATTCTACGCGTCACTAGAAGTGAGGATATCCCACAATATACCATGGGTTACTCTTCACAGCTAATAATCCCTCTGCTTTTCAACTGTTGGATGGTTGGGAACGGAAATTGTGATCAACTGTTGTGTTGTTTGGAAATGGGAGACGCAAAGCTTAGAACTATTTTGGGGGCGGAGGATGAACGAACAGAAATGCAATTGAAAAGGCAATACGGTGTCTTAAAATTTTGTTAATTGGCAATGGAACTGTTGTGTAAAAGCAATATAACACTCATGGTTGTGAGGTTGGTCATGGATAGCCTCAAGGGTGCAGTTACCTACGGCACTCAGCCCTTGGTGTCATGCTTGCGGCCGAACCACACCTGTGAGGATCTCCACGAACAACCTAACTCCCGCTCATGATATATTGCTTAATTAAATGCTAAAGCCCTGTCCATTAAGCACTGAATACAAAAGAATAATGAAGATTCTCCCTTATCAATGGGATTCTCTTTTCTGATTGGCTGATGAGGTGTGAATTAACTTTATATAACTGGCTACCTTTGAAGTAGATCCAAAAATTGAATCACTGTTCCATATCAGTGTCTTTATAAATGGTAAGCATAACAACCGTAGTAAAGTATTTCACGCCGTACTTTCCCCCCTTAACGGTAGCGATAATGTGTTATTTTCTGTAGTTCATGCACATGATTCCTAAATATATAGAAAGAAAAAAGGAGATAGATGGGATAACGGTCTTCGAGGTGTCCAGTTCAATGGAAATAATGACTAGGCGGAGGCAACCCCTCTTCCACCTCGCCATTATTTCCTTTCCATTACTGGTCACCTTGTGGGTCATTATCCCTTACATAAATATATTAACTTTTATAAACGCATTGCTGTGTAGAGGCAATTTTAGTCTTCCACCACAAATAAAGATTGGTTAGTGTATCATTTTTTCCCCAGTAAGGTCCTTGAGCTATGTTTATGAGTTAGATTTAGGATTCCATACATAAACTTCACAAAATGGTATATTTGAAAATGGTATAGGACAGAATTTTAAATAAATAAAGTCCAGTGATAAAGGCACTTCATATAAAGTGGTAGCCAATATGAGGGCTCTTTTGCAGGGGTTGCACAGGTACGAGGGGTTATTATTGCTGTAGTGTATGGGTTTAATTCTGGATTTACGCTGGTGCAGAATCAGACATGACCACTTTGCTTTTCCTTTGGGTAATCTTTAAGTCTGGGCACTGACTTGACTAACTCTTTCTCTTTTCTCTTTAATGTTTTCCTTTTTAAAATGCATGGTGGGTTGGTTGGTTTATCAGTCGAATGATGGATGATCATTCAATTGATTTAGTCATCGCAGAGAAGCTGTACCATGATTGATTGGTTAATTGATTGATTGATTATCAATATATACTGTATACTTGTATTAAAGCATTTCATTGTCCTCAACTAGAAAGTATTCCATAATAGCAGTATACTCTGGCAGTCATTCATTCAAAACTCATGTGTTGGTAATATAATCTGCCATTGCCAGGGTCTGTCAGGAATACTTGTAGACCTATTCATAGCAGTCAGTATGTTTCCATTAAATTCTTCTTAATCCGCAATCCACAATAGGATTTTGTGCTCTGATATTCGGCATACAGGGTAGAACCAAGAGGCTTAAATTTAAATAAACATGATGTCTAACATTTGGATCAATTTGTCAATAAATCATGTGGCATAAACAAGACGTCCATTTATAAATATTTTTTCAAAAAGCCGGAGAATAAATGCCTTCTAAAATTCCCATTAGAGTGCTAAGCCTTCTCTCTTGCTAACTGGCAAGGCAAGTGCATATTTGATAATTCTACTGGGAAAACATTCTGGAGGATTTGACACATTGCAGAGCAGCCTGTGGTCTGTAGCCGAGGGTTAGCTAGCCACAGTCAGGTATGTGGGCATTAATCATTTAGACTTATTGTGATTGGCAGTGATTGATGCCAGACATCTGATTCTGAAGAGATGATTGGGTGAATTTTCTGGAGGGGCAGATGCAGTCACTCCAGGACGCCTGCTCTGTGTTTGATTTATGATTTGTCTTGATTGCCGTCCTCTGTCATGTTGTTTTTCTTTCTCTCTGTCTTCCTCTTTCCTTCTTTCTCCTTCAGTCTTTTTCCTTCAGTCATCTCTCCCTTCTTTCCACACTCTCTGTCCTCCATCATTTCCTGACATTCTCTCTATCATACTTCCACCACTCCACCATGACACCATTGCTCTCTTACCCCACAACTCCATTAGCTCACTATCATGTTTATCTTTCTGTTATCTTCTATTCTTTGGATAAGTGTCTTGCTACTTGTCTCCTGGTCTCTCTCTCTCTCTCTCTCTCTCCTCACCATCATTTCCTGACTGTTTCTCTATCCTTCTTCTCTCACACCATTCCTGTCTTTCACTACACACTCTCTCTTTCTCTCTATCTCCACCAACGTCCTGGTCCTGGCTTCTCTCTCTCTCCCACTCTCTTTCTCTTTCCCTCTCTCTCTCTCTCTCTGTCTCTCTCTCCCCCTCCATCCTTGATCTATCCCCATCTCTCTCTATCCCTTTTCTGTCACACTTTTCCCTACTCTTTTTTTCTCACTGTCTTGTTTCTTTTTTTCTCTCTCTGTCCTTCAGACAAGTGTCCAGCCACCAGTGTCATGGCCTCTCAGATGCACCCTAGCCCCGTGGTCAACCACCTCCTGCTGGGGAGGAGACCCCGAGGAGGCTACCCACAGAACTCCAGGAGCAGCCTAGGCAGTGGTGGAGGTGGGGGTGGCGGTCCACGTGTTGGTGGTACGGGCCTGCCCCAGGGTCAGTCCACACCACTGGATGAGGCTGTGCGGAGCCGGCTCCAATCGCCGTGGCGAGCTCACGTGCGGACCCACCGGCGGAACATCGCTAGGGCCCGGGCCCAGCTGGAGTTTGATGACCCAGAAGACGCAGATGAGGAGGAGGAGGAGGTAACCACGACAACAGCAGCAACATCACCAGACTCATCTGGTACCCCGACTACAGATGCAGAGAAACAGGAGGAGGAAGATAAGGAGGAGAGAGAGGAGGAGAATGAAGAAGAAGAGGAGAGGAGGATGAAGAGAGAGGAGGAGAGGAAAGATGACGAGGAGGTGAAGACATGTGACCAGTCTGGTGAGTTGGAAGGAGGGTCGGAGTCAGTGGAGGCCTCTGAACAGGAGGTGTCCAAGGAGGAGGTGGAGACTGGAGGCTCCTCACCCAGCTCCACACTGGTTGGTGTGGGGAGAGAAACAGAGGAGGAGGACGAAGAGGATGTGATTGGACCAGTGGAACAACGCTTGGCGTCTCTAGAGTTAGACTCAGAACTGGAACCTAGTACTCCATCTAGCACCTCAGCACTTACATCAACACCAACACCGGAAACAGAAACTGACACAGAACTTTCCAGAATGCCAAACCAGGTGTCACAATCAACTCCAACATCAACACCAGCTCCACCTCCATCCCTTCTGCTTCAGTCAACCACAGGGCTACGGCCTGCTTTAGACTCCTCCAGCTCGGAGTCCTCCATCTCCTGCCCTCCCAAACGGATGCCCACCTCTGTTTCAACTCCAGGGGGGCTGTCAAGGTACCAGCAGCCTCCAGTTGTACCCTTCTCCCCGTTTCCTTGTGTCAAAGCACCGCGGAAGTCGGCGGCGGCCCGGAACTTGGGCCTCTACGGCCCAACTTCGCGTACACCCACCGTGCACTTCCCCCAGATGAGCAAAGGCATGAGCCAGATGAGCAGCAGTACTAGCAGTACCACCATCTCCACCAGGAGGCGATGATGAGCAGTCTCTCTCTCTCACTCTCTCTTTCTCTCTCTCTCTCCTCTCTGAATGTCTAAGTTAAGACGGTTTTGTGTTGCTTCGACTCATTAGCACTGTGAGTAGAAAACTTCTGGGATGCAAGCAAGGCTCAGGGACTTGGATGTCCTTTGTGAAGAAACCAAAGCATTGGAGTTAAAACTCACTTCCTCTTTCACAAGAACGTACTAGAATGTGCATGCATGCATGCACACACACACTCACACACACAGACTCCCCAGGATTCAGTCTCTCACATACCCATGCTCACAACCATACTCTCTCCCTTTCTATGTCTCTCTTGCTCTCACTCACACACACACACACACACACACACACACACACACAAACACACACACACACACAGAGAAAGAAAGAGAGAGAAGGTATACACAAATACACACACAACACACAATCATATACACCTGGAGCTGTTATGGACTTTACTGACCAAAACCTATTGCCGTAAGATCAGCTGTTACACTTCTCTTGGTGTCAATAAAAATGTGAAGAAATATGCACAGTTGGTAGGCCAGGCACAGCTGCGGGTGCTTAGGAGGGATGTTCAATTTCAGTTTGTCACAATTGTTTTCTTTTTCCTGTGTTGTTTTTCTACATGGAGTTCATCTGTATGAAATAAATAAAACCTTCTGGAGGAGTGTCCCTGCACATGAGAGAGGTTGACCTGACAATCATTGTGTCACTAATATTGCATCCTAGCTGCACTTTCAGGCTCACAATTCAAAAATGTTCTGCAATATATACAACTGAATTTTTTTTATTGATTTTAGAAGTTTAGAAAGAGGTGGGGTGGCATCAGGACAGACTAGAACATGCGCCCCTGTGAGCTCTGGTCTCAATTATGGATTGGGTACTGGAACCAGTTGCATTAAAGTGACTCCCAGTACAAAAACATTTTACTGGGTTTGTGTTCTTGGCTAAGAACAGTCAGAGTGTTGGGTTTTTTCTGATGTGATCAGGGTATTTTGCCCAACCACTGGTGTCCTCGGATAAATGAAGTGAGGTGTTAATCTGTGCCATACTTAGATTGTTGACAGACATAAGATTATAATTTGCCCTCATCTTGTCTCAGCTCTCATCTCATCTTTCTCTCACACACTTGCACCCCCTCACACACACACAGACATCATGTACATATCCATATATGTATGCACATATGTACTATAGCCCATAAACCGGATATCATGTATTGTACTGTATGTCTTTATGAGAGTGCATTTTTATTATGTTCATAAAACACATTATTGATGCCATTTCTTCTCTATTCTCCAGTGGGTCATTTTGCCGCTGTTATTTGAACCCATGTGCTGTGTTGTGCTGTTGCCCTGCCAGTCACACATAATACACGAAATGCATTAATTACACTGTCTTAGAACTTGGCTGACTACTACACATCTGGTTTTAGGAAGAGAAAGAATTGCACCATCAGCGCATTTGTTATGAAAATGTAGCCACAACCATTGTGTGCAAGGAAAAGAGAGAGAAGCGAGGATGAAAATGAGTGATAGAGAGCCAGAGAGGGTGTGTGAGTGTGTGTGAATGTGTTTGTATGTGTGTGTTTGTGGAGAGGTTGGGGGCGGGGGGTCAAGGCAGGCAAGTCTCTCAAGGCAAACCAGCGATCTCACTAAACTTGAGACTATAAGTAATTAAAAGCAGTTATTGGATTTGGCGTCTCAATTAGTCAGGGCCAAAGTGGACTTCTCTGAATATCTGCAAACACAAGCTCTGTACAAACTTGTTTATTTTCTGTTCGTCTGGGTTTATTGAAATCATCGCTCCAGATTAACTGTGCACAAAATCCCACTTACTCCATAAACAGGCAAAAAAGAGGGCCAATCAGCATGTATTTCCTTGTTTTTCCAGCCAATCACTTTCTTTGCTGTTTGCTAGCAATACATACAGTTCACCTGGAAACATTTTGATGTATACTGTCTGCCATATGATGGGTTTCATGGTTCATCCACTAGGGGGAGGTATAGATCTGTGTTTTGTTTCAAGGCTTGTTTTGCTTGAAGTTATGTATACACTCACCAACCACTTGTAATATAGGTCACATCAATCTATCAAAATTATGCTCACAACAAAAACTAAACCAATCACATTGTTTGTGCTGACAGTGGTGTAATTCAGATTGAAGTAAAGGTTATTTAGCCTAGTGGTAAAGAATACTGATAAAAACATTATTTAATTAGCTTTATTAGCATACCATTATGGGATTAACCCCCCTTTTGCTTTTGAAAGGTATAAGAATAAACGCATCTGGTTTAACATAGACCATATCTGTGAACTGGTAGCTAACAGATAGGAGCATGAGAAAATCAGTTAGTGTTGGCTGCCATTAGGCTATTTGGTCTACCCCAAATTCTGTCGTTCTCATACCTTCCAAAAGCACTTGGCAATGCAAAACGCAAAGCTATGGGTTGATTCACTCTGGATAATCCCTTTAAGCATTTGTGGCAAAGGTTCAACAAGGTGCTCTCAACATTGCTTTGCAAAGTTGGCCCATATTGACACGTAGTTGTTGCAGATTTATCAGCTGCACATCCATAATGTACATCTCACGTTCCACTACATCTCAAAGGTGCTGTATTGGATTCAGACTCAGTCATTTGTGATCAGTAAACTCTCGTCATGCTCAAAAGACCAGTTTAAGATAATTTGTGCTTTGTGACATGATTACCTCCGTAATCTATCTATGTATCTATCTGAAAGAAAAACTACAAAATGAAATACAAAACCAGGGACTCTGTGTGTGTCCTGACAGCGATGTGATTCAGATTCAGAAGTAGAGATTATAAGAATGCTGATTTAGAAGTCTCAATGTCTTCAGTGTTTCACAGCAGGCCAACAGAAACAGCTGGATTCTTCGGCAGGGAGCATCAGTGGAAACTCCAGACTGACTAATGAAGTCTGTATTTTTTCCAGTCTGAAGCAGATAGAGATAAGGGAGGATGGCTTGATTCATAAGGTCCTGGCCAAGATGGGTCCCAGAGCATCCCAGCAATTGTGAACATTTCTGTCATCTCTGGAGGACTCGTTGATGAAGTAATGGAAGGCATCAGAGCTTTTAACAAGAGGTCCACTTTCTGTGATAATTTGCCATCCCCTGTTCGTGGAATCCAATCAAAGTTGTTTTCCTTCTTCCAGTGTTTGCTTAATTCAGTATCTGCCAGGGTTGACAGGGGTCTACAGTCTGCATTCATTTTTTCCCCTCTTAAAAACTGTTTTTAGCTAAGACAAACCCTGATGTGTCATTTGCAGGAGATTTATGCTTCTCTGAGTATTTGTGAGAAAGGACTGGTAGGGAGCTTCCCAGGGGACTGCCATGCCCGAATATAGAGGTCTGATCGACTGGGCAGACACTGCTGTTTGGGACTGGCACAGGGCCATGCTTCGCTTGAGCATATGCAAACTTCTGATCTCTCATGAGAGCTGCAGCTTCCCCGCTATCTAGAGTAGTGTGGTGATTATACTGTACAATATATGGTTCAATCCAAGCACAGTGCACAACTGTAATATATGGGTAATTCACTGAGCGTGAATGCAAATGATGTGAAGAATGCTAAATTGCTTTAGGTGAGGCTAACGTAGATCGTGGTTGTATGTTGATGCATGTATATGGTTATGTATGGGAGGTTTACTGTATCAGCAAAGTGGAAGATGTAATAAGTTTCAGGGAAGTCTCCTCAGATTCAGAACATTTGGGATTCTAAGAATTACTGTTCTCTTGGAATTCAGAACTTTTGAGATTCTAGATTATTATCTGCTCAAGAGTACTGATCACAAAAAAAAAAAAAAATAGAGATCAGTGCTCTTGAGCATCTAATGGCACGGTGAGAGCAATTTAAACCAGTGCCAGCTTTTGAGCTATTTTTTTTTATATTCAGTCACCCATCTGAAATCTTGTCTATTGTTAGGGATAGAATCAGTGTAGAAATTTACACACTTTACAGACATGCTATGACTGACAATAAGAGCATGTTTATATACTTTACTTATATGCATAAAAATGCATACAAAAACATGGTTATACTTATTGTTAAGCCGTGTGAGAGATGGAAGCAGTGTAAATTCTATTTAAATTATGTTTCACTTCCAGAATAAAATCCTCTAGACAATATAGACTGTTTTTCCCTTTTTGAGTTGTATACCTACGTTATGTGTGTATATGTATGTGAATGTGTGTATCTCTGTGCACACCCAAGTCCCACAGCGTGAAACGTCAATGTCTGTCCGGCATGGCTCAGTGTTCTTGAGTGGTCTGAGTTCTTGTTGGCCATGTTCCCGGTCCTGGAACCCCGACCCCCCTCTCTCCTGGCCACCTCCACCCCTCTGTCTCCACATGCCAGCATCTGAACATGCAGCATTAATGCGAAAACCATTTGGCCAACATTTCTGTCACGTCTCATGGAAATCAGTTTTCAACATAAAAATAAAAATAAGTGATTTTCCACTACAACCTTGGAACTGCTTCAGAGCCGCACTAGTGACTGAGAGGCGTACAGTACAATGTATGGCAATCAGTCATTGGCGGTCAATGAAATTCACATATGCTGTTATCCCACTTTAAAGGTCATCCCTCTCTGTCCTTTAGAGATATCTCTTACGGATTAAATAATTCCTTTCATTTAATATGAAATATCACAATGCATTGTCATTCAGTAATACTTATTGTGGGATTATTGTGATGAATGCTAAACTACACTCTCAAAGTCACATCCCATCTGTGACCCCGACGACCCCCGTTCAAATAGCGGAAACAGTTTGAAGGGCTCTAATGTAAACACTATCCATAGGTTGGTTGTTTGTTTTAATGATGACAATGTTTCAGTGACCATCAAAGCCAAAAGATGTAACATTCCACATAAATACATTGAAATGTACTCAACCATCTATCTATCCATATTATTTGTGTATATTATACCCAATTTTTCACACATCATTCTATCTATCTATCTCTCTCTCTCTCTCTCTACCAACCTTAAAGGACCAGCATGGAAAAGACTTTTTGTGTTATGGTGACTCCTCTGGTCTCTTTAGAACTGTAGCATTGGTTTTTTTTTTTAACTGAGTTTAACTGACTACCTACCTATCTGTCTGCCAGTCTATCGTCTGTTCATCCATACTAGGTATTAATAATTGTTGGGTGTTTCTTAGGTGTTAATAATAGTGGTCGTGCACTAGCATTGTTCAATCACAGCCTCATCCACTGACTAACTATGTCTGTCTGTTCATCCATATGCTGTACCCATTCTTAGGTTTTAATACAGGTTGCGCACTGGCATCGTTCAATCACAACCTCATTCACTGACTAATCATCCCTCTTTTCATGCATACCCATTCTTAAGTGATAATACTGGCCTTGCACTGGTATTGTTCAATGACAGCTTCATCCACTGACAAACTAACTAAGTAATTAACTACCTGTTGGTTCATCTATAGCCATTCTTAGATTCTATATTGGTGTGCTGGCATCGTTCAATCACAGCCTCATCCACTGATTCCTCTGTTCTGCTTTGTCCGGTTCTGATGGTTCCATCTGGCGGAATGCCCAGCGCCAGTGGTTTTGTGCTCACACGCATCATCTGAGAGAGCAAGGGAGTGAGCGGATGTGCGTACGTCCAAATCTGGTGTCGTAATCCATGCGTGCATGAGTGTGTGTGATTAAATTCCACACACACTTCCTGATGGATTTTTCTTCATTGCTCTAGCCATGCAGAGCAGAGGGAAAAAGGGAGAGGGAGATAGAGAGGGAGAGTAGTAGGTACCCCCACACATACTCACACACACACACACACACACACACACACACACACACACACACACACACACACACTCACATATACAATCTCACACACACACACACACATACACACAGATGAGCATTATTTTGGTTCGCAAAGCTCAAAGCGTTGTCTAAAAGGACAGCAAGTCATGCATGTTCGTGTTAGAGGCCAGAGAAGTGAAAAAGAGTCAGGATTCATTATAGAGGCCCCCATCTGCTCCCTCACCACACACACACACACACACACACAAGGGGCAGAGCACGAATGGAGAAAAGTGATAAATGGAAGGAAAAATTATGTCATTATCTCCACTTTGAACTCTCTCCCTCTCTCTCTCTCCCTTCATCCCATCATATTTTAACAGTTTTATTTACAGTCTATGATTTCAACACATTTCTAAGGTGCAGTGGGAAGAGTGAGGCTATTGGTTGTGTTCTAAATAAATTCAAGGAATTCTAACCATTCTGTCTGTCATTGCATGAAGCCTTAGTCCTTGAGCCCCAAATTTGGCCAGTCAGTACCACTCAGTAGTTGCAGTAAGTGTTTTTTTGGCAAGGTGTGCCACCCTTCAGTTAGAAAATATGTGATAGAATTGAATTGAAGGTAGATTTTTGTGTTTTATCAGCCAGTCTATGTCCATTATACACCTATGGAGGGTTTTATTATAGTTGGACAGGGTAAAAAAAATGTGCATTGTGCGCTTAAATATATGTAATAATTATCTAAATTTTAGCCTGTACCGTGAGGGTAAACAAGTTAAACAACCAAGCAATTGTATTTTCCAGAAGCCTACACCCTGTAGAGATGATTTAATATCCACTGAGACAAGTCCTACCTTCTACCACACCATGGACAATGCATAGCCCTCTACAATACTTACAATGTATTGACATGCATTGATTCTCAATGTACACCCATGAGGCTTTAGTAGGTGGTGCATCCCAAAACTGTCCACGTTAACATTCAACTTCATATTCAGCATAGCCAGACTTTTCACAAAAAGTTTGTTTGGTTGGCAGAGGTGCAGTGCAGGCCAAGGCCTAAAATGTATGCAAATTATTGCATATTTCAGTAGCGCATGGCTCATCTACATGTATGTACAAAGTACTTGCAATACAAAAAAATGTAATGTAAAATAATCAGCTGGGGTAGTTTTGAAGGGATGCCTATTATTTACTAATTATTTTTTACACTATTCACCTATACTGTATCTCTCCAAAGATCTATAATGACCACAAAGAGGGTGATATCCCACACAAAGCTACCACCAATGCAATGCTACAATTTATTTTCTTACTCTAGGGTGGTGTACCATTCTAAAAATCACTATCTGCCTTACTGCCCTCAGATGGTACCAACCAAACCCCTGGCTCAAGGGCTACCTGTCTCATGCTGGATAAGGAGTTGTGAGTGGCGTCTTTCATTCACATTCACACCAACATCTGCCACAATAGGACATGGAACAATTTGATTAGGAGTTTTCAATGAAAATGTTTTTGTTTCCAAACAAAATGCTTTTCAGTGCTTTTGCTGGACACAGTTAGCCCAACATCTGACAGCTATTTTCTACACTCTGAGTAAGCTAAAGTGGATGTTACCAAAGAACAACATCCCTCCATTGTGGTTCAAACCATTTACACAAATCATGTATTTTTTTCCTGATTATACCATGATTAACTGGGATTAAACCTGATTCTTCTTCTGAAAATTGCCTGACTGTTTACAATGGTTTGTAATGGCACATGCACTATATTAAACTGTGATTGAGCTTGGCGTGCTCTTCCAGAAAAGTGACAGAACTGAATAGCTGCCTATGACATCTCTCATTAGCTCAGCGATTGTCATGCTAGAGCATGATTGAGTTGGGTCTACTGCCATTTTAAAGGTAAAATGATTCCAAAAGTTATGTCACACTCTGCTGCTTTGAGTGCCCAATGAGAAATTCCAAAAAAAATCATTTCCAGTTTTTCCTCTGTGTTTAGCTCCATCCTCTTGATTTCAGTGAGACATTCTGTAAAATCTATATCCTTCTAAATCAGTGGTTGTCAAACTGGGGTACGTGTGCCCCTGGAGGTACTTGGATCAATTCGAGGGGGTATCAAAATACATCTGTGAATGGATTCTCAGCTCTTAACAGCATAAGGATAACAGAAAATGATCGTACACTCAGACTATTGCCAAAACAACCCGGTTGCCTCTGCACTGCCACATACCATATAAGATGTGTTCACATTTTGTGTAGCATTTTGTTTATGCAAAATATTAATTGTTTTAGCAAGCGCTCCTTGACGCAAGGAGTACTCAGTACTCGGGGGTACTCGGTAGGACTCAGAGAGTCACAGGGGGTACATGACAGTTAAAAGTCTGGGAACCACTGTTCTAAATCCTACGTCAATGTAACTGAAAACAGCACAGCTCCACTGCCAGACTGCTTTCCCATGAACACCACATGTCACTGGTCAGTCAGTGTGCTCCATCTCAGGGGAAAAAAGTAGTTACATTTAGGTGAATCATTTGGTAAAATGCCTTCCCACTGGTATGAAATGACTGGACAGGATTAATTTAATACATTATTTTACTCAAGACATGCAACAGAGACCAATATCTACATCAATCGTGATATCACATAAAATTGTGCAACCTGACCTTTCCAATAGTGTTCGTCACTAGGTGCTGTAATGATTACAGATTACAGATATCTCCTCTAGAATTAGACCTGACTAGTGCCAGGTCGTTTTGTCTTGTAATACCAGTTTATGCCTCAATAGTGAGTCACATACCGGCCAAATCAGTGAAAAGACACCTAAAGACGAAGAAGCTGCACGGCTTCTGCAATGCTTGAATGTTACAGGAGCTTGCTGGAGAGCTTGTTTATGGATTGTTAACGTTTTTGTCTATTCCCATCAAGCATTTTCTGATCTTGTTGTCATGAAAGATACTACTCCCCCATGTCACCATTTGAATATAATAGGAAACTAAAATAAATGACCAGCAAAGCTAAATCCAAGGATAACTGATGCAAGAGATCACCTCACCACCACCACAACCACCCTCCTCCACCACCACAGAGGAATTATAAAAACTCATTCTGAAGTGAAGCAAAGAGACCAACACAACAGGCTAATAAATAGGAAATGAAGATGAAATAAAGTTTAAATCTTAACTTGCCACTTCTAGATTAGATTGGTAAATTGAACAAATTATTGCTAATTTGTCTTGCTGAGGGTTTAATGTAATCTGGTAAGATACCTAGTTATTTGTCATGAACATGTTAACATTGTTACAGAATAGCCTTGACAGTAATGCAAGGGATCTCAAACCTACTTGAAAGCAACAAATGTAACAGAAAATATTGTGTTAATGAATGTTGACAAAATGTTTTGTTGTGAGCAACAAAATTTGAATGCTAGAAGGTATAGCTAGTGGAGAGAGCTAACCGGCACTCCACACACACAACTACACACGCACGTGTGCACACTCTTGTACACATATGTACATACGTTACAACACAGTTGTAAACAATTGGCAGGTCAAGATACAGGGAGGCTGTGGTGTGGAGCTTGCAGTGAATGGAGAAGAGAGCATTTTCTTGTTTCAAACTCAAACTGACTTGGTGCGAAAATACTGCCGCCATTGGTGTGTGAAAATATGAATGTAATATATTGCTTTTATTACAGAGTACACCTTTAAGTGGTCATGTGACATAGGCGCACATTTAGCCTGTTTTTAAAATCCCCTCAAAATGGTAATCAAAGACATCTTTTCAGTGTGGCTAGGAGATAACCAAAGGAGGGTTACTCATCACACTGAAGTAGGCGAATTTTGGATGAGAGGTGAGCACATTAAACTGCTGTCAGTTGTCTCTGAAAACTGTTGTTACCTTGGTGCAGATATCACCAGCCTACATGGTCCCCTAGTTGTCTGGAGTGTGAGTGAAATGTTGTGGATGATCACAGCGACAGTGATTGAGTGTTTACATGATTGTTCAATCGGAATAGGAATGGAATAAACCACCCCTTTCATTCAGAATAAAATGCTGATCAGGGTGTTTACATGGGTAATTTCTATACTGCTTGAGCTATTATTCCATTTCTATTCTGATTAAAAGTGTCCATGTAAAGAGGGCTACTGACTTATTTTAAGATGTAATAATAAAAAGGAAGGAAAGCATGAGATCAATGTATCCTGCAGAGTTAGGAAAGCCACTGGGGGTTCAAAGAGAACAGGTTCAGTTCAATTCAATTCGGTATATTTATGCAGTGCCTTTTACAATAGTATTTTCACATGGCGCTTTAAAGCAAGGAGCACCCAAGAGCAACAGGGGAAAGGAAAACCTTGGGCCAACCCAACTGCTAAGTGTCAGTTTTTTCCATGATTTTAGCTGAGCATCATAATAAGTCCAAAATATTGTCCCACAACATTATGATAGTCAAGCTATAGGTGGTTTTCAAAAGTTATGACTGAACAGTGTAGTAGCAGCCAGACACTGGCATGGACATCTAGGAAGGGCCTCTGTCAAGGAGTGAGGTTGATCATGGCGGTTACATTGGGAGGGTCCATTTTGACACTGCCATTGTGAGTAGGGGTCAGTCGCAGGGCCTCTAGGAAGGAGAGTTGGTCCTGGCGTGGGCATCAGGAAAGGGCAGGAGAGTCAGTCAGATTGAGTCAGATAACAGATCCAAATTAATTCTATACAGCTAATAATATACAGTGTGGGCACAATAGTACCCTCGTACTAATACCTAGTAGTTTGAAATAGTACCCTCAAGAATCTAAAACAACTTTCACCCCTAATATTAGATAGTATAGAATACCCTAAGGTGGTCTAGTTTTATTACAGGAAAGGCTTATTAATACAATGTATTGAACAAAACGCTGGTTTAGGGTTGAAAATTACTTCCTTCTCTGTACACACATTCATTTAGCACACACACCCTTACAAGCTCATTTACATGACGGTGGGAATAAATATAATCTCCATGCCCAGGAGCTGTCAAAGAAATTGATGTCTCCATTGTGCACAGGTTCAGACACATAAGGAGCTCTGTAACAATGACACACACGCACACACGAACACATGCACACAAACACACACAGAGCCCCCACCCTGCTATTGTGAGAATAGAATGACCTGTTATTTAATGAGGTGATGGCAGACATTCGAAAAGAGACCAGGAAGACCTTGATAACATCTACGACTTCCAAATGAAAAGATGGAGGAAGGTGAGAAAGGGAACGAGAGGGAGAAACCACTGATCTCTAAAGAATATTCTAGAGTGTATTCTTTATAAATTAACGTTAATGAGAACTCCAGAATGTTTCAACCTAGAGTTTTGTTGTTGGAGGGTTTTATGTACTCTCAGATGCATTTACTTAGACATTAGCATCTGCTCCTACTGCTATGTTTTATAGGTGCATAAAGGAATTATCCGGAGTGAACCAGCCCATAGCCCGGTTGTTTCATGTTGCCGAGGTATGTGAATGACAGAATTTGGCACAACATAGACCAAATAGTGAAACAGCAGCCAACGCTAATTGATGAGGGCAAAAACATTTTGGTTTTTTTTTTGCCCCCATTAGTTAATGTTAGCTGCCAGTTCACAGTACGTTATACCAAATGCTGTTGTTCTTATACCTACCGACAGCACTGGGCAGCTTCAAAGAACAGCATATATATATCCCTGTTTTTATACATACATACATACATACATACATACATACATACATACATATTTATCTTTTTTAAAGAAAGAATGAAAGAAAGAAAAACATGTCCTGTCTTCTGTTGATTTAGTTAGTCAAATTCTTGAGATTAGCTCCTGGTGCAGGAATATTTTAGTAACAAGCACAGCTAAGTTGCACCAGTTGAGCAAAACTTTGATTGTCTGCTTGGATATGGGTAACTTCAGAGAAAGACAAGAAGTAGATCAATCCTGTCTGCTGCTTCAATGATCCAGCCACAGTAGTAACAGCTTCCAACACTTCCTTCCTAATTTGTATTGCTCAAGAGTGTCAGGAGCAGGGGAGTAATGAGCTGCGCCCGAGGCTTGACAGGACTGTGTGGAGAAGTTTCTTGGAAAAACCCAAAGTAGCAGAGAAGTTTGTCTTGTTCAACCAAGTCTTTATTGCGTTCACCGAGAGAATGGTTACAACAGTGGCTTTTACCTTATCTGTCTACCTTAAATACTTCTAACAGTAGATGATATAGCTGGCACAGAGCCAATCCTACATGAGATCTCAGTCTCTGTCCTTTTACGATGATGCTCCAAACATGGTTTCAACATGTTTTTCAAAGAAGTCTACTGTCATGCACATAAATCTCTTGTACATTCTTTTTATAGCACACACTCTACTGAAGGCACTATTCTATTCTTGTATACACTCAAACACACATATATTACTTGTTCTTACAGAAATTCCCACAACTGCACGTTCAGACAGACAGACAGCCCAAAAAACAATTCAGGATTCAAGTAATATCTCACAACAGTAAATCATCCAAAAAACTCCTGTCCTCTGCTTCCTCCTTGACCTCAAAAATGACTTTTTTATTTGCTCTTTTTTCTAAACACAGACACGTTTTGAGATCCTTTGCACGTGTTTACCCACACATATATGATCATAAAAGGCACAGAGCACCACTTCTCTACTGCTTTCCCCACAAAAGCCGTACTTTTTATGCGCTCACAAAACCTCCTTGTCCTGTGTGCTTGCTTGTTTTGTTGTCTTTGACCAACTGCAACTTGAACCCTAAGACACATGGCTAATTCTGGTCCTTAGCCTTTGAAGATGAGGTCCTATGGTGCTGTCGGGTTCTGAGAGCATCTCTATCTCATCGTGGCACCCCCGGAGGCGCTGTGATTGATCTAAAAATGAGGCATGCCAGCGGGAGGACCTTGTCTTGTGCGCTGCCGCAAACAAAGAGGTGGGGTGTCGTTTTGATGGGAAATGCTAGCTTAGCTTCACTTTGGTCAGTGTGCAGCTGTGTGACTGGCCGTCACATGGAAAATGCTCATCATTTTTTTTCAAGTGTGTTTATGTGTGTCTGCTTTACTCAGCACACAAAAATACATATATACACACAAGACAGACTCATAAGAATACATACACACACTTAAAGGAAAAATCTGGTGTGAATCAATCCATGGCCCTGTTGTTCAAGGTCACAGAGTGCTGTTAGTTGGAAAAAGAACAGCGAATCGACAACTAATACTAACTGAATGGGGCACAGAAACTTACTTTAAGTTTCATTTTGCTATGCCCCATTCAGTTAACAGTAGTTATAGGTTCGCTATTCGCTGTATGTTGTATCAAATTTTTTTTTTTTTTTTTCTACAGACAGCACTCAGTGACAACATAGCTATTGATTAATTCACACTGGCTCACTTTGAAATAATAATAACAAAAAAATATATATTTTTCATCTTAACCAATATTGATTCTCACAAAGTTTAAATTTTGCTGGTTAGTGGTATATTGTTACATCCCTACAGAGACAGCATATGTCACCCTCTGTGTCCGGAGGAACACCAGAATCATCTTCATGACTCAGATACAGGATACAAATATATATTCTTTTATGAGTCTCACCTCTAGGTTACAGTGGTGCCTGTGTGTGTGTGTGTGTGTGTGTGTATGTGTGTTTGTGTGTGTGAGTGTGTGTGTGCATGTGTGCTTGTGCATATCTTTATACAAGGGTGTTGATGCCAAGTTCTAAATTCTTGGAATTAAGACATCAAACTAAATAATCAACAGTTCCACTGCACTGCAACAACCAGGACATCCGGTTTGGCTTGACAACTCTAGAACATCTGGTTCCTTGACAAACCCATCCAGTATTGGGTAAAATACTGGCTAACCAACTGAAAGGTATTTGTAAGACACTTCACAATGATGAGCACACAGAAGGCCGTGCCACAACATGCAGTCTTTGGTTGTTAAAGGCTGAATTATCGCAAAGCTTTAACCATGTAACAATGCATGCAAAAAAATGCTGAGCAAAAGTCAAACATGTTAGCATGAATAATCCATCAAGCTTCACCTTAATGTGCTCCATCCATGTAATATGAAAAATGCTCTGCTGTGACGTCTGTGTGGGTAAATGGAGTCGGAAATCTGTGTGCTAATCTGACTGGCATGACAGTGGATTAACATTGTGAGTATTGTACTTACTTTGTATTTATCCAGATTTATAGTACTGTCTGGCTTATAATGAGTGTGCCATGTATGTGTGTGACACACTAACATACTAAATGCATTGTGTCAGACTCACAGATGTGCAAACATAGACATGCACACACAGATATTCAAGCAGATATATATTTGTACACACACACACACACACACACATATGCTGCCAGACATGTGCATAAAAAAACAAACACACACACACACACACCCTTTGTGTAACGTGTGTAACACCAATAAAATGCCATGTATTTGCATGATATGAATGATTCCATGACATGTAGAATACATATGAAAAACTTGTAATTTCATGTAATCTTTGGATTTAATTTCATGTAAATTATGGATTTAAGACAAAAAAATGAACACATATAGAGGAAGAGAAGAAGAGAAAAAGGACAGGGGAGAAAAGCCAGGGCAGAAGACCCAAAAGTGAGTGACACAAAAGGAGGCATGAGGAGAGACGAAGACAGGAGCGGAGAGAAGATATAAAAAAGAAGAAAAAAGAGATATAAATAAATAAATACTTACTTTGTATTTATCCAGATTTATAGTACTGTCTGGCTTATAATGAGTGTGCCATGTATGTGTGTGACACACTAACATACTAAATGCATTGTGTCAGACTCACAGATGTGCAAACATAGACATGCACACACATTGCTTTGCTCTGGTGCTCTAGCCAAACTAAACAGCAGTTCAAACAGTCAGAGAACTAATAGTCAAATCTTATGTATGAAAAGCTGACAAATAAGAACTTGCAGGGTTGGTGAGACCATGCAAAATATTTCCCAATATAGTTGTCTCGCCTGAGGAAATCCATCTTGATCTGCAAGCCACTTGATTTGCATCCACAGTTCAGTATGGGTAATCTTCATAATCTTTGGATTTAATTTCATGTAAATTATGGATTTAAGACAAAAAAAATAAAGTAACAGAAAGACAGAACACATATAGAGGAAGAGAAGAAGAGAAAAAGGACAGGGGAGAAAAGCCAGGGCAGAAGACCCAAAAGAGAGTGACACAAAAGGAGGCATGAGGAGAGACGAAGACAGGAGCGGAGAGAAGATATAAAAAAGAAGAAAAAAGAGATATAAATAAATAAATACTTACTTTGTATTTATCCAGATTTATAGTACTGTCTGGCTTATAATGAGTGTGCCATGTATGTGTGTGACACACTAACATACTAAATGCATTGTGTCAGACTCACAGATGTGCAAACATAGACATGCACACACATTGCTTTGCTCTGGTGCTCTAGCCAAACTAAACAGCAGTTCAAACAGTCAGAGAACTAATAGTCAAATCTTATGTATGAAAAGCTGACAAATAAGAACTTGCAGGGTTGGTGAGACCATGCAAAATATTTCCCAATATAATTGTCTCGCCTGAGGAAATCCATCTTGATCTGCAAGCCACTTGATTTGCATCCACAGTAATTCTGGAACTGGCCTTGGACGATGGAGTAAGCCTCGTGGGACTGGTGCATTCCCGTTGGAAGGACATCTTCATCTCATTACAAACACACACACACACAGATACTTTGTACACATTCTACCATCTGTAGAGCCACTGTTGCCCCTGTGCACTTCCAGTGGCCAAGTGGTGCCAGTGCAACCACCTTTGGGGGACATGGGCATCATTGGCATGAGTGTGAACAAAGGCCATGCTGTTTCGCTAAAGTGAGAGGCTAGCATTCCCAGCACACTGCCGCCAAAAGAGCTCACTGTGCTCTTTTGAAAACCATCTTGGTATTGATCTCACAGATTTGAACACATTTGTTGAAATACCCCCTTCTATAATTTGATAAACTCTGTTTTCTGTCCCTGCTTCATATTGCAACTGACAATAGAAACTACACTAGAGCACTAGGGGATTCAGTAGGGAGCTCTTTCCCCCTCTGAGACTAGTCATCTGAGACATTCAAGTCTTCTTTTCACTTTTTTTATCTCTACCTTTCCCATTCACTTTTTTAGTCTCTCTCTCTCTCTCTTACACACACACACACTCTTTCATTTTCTTTATCTCTCTCACTCCATTGATGTTTTTCTCTTGACTCTTTCTCTTGACTCTGTCTTCTCATTTTTCACTCCCCCTCTCTTTCTCTGTCTTTCTGTCTCTCTATCTCCCTGGTGCTCTGTTATCTTCCCAATGTGGAAAAAAGGCCCCACATGTGGCCGTCTGATGCCGTGCCTGACTGTTTTCACCTGTAGGTGTCCCCAGAGATGCCTGAGGGAATATCAGAGCAAGGGCCAGGTGATCTGGCCACACAGCCACTGCACAGACATCAACAGTTCAACATGGCCAACAGCTTGCATGTTCAAGGGAAAGATGAACTGAAAGAGAATATCAGGCCATTCCCAGGTAAATTGACTTTGTGTAACGTGTGTAACACCAATAAAATGCCATGTATTTGCATGATATGAATGATTCCATGACATGTAGAATACATATGAAAAACTTGTAATTTCATGTAATCTTTGGATTTAATTTCATGTACATTATGGATTTAAGACAAAAAAATAAAGTAACAGAAAGACAGAACACATATAGAGGAAGAGAAGAAGAGAAAAAGGACAGGGGAGAAAAGCCAGGGCAGAAGACCCAAAAGAGAGTGACACAAAAGGAGGCATGAGGAGAGACGAAGACAGGAGCGGAGAGAAGATATAAAAAAGAAGAAAAAAGAAAAGAGAGTGGCAGAGACTAGTAGAAGAGAAAGAATGAAAGAAATGAGAGAGAGAAAGAAAGGGAATAGAGAGGGAGAGAGAAAAGCAGTTTCTGCTCAGTGACACTGGGGAGGTAATGTCCCCCACTCTCTGATACCTGCCCTCCCTCTGTTCCTCTACCCCACTATGTCTTTGTTGTTTCCCACAGGGGAAACAACATCGAGCCCCTAAACCCAATATACCCCCCTCCCCCCCCCACACACACACACACACACACATACCCCAACCTGCTCCCCACAGAGCACTTGGAGAAGGAGGAAAAAGCAAAGCCACATCCAGGGCCATTTCAACCTACTCCCCCACCAACCCCATCTCCCTTCCCTTGCGACCCTCTGCCCACCCCGACAGAGAGAGAGAGGGAGAGAAAGGGAACAATCATGTCTGCACTCTGTGAGCACAATGGAGTCTGTTCTTGTGCCTGAGATGCCCAGCCTGAGATCAGTGACTGCTCTTCAGAGGCCCTAATGGTCTAGACGGCTCAGGCCAGGAGTACCTCATGCAAATCATGTAAGGAATACGGTGGTGGGGAGGGGAGGGGAGGGGGGCTTCTGTGTGAGTGTGTGTGTGTTTGTGAGTGTGTTTGTGGTGTGTTTATGTGAGGGAGAGAGACAGTGTGTGTGTGTGTGTGTGTGTGAGAGAGAGAGAGAGAGAGAGTGTGTCTGTGTTTGTGAGTGTGTGTGTGTTTGTATGAGAGAGAGAGTGTGTGTGTGTTTGTGTATGTATGTTTGAGTGCATTGGTGGGGTTGTCAGTGGGGTGTGGAGTTAAGTGGTGGTGGTACTGGGTGTGTGTGTGGTGGGGTAGATGAGGTTACAGCTACCTCACCCAACTGACCGAACAACCCCAGGGTTTCAGGAGCACAGATGTGGAAAGGGAAGAACACAGGAGTCAGGAGAGAGAGGAGGAGGAGAAAGCATGGGAAAAAAAGGGAGCACAAGTTAAAAAGGTGGAGTTAACAAGATGGGGAGGGGTGGGAGACAGAAAGAGAGGTGGGGAACAGGGAGAAAGAAGAGATAGCAAGAGAGGGGGGGTAGAGAAAAGTGGAGCGAAAGAATAGATCACAGGGATCTGTGGTGTCTCATGGCAGGTGCGACAGAAGGAAAGAGAGAAAAAAAACTTCATGCTGTTTAAACAGTGAAAGGAGAATCGCTTCTCCAGAGGAGACCACAGCAGAGGAGAGCAGGGCAGAGGAGACCACAGCAGGGCAGAGCAGGGGAGGGTAGGGTAGGGGCTGGTGTTGAGAAAAGCCCCTAGAGAACCAGCTCGGCTGTGGGATTACACCTTTATGAGCAAAGGGTCTGCTCTGGGCTAGTTCCCAGTCACGCCAGAGCAGCAAGACAAAAACACATTCATGCAAATGCATGTGTGTGAGAGAGAGAGAGAGAGAGAGAGAGAGAGGGAGAGTTTGTGTGTGTGTCAGATTTATTGAATAAATTAGAGTTATGAAGCATTGTGATTCAGAGGGGAGTCATTCAGCCCTTTGTGCTTTTGTGGGTGTATGTGTCTGTCTGTCTGTGTGTGTGTGTGTGTGTGTGTGTGCGTGTGTGTGTGTGCGTGTGTGTGTGTGTTTGTCCGTAAATGTGTATGTGTATGTGTGTGTGTTGGAGTGTGTTCAGTTCCTGAGAGGAATTCGATGGATGTCTAATCGAGTCTCCCAGGAGGAAGCTGATTGTCCTTCTGGAGGCATTTTGAACAGGAAGTGAAATTTTGGAATGGGCAGCTGGAAACTGTGAGGACTCTCAGCTCTGTGAGCTCAAAAAGAAGATGTTTGGATGCAGTTCATCTATGTCTCTTTCTTCTTTCCTTTCTTTCTCTCTTTATTCTTTTTTTCTTTCTTTAATTGTACTGTATGTCAGTACTTTCCTGTCCTTGTTCTTTCCCCTTCCTCCATAACGCTGTCAATCTTTTCTGTGTGCGCACACACACAATCTTACAGACACCAACACAAACACAAAGCATGTGCACACACACACACCCCTACACGCATGCAATGACACACATACACACACAGACACATACACACACCCTTGCACACAGAGACCCAGTCCAGCAGTAACTACTATTGGATGGGCCCTGAAGTCTCTAAGTGTGTGCTCACGCACAAACACACACACACTCTCTTACAGGCCCCAATACAAACACACACACTTTCCTCCACACATGCACAAACATAGATGCATGCATGCAGAAGGACACACACGCACTCACACACACCCCTACACGCACGCAATGACAGATGCATGCGCACGTGCGCACATACACACATACACACACCCTTGCACACAGAGACCCAGTCCAGCAGTAACTGCTTGGAAGGGCCATGACGTCACAAGCTTGCAGTCACAATGCCAGGACACCATCTAATAGAAGAGCACAGCTGCCTCGCATGAAACCTAATCGTCCAATACTCCAAATAGCTCTAACTTCTGTCAGATCTACTACTTAGGGTCAGCTCCGGGCCTTGAAGCTTGTTTTTAAGAGTGTGTTTAAGATTTTGTAAGGGCTTTGTGTCCCGTACTTTCATAGTAAGAGAGGACAGGAGTATTGTGCATTGAAAAGAGCATGATAAATTAGCCATAAATAACATGGAGCACTCTGGAGTGCTTGTGTGACAGAACATTCTTTAAACAGCTCTCAGGGATTTAATCTGATATTACATTAATTGTCTTGAGTTCTGAAGTAGAGCTGGTTGTTTTCATTTTCTTGTCTGGGCCAACTTTGATAAGATCTTTACGAACAAACCTGCCTTTGAGTCCATGCAGAAACACCGAAGCTACCACACAAGTTTGATAACAAAAAAGCATGGAGAATGAACACACACACACATTCTTGTACACTCTCTCTCTCTCGCTCTCTCTCTCTCTCACACACACACACACAATAAACACATACATACATGAGTTTGTGTCATTTACTCTGACAGCACCCATTGTAAGTCATGCTTCTTAAAATGCTTCTTAAAAATATTATTATGCGACCACTGGAAGTCTTTTTTGGCATCTGGTCTGTGTGTGTGTGTGAGAGAGAGAGTGTGTACGAGTATGTTGTGTGTGTGTGCTTATTCAGTGCCCAAGAGTAACAGAAGGTGAATGAAAATGTACTTTACGTGTCAAGAGACAGGCCGGGTCCCTTTCACACACGCTTGAGCATCTCTATTTTAAATTGAAAAATTCACACAGGATGGAGTGAGGAATGGAGGGAAAGAGGGAGAGTGGGATAGAAGGAAAAAAGAGAAATACAAAAAGATGAAGGGAGAGAGAAAAGAATGAAGAAAGGGAGAGAAAAGCAGATAAAGAGATGAAAAGATGAAAGCAGAGTAATAACTAGGAAGAGGAAAGAAGAAAAAGAGGGAGAGCGGGAGAAGAAAGAAAGAGAAAGAGAGACAGTTGAATCGAGAATCGAAAAAAAGAGAGAAAGAGAAAGGGAATGAAAAGATAGAGATAGAAAGACTCAAAAGAAAAAGACAGCATTCTGAAAAAAGATAGAAAGGGAGAAAAAAAGAGAGATAGAAACTGAGTGGAAAGAGACAGAGACCAGAGAAAGTGGAAGAGATAAAGGGTGGGATAGGCAGAAAAAAGCAAGTAAAAGACTTTGGCCTACAGCCTGCATTCCATGTTAGCAATCGCATCAGTGCTGTGAGCGAACTCTATGCCCTGCTAAATTTATAAGCCAGAGTCACGGAAGGAAATCAAGAATTACCCTCAACATGCTTGTACTGTCTGTTTAAACTATTTCTTTTAAATAAACTATCTGTACTTTTACGTTCTTTTAAGTTCTCAGTGCCTCATTAAATGTCAGGGGCCTCGGAATTCTGCCAATAAGCACACTATTGGTCTGTTGTAGCCAGTTGACATATAGTTGACATATTTCTTGCTGTTTTCATACTATATACAATCAATGATTGCATTTCTACAATGTTGACATTTTCTTTACATACAGGATCACCCCAACACCAAAAGTATGTATCTTTTATGTCTGATTTCCAAATGCAACGTGCCAGAAATGGAACTCTAATTTCCAAAAACTTAAATATAGTAAGCACAAAACGCTAGGTTGGCAATATGAGGTGCATAATGGTTAGATAAATGATAATTCTTGAAAGAACACCAAACAGAAAATTACATAAGATGAATGTGGATTATTGATAAAGCTGGACCATGTAAGGTAACGTTAAGCAATTTTTTTGTCTATACTGCAGACTGCGGTGGCATTAGATGCTGTGTTGTTAGTAAAATGGTGCTAACATTATGTGTGCTAGCTGTACAAGAATGTTGGACAACCAGTTTTGTTTGTTTTGTTTGCCAAATTGCCAATATCGTTTGTAGCTCGAGGTAGCTCAATTGTGTTTTTAAAGGAAGCTTCCAACCAACAAACTTCTAAGATAACCAATGCAACTCTAAAGCCCTCAGTAGCACTAAGAAAACCACAAAACACAGTAAGCATAATACTGACATGAAGACACAGCCTCAACAAAAGCATCTTTAAATGGTATAAAGTATGTATCACAGGGTATTTGGCAGCGTGAAAGGGCCGTGTGTGTGTGTGTGTATGTGAATTTCAGTGTTCGTAAGTGTTGAGCAATGACTGCATGCTTCCTGTGTGTGTGTATATATATGTGTGTATGTGGGTATGAAGCTCAGTTTCTTAGCAAGCGTACAACTGCTAACTGCTTCCTTTAAGTGTGTGCTGACTGAGAACAAGGGTCACTGAAGGATTGTGAGGCAAGTAGCCACCGGAGAAAATGTTAAGGACTCCCATAGGGGTAGAGGGTGGGGGGTTGTTGGGGTTGGTGGGTGGGTAACACAGAAGGCTTCCCCAGAGGTGTTCGCCGCTCTGAGGCAGTCTGTTGTGGTTCTCGGGCTGAGAAAACGACAGCATTGCTGGGCTTGCAGCCTTGGGGTGTTGATACTGACTCCCTCGCTCTCTTGGGGGACGTTGAGTAGTTTCCTGTGGGTCTCCAGCTGTCTCAGCTGTCCTGGCTGATGGAAATGTCACAAACGGGAGACGTGCATGGACAAAGAGTACACACACTTAATCTGTGTGAACTTTCACACGCTCAACATACTAAAATACAGCAGAATCTTATTGCCAACATTTCCTTTAGAGTTTGACTGTTGGCAGCAATGTCTTTTATTCAGATTTCTCCTTCATCTGTTTCATTTAGGTCATCTTATTTTAGGTCTTATTTGATTTATTAGTTGTTTTTTTGTTGTTGTTTATCATTTATTGTCATTATTACGTGTGTAACTGACAGGCAAAGTTCAACATTAATTAAAATCATACTTGAAATCTGGCACGTATACTTATTGCCTTTGACAAAATAACGTTTGACACAAATCAGAGCACCAGGGAAACCCTTGTTTTGTCATAGTTTGTGTATCCTCTAAGGGGAGTTTTATGTAAACAGTTATGAAAGACTTCTCATCAGTCATCTCACTAAAAAGGCAGACTCTGTTTGCTCATGACAGATATTCATCTCTCATTATTGGAAATATGCACACACACAGACATGCACACACACAAATATGTTCCAGCTATGTGTGTGTGTGTGTGTGTGTGTGTGTGTGTGTGTGTGTGTGTGTGCATATATTGTACCCCATGGTTACAGTGTATCGGATAAGACAGCCTGTCTTTTAGTTGGTGTCTATGCAATGGGATTTTTTTTCTTCATCCTCTTCTTCTTCTGGATATTACCATACAAACACAACAAAAACAACTCTGCTTCACTCAGTCTGTACTGAGTGAATACTACAGTCATAACACAATAAAAACACCACTTGGCTCACTCTGTACTG